>CM024693.1:0-360497 GCA_014182845.1 Corymbia calophylla
GAAATGGCCCACGTTTAAATTTACAACTATCACCCCATTTTTACTCATTTTATCGCCAGTCAGACCTGGGGGAGTCAAGCTCGGTTGGCACATGTCCATTCTGGCCGATCTTTCCATCGGTCGGTCGTGATAACTTCCTACAAATAGGATCCATGCCGGAAAATATCCGGAAAACGGTGCGAATTGCCCAATCCGGCAATTTCGTTGGTGTTTCTAGATGGTCTCTAAGCGGTTTTTGACTGGGTCAAGCTTCAGGGCGGCTCTGATTGCCGGTCCGACGTCCTTTCGGGGCCGTTCCGGTTCTGGCACGCGAGGACTGTCTAAGACGAACCCCGCGGCAGCTGGCGAACCGCCAGGAAATGGCCCGCGTCGAAATTTACAACTAACACCCCATTTTTACTCAGTTTCTCGCCAGTCAGACCTAGGTGAGTCAGGCTCGGTTGCCCCATGTCCGTTCCGGCCGATCTTTCCATCGATTGGTCGTGATTCCATCGTACAAATAGGACCCACGCCGGAAAATGTCCGGAAAACGCTGCGAATTGCTCAATCTGGCAATTTCACGGGTGTTTCTAGATGGTTTCTAAGCGGTTTTTGACTGGGTCAAGCTTCAGGGTGCCTCCGATTGCCGGTCCGACTTCCTTTCGGGGCCGTTCCGATTCCGGGACGCGAGGACTGTTCAAGACGAACCCTGCGACAACTACCGAACTGCCAGGAAATGGCCCGCGTCGAAATTTACAACTATCACCCCATTTTTACTAGGTTTCTCGCCAGTCAGACCTAGGGGAGTCAGGCTCGGTTGCCCCATGTCCGTTCCGGCAGATCTTTCCATCGGTCGGTCGTGATTCCGTCGTGCAAATAGGATCCAAGCCGGAAAATCTCCGAAAAACGGCGCGAGTTGCTCAATCCGGCAATTTCGTGGCTGTTTCTAGATCGTTTCTAAGCGGTTTTTGACTGGGTCAAGCTTCAGGGCGGCTCCGATTGCCGATCCGACGTCCTTTCGGGGCCGTTCCGGTTCTGGCACGCGTGGACTGTCCGAGACGAACCCCGCGGCAGCTGGCGAACCCCCAGGAAATGGCCTACGTCGAAATTTACAACTATAGCCCCATTTTTACTCATTTTATCGCCAGTCAGACCTGGGGGAGTCAAGCTCGATTGGCACATGTCCATTCTAGCCGATCTTTCCATCGGGCGGTCGTGATAACTTCCTACAAATAGGATCCATGCCGAAAATCTCCGGAAAAACTATCGGTGCGAATTGCCCAACCTGGCAATTTCGTTGGCGTTTCTAGATGGTCTCGAGCGGTTTTTGACGGGTCAAGCATCAGGGCGGCTCTGATTGCCGGTCCGACGTCCTTTCGAGGCCGTTCCGGTTCTGGCACGCGAGGACTGTCCGAGACGAACCCCGCGGCAGCTGGCGAACCGCAAGGAAATGGCCCGCGTCGAAATTTACAACTATCACCCCATTTTTACTCGCCGCGCCGACCTAGGTGAGTCGAGCTCGGTGTCCCCCATTTTTACTAAGTTTCTCGCCGCCGATGTCCGTTCCCATGTCCGATCTTTCCATCGATTGGTCGTGATTCCATCGTACAAATAGGATCCACGCTGGAAAATGTCCGGAAAACGCTGCGAATTGCTCAATCTGGCAATTTCATGGGTGTTTCTAGATGGTTTCTAAGCGGTTTTTGACTGGGCCAAGTTTCAGGGTGGCTTCGATTGCCGGTCCGACTTCCTTTAGGGGCCGTTCCGATTCCGGGACGCGAGGACTGTTCAAGACGAACCCTGCGGCAACTACCGAACTGCCAGGAAATGGCCCGCGTCAAAATTTACAACTATCACCCCATTTTTACTAGGTTTCTCGCTTGTCGGACCTAGGGGAGTCAGGCTCGGTTGCCCCATGTCCATTCCGGCAGATCTTTCCACGGTCGGTCGTGATTCCGTCGTGCAAATAGGATCCAAGCCGCAAAATCTCCGAAAAACGGCGCGAATTGCTCAATCCGACAATTTCGTGGGTGTTTCTAGATGGTCTCTAAGCGGTTTTTGACTGGGTCAAGCTTCAGGGCGGCTCCGATTGCCGATCCGACGTCCTTTCGGGGCCGTTCCGGTTCTGGCACGCGAGGACTGTCCGAGACGAACCCCGCGGCAGCTGGCGAACCGCCAGGAAATGGCCCACGTCGAAATTTACAACTATCACCCCATTTTTACATATTTTATCGCCAGTCAGACCTGGGGGAGTCAAGCTCGGTTGGCACATGTCCATTCTAGTCGATCTTTCCATCGGTCGGTCGTGATAACTTCCTACAAATAGGATCCATGCCGGAAAATATCCGGAAAACGGTGCGAATTGCCCAATCCGGCAATTTCGTTGGTGTTTCTAGATGGTCTCTAAGCGGTTTTTGATCGGGTCAAGCTTCGGGCGGCTCGATTGCCGGTCCCGACGTCCTTTCGGGGCCGTTCCGGTTCGCACGCGAGGATCTGTCTAAGACGAACCCCGCGGCAAACTGGGCGAACCGCCGAAATGGCCCGCGTCGAAATTTACAACTAACACCCCATTTTTACTCGCCGCCCGCCGACCTAGGTGAGTCAGGCTCGGTTGCCCCATGTCCGTTCCGGCCGATCTTTCCATCGATTGGTCGTGATTCCATCGTACAAATAGGACCCACGCCGGAAAATGTCCGGAAAACGCTGCGAATTGCTCAATCCGGCAATTTCGTGGGTGTTTCTAGATGGTTTCTAAGCGGTTTTTGACTGGGTCAAGCTTCAGGGTGCCTCCGATTGCCGGTCCGACTTCCTTTCGGGGCCGTTCCGATTCCGGACGCGAGGACGTGCTCAAGACGAACCCTGCGACAACTACCGAACTGCCAGGAAATGGCCCGCGTCGAAATTTACAACTATCACCCCATTTTTACTAGGTTTCTCGCCGCCGACCTAGGGAGTCAGGCTCGGTTGCCCCATGTCCGTTCCGGCAGATCTTTCCATCGGTCGGTCGTGATTCCGTCGTGCAAATAGGATCCAAGCCGGAAAATCTCCGAAAAACGGCGCGAGTTGCTCAATCCGGCAATTTCGTGGCTGTTTCTAGATCGTTTCTAAGCGGTTTTTGACTGGGTCAAGCTTCAGGGCGGCTCCGATTGCCGATCCGACGTCCTTTCGGGGCCGTTCCGGTTCGCACGCGTGGACTCGTCCGAGACGAACCCCGCGCGGTAAAATGGGCGAACCCCCAGGAAATGGCCTACGTCGAAATTTACAACTATAGCCCCATTTTTACTCATTTTATCGCCAGTCAGACCTGGGGGAGTCAAGCTCGATTGGCACATGTCCATTCTAGCCGATCTTTCCATCGGGCTGTCGTGATAACTTCCTACAAATAGGATCCATGCCGAAAATCTCCGGAAAACGGTGCGAATTGCCCAATCTGGCAATTTCGTTGGCGTTCTAGATGGTCTCTGAGCGGTTTTTGACTGGGTCAAGCATCAGGGCGGCTCTGATTGCCGGTCCGACGTCCTTTCGAGGCCGTTCCGGTTCTGGCACGCGAGGACTGTCCGAGACGAACCCCGCGGCAGCTGGCGAACCGCAAGGAAATGGCCCGCGTCGAAATTTACAACTATCACCCCATTTTTACTCAGTTTCTCGCCAGTCAGACCTAGGTGAGTCAGGCTCGGTTGCCCCATGTCCGTTCCGGCCGATCTTTCCATCGATTGGTCGTGATTCCATTGTACAAATAGGATCCACGCTGGAAAATGTCCGGAAAACGCTGCGAATTGCTCAATCTGGCAATTTCATGGGTGTTTCTAGATGGTTTCTAAGCGGTTTTTGATCGGGCCAAGTTTCGGGGTGGCTTCGATTGCTTGGCCCGACTTCCTTTAGGGGCCGTTCCGATTCCGGGGACGCGAGGATCGTTTCAAGACGAACCCTGCGGCAACTACCGAACTGCCAGGAAATGGCCCGCGTCAAAATTTACAACTATCACCCCATTTTTACTAGGTTTCTCGCTTGTCGGACCTAGGGGAGTCAGGCTCGGTTGCCCCATGTCCATTCCGGCAGATCTTTCCACGGTCGGTCGTGATTCCGTCGTGCAAATAGAATCCAAGCCGCAAAATCTCCGAAAAACGGCGCGAATTGCTCAATCCGACAATTTCGTGGGTGTTTCTAGATGGTCTCTAAGCGGTTTTTGACTGGGTCAAGCTTCAGGGCGGCTCCGATTGCCGATCCGACGTCCTTTCGGGGCCGTTCCGGTTCTGGCACGCGAGGACTGTCCGAGACGAACCCCGCGGCAGCTGGCGAACCGCCAGGAAATGGCCCACGTCGAAATTTACAACTATCACCCCATTTTTACTCGGTTTCGCCGCGGACTGGGGAGTCATGCTCGGTTGGCACATGTCCATTCTAGCCGATCTTTCCATCGGTCGGTCGTGATTCTTCCTGCAAATAGGATCCATGCCGGAAAATCTCCGAAAAACGGCGCGAATTGCTCAATCCGACAATTTCGTGGGTGTTTCTAGATGGTCTCTAAGCGGTTTTTGACTGGGTCAAGCTTCAGGGCGGCTCTGATTGCCGATCCGACGTCCTTTCGGGGCCGTTTCGGTTCTGGCACGCGAGGATCGGCAATCCCGACGAACCCGCGGCAAAGGGGCGAACCGCCGAGAAATGGCCCGCGTCGAAATTTACAACTATCACCCCATTTTTACTCTGTTTCTCGCCAGTCAGACCTAGGTGAGTCAAGCTCGGTTGCCCCATGTCCATTCCGGCCGATCTTTCCATTGGTCGGTCGTGATTCCGTCGTACAAATAGGATCCACGCCGGAAAATGTCCGGAAAATGGCGTGAATTGCTCAATCCGGCAATTTCGTGGGTGTTTCTAGATGGTTTTTAAGCGGTTTTTGACTGGTTCAAGCTTCAGGGGCGGCTTCGATTGCGGTCCCGACGTCCTTTCGGGGCCGTTCCGGTTCCGGCACGCGAGGACTGTCCTAGACGAACCGCACGGCAACTGGCGCAACCGCGAGGAAATGGACCGCATCGAAATTTACAACTATCACACCATTTTCACTCAGTTTCTCGCCAGTCAGACCTGGGGGAGTCATGCTCGGTTGCCCCATGTCCGTTCCGGCCGATCTTTCCATCGGTCGGTCGTGATTCCGTCGTGCAATTAGGATCCAAGCCGGAAAATCTCCGGAAAATGGCGCGAATTGCTCAATCCGGCAATTTCGTGGCTGTTTCTAGATGGTTTCTAAGCGGTTTTTGACTGGGTCAAGCTTCAAGGCGGCACCGATTGCCGGTCCGACTTCCTTTCGAGGCCGTTCCGGTTCCAGCACGCTATGACCGTCCTAGATGAACCCCGCGGCAGTTGGCAAACCGCCAGGAAATGGCCCACGTCTAAATTTACAACTATCACCCCATTTTTACTCAGTTTCTCGCCAGTCAGACCTGGGGGAGACAGGCTCGATTTCCCAAGTCCGTTCCGTCCGCTCTTTCCATCGGTCGGTGGTGATTCCGCCCTACAAATTGGAACCAAGCCGGCAAATTTCCGGAAAACGGCGTGAATTGCTCAATCCGGCAATTTCGTGGGTGTTTGCATATGGTTTCTAAGCGGTTTTTGATCGGGTCAAGCTTCGGGCGGCCCGATTGCCGGCCCGACGTCCTTTCGAGGTCCGTTCCGGTTCCGGCACGCGAGGACTGTCCGAGACGAACCCTACGGCAACTACCGAACTGCCAGGAAATGGCCCGCGTCGAAATTTACAACAATCACCCCATTTTTACTCAATTTCTCGTCAATCAGACATGGGGGAGTCAGGCTCAGTTGCCCCATGTCCGTTCCGGCTGATCTTTCCATCGGTTGGTCGTGATTCCGTCTACAAATAGGATCCAAGCCGGAAAATCTCCGGAAAAACGGCGCGAATTGCTCAATCCGGCAATTTCGTGGGTATTTCTATATGGTTTCTAAGCGGTTTTTGACTGGGTCAAACTTCAGAGCGGCCCCGATTGCCAGTCCGGCGTCCTTTCGAGGCCGTTCTGGTTCCGGCATGCTATGACTGTCCGAGACGAACCCCACGACAGTTGGCGAGCTGCCAAGAAATGGCCCACTTCGAAATTTACAACTATCACCCCATTTTTACTCGGTTTTCGCCGCCGACTTGGGGAGTCGCTCGGTTCCCCATGTCCATTTAGGCCGATCTTTCCATCTGTCGGTAGTGATTCCGTCGTACAAATAGGATCAAAACCGGAAAATCTCCGGAAAACGGCGCGAATTGCTCCATCCAGCAATTTCGTGGGTATTTCTAGATGGTTTGTAGGCAGTTTTT
This sequence comes from Corymbia calophylla, assembly GCA_014182845.1. NCBI lineage: Eukaryota > Viridiplantae > Streptophyta > Magnoliopsida > Myrtales > Myrtaceae > Corymbia > Corymbia calophylla. The sequence continues at coordinate 6,293 of CM024693.1, forward strand.
GACTGGGTCAAGCTTCAGGGCGGCCCCGGTTGCCGGTCCGACGTCCTTTCGAGGCCATTCTAGTTCCGGCACGCTAGGACTGTCCGAGACGAACCCCGCGGCAGCTGGCGAACCGCCAGGAAATGGCCCGCGTCGAAATTTACAACTATCACCCCATTTTTACTCGCTCGCCGCCGGCCTTGGGAGTCGGGCTCGGTTGCGCCCATGTCCGTTCCGCCGATCTTTCCATCGATCGATCGTGATTCCGTCCTACAAATTGGATCCAAGCCGGAAAACAGCGCGAATTACTCAATCCGGCAATTTCGTGGGTGTTTCTAGATGGTTTCTAAGCGGTTTTTGACTGAGTCATGCTTTAGAGTGGCCCCGATTGCCGGTCCGGCGTCCTTTCGGGGCCGTTCCGATTTCCGGCATGCTAGATCGTCTCGAGACAAACCCCGCGGCAGCTGGTGAACCGCCAGGAAATGGCCCGCGTCAAAATTTACAACTATCACACCATTTTTACTCAGTTTCTCGCCAGTCAGACCTGGGGGTGTCAGGCTCGGTTGCCCCATGTCCGTTCCGGCCAATCTTTCCAACGGTCGGTCGTGATTCCGTCCTACAAATTGGATCCAAGCCGGAAAATCTCCAGAAAACGGCGCGAATTGCTCAATCCGGCAATTTCGTGGGGGTTTCTAAATGGTTTCTAAGCTGTTTTTGACTGGGTCAAGCTTCAGGGCGGCCCCGATTGCCGGTCCGGCGTCCTTTCGGGGCTGTTCCGGTGCCGGCACGCTAGGACTGTCCGAGATGAACCCCGCAGCAGCTAGCGCACCGCCAGGAAATGGCCTGCGTCGAAATTTACAACTATCTCCCCATTTTTACTCAGTTTCTCGCCGCCGTCGGACTTGGGAGTCGAGCTCGATTGCCCCATGTCCATTCCGCCGATCTTTCCATCGGTCGGTCGTGATTCCGTCCTACAAATTGGAACCAAGCCGGAAAATCTCCGGAAAACGGCGCGAATTGCTTAATCCGGCGATTTCGTGGGTGTTTCTAGATGGTTTCGAAGCGGTTTTTGACTCGATCAAGCTTCAGGGCGGCTCCGATTGCGGGTCTGACGTTCTTTCAGGGCCGTTCCGGTTCCGACACGCGAGGACTGTCCGAGACGAACCCCGCGGCAGCTGGCGAACCGCCAGGAAATGGCCCACGTCGAAATTTACAACTATAACCCCATTTTTACTCAGTTTCTCGCCAGTCAGACCTGGCGGAGTCAAGCTCGGTTGCCCCATGTCCGTTTCGGCCGATCTTTCCATCGGTCGGTCATGATTCCGTCCTACAAATTGGAACCAAGCCGGAAAACAGCGCGAAGTGCTCAATTCGGCAATTTCGTGGGTGTTTTTAGATGGTTTCTAAGCAGTTTTTGACTGAGTCAAGCTTTAGCGTGGCCCCGATTGACAGCCCGGCGTCCTTTCGACGCTGTTTCGATTTCAGCACGCTAGGACTATCCGAGACGAACCCCGCGGCAACTAGCGAACCGCCAGGAAATGGCCCACGTCGAAATTTACAACTATCACACCATTTTGACTCAGTTTCTCGCCACTCAGACCTGGGGGTGTCAGGCTCGGTTGCCCCATGTCCGTTCCGGCCGATCTTTCCATCGGTCGGTCGTCATTCCGTCCTACATATTTGATCCAAGCCGAAAAATTTCCGGAAAACGGCGCGAATTGCTCAATCCGGCAATTTCGTGGGGGTTTCTACATGGTTTCTAAGCGGTTTTTGACTAGGTCAAGCTTCAGGGCTGCCCCGATTGCCGGTCCGACGTCCTTTCTGGGCTGTTCCGGTTCCGGCACGCTAGGACTGTCCGAGACGAACCCCGCGGCAGCTGACGAGCCGCCAGGAAATGGCCTGCGTCGAAATTTACAACTATCACCCCATTTTTACTCAGTTTCTCGCTAGTAAAACCTGGGGGAGTCAGGCTCGGTTGACCCAAGTCCGTTCCGGCCGATCTTTCCATCGGTCGGTCGTGATTCCGTCCTACAAATAGGATCCAAGTCGCAAAATCTCAAGCAAACGGCGCGAATTGCTCAATCCGGCAATTTCGTGGGTATTTCTATATGGTTTCTAAGCGGTTTTTTACTGAGTCAAACTTTAGGGCGGCCCCAATTGACAGTCCGGCGTCCTTTCGGGGCCGTTCCAATTTCGGCACGCTATGACTGTCCGAGACGAACCCCGTGGCAGTTGGCGAACCGCCAGGAAATGCCCATGTCGAAATTTACAACTCTCACCCATTTTTACTCAGTTTCTTGCCAGTCAGACCTAGGGGAGTCAGGCTCGGTTGCCCCATGTCCATTCCGGCCGATCTTTCCATCGGTCGGTCGTGATTCCGTCCTACAAATAGGATCGAAACCAGAAAATCTCCGGAAAACGGCGCGAATTGCTCAATCCGGCAATTTCGTGGGTATTTCTAGATGGTTTCTAGGCGGTTTTTGACTGGGTCAAGCTTCAGGGTGGCCCCGGTTGCCGGTCCGGCGTCCTTTTGGGGCCGTTCCGGTTTCGGCACTCTAGGACTGTCCGAGACGAACCCCGCGGCAGCTGGCGAACCGCCAGGAAATGGCCCACGTCGAAATTTACAACTATCACCCCATTTTTACTCAGTTTCTCGCCGCCGACTTAGGAGTCGAGCTCGGTGCCCCAAGTCCGTTCCGGCCGATATTTCCATCTGTCGGTCATGATTCCATCCTACAAATTGGATCCAAGCCAGAAAACAACGCGAATTGCTCAATCCAGCTATTTTGTGGGTGTTTCTAGATGGTTTATAAGCGGTTTTTGACTCGATCAAGCTTCAGTGCGGCTCCGATTGCCGGTCCGACGTCCTTTCTAGGCCGTTCCGGTTCCGGCACGCTAGGACTGTCCGAGACGAACCCCGCGGTAGCTGGCGAACCGCCAGGAAATGGCCCGTGTCGAAATTTACAACTATCACCCCATTTTTGCTCAGTTTCGCCCGATTGGACCTAGGGAGTCGAGCTCGGTTGCCCCATGTCAGTTCCGGCCGATCTTTCCATGGGTCGGTCGTGATTACGTCGTACAAATAGGATCCACGCCGGAAAATCTCCGGAAAACGGCGCGAATTGCGCAATCCGGCAATTTCGTGGGTATTTCTAGATGGTTTCTAAACGGTTTTTGACTGGGTCAAGCTTCAGGGCAGCTCCGATTGCCAGTCCGACGTCCTTTCAGGGCCGTTTCGGTTCAGGCACGCGAGGACTGTCCGTGACGAACCCCGCGGCAGCTGGCGAACCGCAAGGAAATGGCCCGCGTCGAAATTTACAACTATCACCCCATTTTTACTCAGTTTCTCGCCAGTCAGACCTAGGGGAGTCAGGCTCGGTTGCCCCCAGTCCGTTCCAGCCGATCTTTCCACCGGTCGGTCGTGATTCCGTCCTACAAATTGGAACCAAGCCGGAAAATCTCCGGAAAACGGCGCGAATTGCTCAATCCGGCAATTTCGTGGGTGTTTTTAGATGGTTTCTAAGTGGTTTTTGACTGGGTCAAGCTTCAAGGCGGCTCCGATTGCCGGTCCGACGTCCTTTCGGGGCCGTTCCAGTTCCGGCACGCGAGGACTGTCCGAGACGAACCCCGCGGCAGCTGGCGAACCGCCAGGAAATGGCCCGCGTTGAAATTTACAACTATCACCCCATTTTTACTCAGTTTCTCGCCAATCAGACCTAAGGGAGTCAGGCTCGGTTGCCCCATGTCCGTTCCGGCCGATCTTTCCATCGGTCAGTCGTGATTCAGTCGTGCAAATAGGATCCAAGCCGGAAAATCTCCAGAAAACAGCGCGAATTGCTCAATCCGGCAATTTCGTGGGTGTTTCAAGATGGTTTCTAAGCGGTTTTTGACTGGGTCATGCTTCAGGGAGGCACCGATTGCCGATCCGACGTCCTTTCGGGGCCGTTTTGGTTCCACCACGCAAGGACTATCCGAGACAATCCCCGCGGCAACTGGCGAACCGCCAGGAAATGGGCCGCGTCGAAATTTACAACTATCACCCCATTTTTACTCAGTTTCTCCCCAGTCAGACCTGGGGGAGTCAAGCTTGGTTGCCCCATGTCCGTTCCGGCTGATCTTTCCATCGGTCGGTCGTGATTCCGTCGTACAAATAGGATCCACGTCGAAAATCTCCGGAAAACTGCGCGAATTGGTCAATCCGGCAATTTCGTGGGTGTTTGCAGATGGTTTCTAAGCAGTTTTTGACTGGGTCAAGCTTCAGCGCGGCCCCGATTGCTGATCCGACGTCCTTTCAGGTCCGTTCCGGTTCCGGCACGCGAGGACTGTCCGAGACGAACCCCACGGCAGCTGGCGAACCGCCAGGAAATGGCCCGCGTCGAAATTTACAACTATCACCCCATTTTTACTCAATTTCTCGCCAGTCAGACATGGGGGAGTCAGGCTCGGTTGCCCCATGTCCGTTCCGGCTGATCTTTCCATCGGTCGGTCGTGATTCCGTCCTACAAATAGGATCCAAGCCGGAAAATCTCAAGAAAACGGCGCGAATTGCTCAATTCGGCAATTTCGTGGGTATTTCTATATGGTTTCTAAGCGGTTTTTGACTTGGTCAAACTTCAGGGCAGCCCCGATTGTCAGTCCGGCGTCCTTTCAAGGCCATTCCGGTTCCGACACGCTATGACTGTCCGAGGCGAACCCCACGACAGTTGGCGAGCCGCCAGGAAATGGCCCACGTCGAAATTTACAACTATCACCCCATTTTTACTCAGTTTCTTGCCAGTCAGACCTGGGGGAGTCAGGCTCGGTTGCCCCATGTCCATTCCGGCCGATCTTTCCATCGGTCGGTCATGATTCTGTTGTACAAATAGGATCGAAACCGGAAAATCTCCGGAAAACGGCGCGAATTGCTCAATCCGGCAATTTCGTGGGTATTTCTAGATGGTTTCTAAGCGGTTTTTGACTGGGTCAAGCTTCAGGGCGGCCCCGGTTGTTGGTCCGGCGTCCTTTCGGGGCCGTTCCGGTTGCGGCACGCTAGGACTGTCCGAGACGAACCCCGCGGCAGCTGGCGAACCGCCAGGAAATGGCCCGCGTCGAAATTTACAGCTATCACCCCATTTTTACTCAGTTTCTCGCCAATCAGACTTGGGGGAGTCAGGCTCGATTGCCCCAAGTCCGTTCCGGCCGATCTTTCCATCTGTCGGTCGTGATTCCGTCCTACAAATTGGATCCAAGCCGGAAAACAGCGCGAATTGCTCAATCCGGCAATTTCGTGGGTGTTTCTAGATGGTTTCTAAGCGATTTTTAACTGAGTCAAGCTTTAGGGTGGCCCCGATTGCCGGTCCAGCGTCCTTTCGGGGCCGTTCCGGTTCCGGCACGCTATGACTGTCCGAAATGAACCCCGCGGTAGCTAGCGAACCGCCAGGAAATGGCCCGCATCGAAATTTACAACTATCACCCCATTTTTACTCGCTCGCCAATCGGCCTGGAGTCGAGGCTCGGTTTCCCATGTCCATTTCGATCGATTTTTCCATCGGTCGGTCGTGATTTCGTCGTACAAATAGGATCCACGCCGGAAAATGTCTGGAAAATGGCGCGAATTGCTCAATCTGGCAATTTCGTGGGTGTTTCTAGATGGTTTCTAAGCGATTTTTGACTGGGTCAAGCTTCAGGGCGGCTCCGATTGTCGGTCCGACGTTCTTTCGGGGCCGTTCCGGTTCCGGCACGAGAGGAATGTCCGAGACGAACCCCGCGGCAGCTGGCGCAATTGATTCGATTCTCTGGATATTTGTCGGCTTGGATCCTATTTACGGGCCGAAATCTCGACCGACCAATAGAAAGATCAGCCCTAAAGGACTTGGGGCAACCGAGCCGGGTTGCCCCTAGGTCTCACAAGCCAGAAACTGAGTAAAAATGGGGGGGATGTTGTAAATTTCGACGTTGGCCATTTTCCGGCTGTTCGCATGCTACCGTGATGTTTGCCTAGGACAGTTCTATCAAACCGGAAGCGAAAGGACCCCGAAAGGACGCCACACCGGCAATCGGGACCGCCCTAAAGCGTGACCCAGTCAAAAATCGCTTGGATTCCCTCTAGAAACACTTTGAAACTTGCTGGTTTGAGCAGTTGATTCCATTTTATGGATATTTGTCGGCTTGGATCCTATTTATGGGTCAAAATCTCGACCGACTGATAGAAAGATCGGCCCCAAAGGACATGGGGCAACCGAGCCGGACTGCCCCTGGTTTCACAGGCTTGAAACTGAGTAAAAATGGGGGGGATATTGTAAATTTCGACGCGGGCCATTTCCCGACTATTCTCCAGCTGCCGCAATGATTGCCTAGGATAGTTCTACCAAACCGAAAGCGAAATGACCCCGAAATGACGCCGGACCGGCAATCGGGACCGCCCTAAAGCGTGACCCGGTCAGAAACCGCTTAGATTCCCTTTTGAAACACCTTGTAACTTGCTGGTTTGAGGAATTCATTCAATTTTCTGGAGATTTGTCGGCTTGGATCCTTTTTATGGGCCGGAATCTCAACCGACCGATAGAAAGATCGGCCCCAAAGGACATGGGGCAACCGAGCCAGACTGCCCCAGGTCTCACAGGCCAGAAACTGAGTAAAAATGGGAGGATATTGTAAATTTCGACGCGGGCCATTTCCCGGCATTCGCCAGCTACCGCGATGTTTTCCTCAAACAGTTCTCGAGAATCGGAAGTAGAATGACCCCGAAAGGACACCGGATCGGCAATCAAGACTGCCCTGAAGCTTGACCCAGTCAAAAACCGCTTAGATTCCCTCTAGAAACACCTTGAAACTTGCTTGTTTGAGCGATTCATTCCATTTTTCAGAGATTTGCTAGCGTGGATCCTATTTATGGGCCGAAATCTCGACCGACCAATAGAAAGATCGGCCCCAAAGGACATGCGACAACCGAGCCTGACTGCCCCAAATCTCACAGGCCAGAAACAAAGTAAAAATGGGGGGGATGTTGTAAATTTCGACGCGGCCATTTCCTGGTGGTTCGTCAGCTGCCGCGAGGTTTGCCTTAGGCAGTTCTACCGAAACGGAAGCGGAATGACCACAAAAGGAAGCCGGACCGGCAATCGGGGCCGCCGTGAAGCTTGACCCAATCAAAAACCGCTTAGATTCCCTTTAGAAACACCTTGAAACTAGCTGGTTTGAGCCATTCACTCCATTTTCCAAAGATTTGTCGGCATGGATCCTATTTATGGGCCGAAATCTCGACCGACCGATAGAAAGATCAGCCCCAAAGGATATGGGGCAACCAAGCCTGACTACCCCCGGTCTCACAGGCCAGAAATTGAGTAAAAATAGGGGGGATGTTGTAAATTTTGACACGGGCCATTTTCCGGTTGTTCGCCAGCTGCCACGATGTTTGCCTGGGACAATTCTACCGAACCGAAAGCGGAATGACCTCGAAAGGACACCGGACCGGCAATCTGGGACCGCCCTTAAGCGTGACCCAGTCAAAAACCACTTTGATTCCCTTTAGAAACACCTTGAAACTAGCTGGTTTGAGCCATTCATTCCATTTTCCGGAGATTTGTCGGCATGGATCCTATTTATGGACCGAAATCTCAACCAACCGATAGAAAGATCGGCCTCAAAGGACATGGGACAACCGAGCCTGACTGCCCAAGGTCTCACAAGCTAGAAATTGAGTAAAAATGGGGGGGATCTTGTAAATTTCCATGTGGGCCGATTCCTGGCGGTTCGCCAGCTGGCGAGGGGTTCACCTCAGACAGTTCTATCAAACCGGAAGCGGAATGACCACAAAAGGACGCCAAACCGACAATCAAGGCCGTTGTGATACTTGACCCAGTCAAAAACCGATTAGATTCCCTCTAGAAACACAATGAAACTTGCTGGTTTGAGCAATTCATTCCATTTTCTGGAGATTTGTCAACTTGGATCCTATTTATGGGCCGAAATCTCGACCGACCAATAAAAAGATCAGCCCCAAAGGACATGGGGCAACCGAGCCTAACTGCCTCAGATCTCACAGGCTAGTAACTGAGTAAAAATGGGAGGGATGTTGTAAATTTCGACACGGGCCATTTCCCAGGCGGTTCGCCAACTGCCGCGAGGTTTGCTTGAGACAGTTCTACTGAACCGGAAGCGGAATGATCCCAAAAGGACGCCGGACCGGCAATCGGGGCCGCCGTGAAGCTTGACCAAGTCAAAAACCGCTTAGATTCCCTCTAGAAACACCTTGAAAGTTGCTAGTATGAGCTATTCATTCCATTTTCCGAGATTTGCCGACTTGGATCTTATTTGTGGGACGAAATCTCGTCCGACCGAAACTTGCTAGTTTGACCATTCGCGCCATTTGTTGTAGATTTGCCAGTTTGGATCCAAATTATGGTAAACAAATTTGAACAATCGAAAGAAAGATCGGCCCGAATAGACATGTGGCGACCGAGCCCCACTGCCCCAAGCCTGGCGGGCTCAAACCAAGCAAAAATGGGGGGGACGTTGTAAATTTCGACGCGTGCCATCTCCTGGTGGTTCGCCAGCTGCTGTAAGATTGGCCTCACCCAGTTCTCATGAATCGAAAGCAAAATGACCCCGAAAGAACGCCGGACCGATGATTCTGGCCGTCCTGAAGTTTGACCCAACTAAATACCACCCAAAATGCCAGAACACCCAGAAACTTGCTTATTTCACCCATTCATGCCATTTGCTGCAGATTTACCGGTTTGGATCCAGTTTATGGTAAAAAATCTTGAACAACGGATAGAAAGATCGGCCCGAATGGACATGTGGCCATCGAGCCCCACTTCCCTAGGCTTGATAGGCCCGAAACCGAGCAAAAATGGGGAGGACTTTGTAAATTTCAACGCGGGCCATCTCCTAGCGGTTCTCTAGCTACCGCAGGATTAGCCTCGGCCAATTCTCGCGAATCGGAAGCAGAACGACTCCGAAAGGACACCTGACCAATGGTTTTCGCCGTCCGAAAGTTTAACCAAGCCAAAAACCACCCAAAATGCCTAGAACACCCAGAAACTTGCTAGTTTGACCCATTCACGCCATTTGCTGGAGATTTGCCAATTTGGATCCAAATTATGGTCAAAAATATCGAACAACCGGAAGAAAGATCGGCTCGAACGAACATGTGGCGACCGAGCCCCATTGCCTCTGGCCGGACAGGCCAAAAACCGAGCAAAAATGGGGGGATTGTAAATTTTGACGCGACCATTTCTTGGCAGTTCGCTAGCTGCCGCAGGATTGGCCTCGCCCAATTCTCACGAATCAGAAGTAGAATGACCTCGAAAGGACACCAGACCGATGATTTTGGCCATCATAAAGTTTGACCCAACCAAAAACCACTAGAATGCCTAGAATGCCTAGAAACTTGCTGGTTTGACTCATTCACGCTATTTGTTGGAGATTTGCCGGTTTGGATCCAATTTCTGGTCAAAAATCTCGAACAACCGACAGAAAGATCGGCCCGAACGGACATGTGGTAATCAAGCCCCATTGCAACGGGTCTGACGGACCCAAAACCAAGCAAAAATGGGGGAGATGTTGTAAATTCCGACGCGGCCATCTCCTTGCCGTTCACCAGCTGCCACAGGATTGGGCTCGCCTAGTTCTCTTGAATCAGGAGCAGAATGACCCCGAAAGGACGCCGAACCGATAATTTGCGCCGCATTGAAGTTTGACCTAGTCAAAAACAACCTAGAATGCCCAGAACGCCCAAAAACTTACTGGTTTGACCCATTTGTGCCATTTGTTGGAGATTAGCCATTTTGGATCCATTTTCTGATCAAAAATCTTGAACAACCGACAGAAAGATCGGCCCGAACAAACATGTGGTGATCAAGCCCCACTGCCCCAAGTTTGACAGGCCTGAAACCGAGCAAAAATTGGGGGGAAGTCTTAAATTACGGCGCGGGCCGTCTCCTAGCTGTTTGCCAATTGCCGCAAGATTAGCCTCACCCAATTCTTGTGAAACGAAAGCAGAATGACCTCGAAAAGACGCCGGACCGATAATTTGCGCCGCACTGAAGTTTAACCTAGTCAAAAACCACCTAGAATGTCCCGAATGCCTAGAAACTTGCTAGTTTGACCCATTCGCGCCATTTGCTAGAGATTTGCCGGTGTGGTTCCATTTTCTGATCAAAAATCTTGAACAACTAATAGAAAGATTGGCTCGAACGGACATGTGGCGATCGAGCTGCATTGCCCTAAGGTCTAACAGGCCCGAAACCGGCCAATCCAACTACCGCAAGATTGGCCTCGCCCTGTTCTTGCGAATCGGAAGCAGAATGACCCCAAAAGGACGCCGGACCAATAATTTGCGTCACCCTGAAGTTTGACCCAGCAAAAAACCACGGAAAATACCCAGAACGCCTAAAAATTTGCTAGTTTGACCCATTCGCGTCATTTGCGGGTGATTTGCCAATTTGGATCCAATTTCTAGTCAAAAATCTCGAACAACTAACAGAAAAGATCAGCCTGAACGAACATGTGGTGACTAAGCCTCACTGCCCCAAGCCCGACAGGCCCGAAACCAAGCAAAAATGAGGGGGACGTTTTAAATTCTGGCGCAAGCCATCTCCTAGTGGTTCACCTACTACCGCAGGATTGCCTCGCCCAATTCTCACGAATTGGAATCAGAATGACCCCAAAAGGCTGCCGGACCAATAATTGGTGCCGTCCTGAAGTTTGACCCTATCAAAAACCACCCAGAATGCTCAGAACGTCCAGAAACTTACTGGTTTGACCCATTCGTGCCATTTGCTGGAGATTTGCCAGTTTGGATCCAGTTTCTGGTCAAAAATCTCGAATAACCGATAGAAAGATCGGCCCGAACGGACTTGTGGCGATTGAGCCCCACTGCACCAGGTCTGACGGGCCCAAAACCCAGCAAAAATGGGGGGACGTTGTAAATTCCGACGTGGGTCATCTCCTAACGGTTCGTCTGCCACAGGATTGCCTTAAGCAGTTCTCGCGAATTGAAAGTTCTTTGTGTCTTTCCTTATTCTATTTTTTACTTTTTGAAAATAGAAAAGCATTATGGAAGATTCCTGGACGCGAATTGCGTCTGGGGTTGATATTCTTGTTTAGTGGAGAATATAAGATGCTTGGTATACTTCGTCACCACCCTACATTTCTGATGGTCATTTTTTCAAAAAGATAATCCACTTTCTTCGAATATATCCGAGCAACGCCCAACAGAAGATGGCCGGACATCTTCAAAGCAAATGGCACTTCGGGAAACATGATATATCCTACACAAGACCAGCCCAAAAAAATGAATATGAACGGAAAAAAAGAAGAGTCTTCCTGTGCCAAAGCACAGAAAGGAATAATCTTTCGCACTAATTCACACGACCCATTCGTGGTTAAGAGCTAAACTACATTCTGACCGCATCAAGTCTCGCCCTTTTTGAATGATGAAACCTAAACAATTACTGTAGCTCTGGAAGATGGCATAAAGGAAATGTCGAGAACAAGCAGCAAGGGGATTCCTAACCGACCCAGAAACGTCTTCGAGTAAAACATGTCCGATCAGAAATGAAACAATAAAGAAAGGAAATCCCTGCGATTTCCGGAAGGGAGAAATTGGAAGAGGAAAGGGTGGTGATTGATGGCTATGAGCATGAGCGTGGTGGAATTCGCGGAGGCCTTGCGGGAAACCTTCGACTGCTAGTGGCGCCCTCTCTCTCTTCCCCCGATTAAAAGAAAATAGGAGCGTAGATAGATGTTGGAGTCCTAATTAAATTTATATTAACGTTATATTAGGAGGATTTGGAAAAAAAAACATGGGGGAAGGATAATTTTGATGATGTTTTCTTCTTTTAATTTTTTTTTAAATTGTGAGTTTATGGAAAACCTTCTACAAAATATATGAAGTCAATTTTTTTGTACATATCCAATATACCATTAATACAAAAATGTTGCCTTAATGATAAAGAGTAGGGTAAAATGGTAATTTAAAATATCGGACAGAGGGAGCAATTTTTCTTTTTTCACTGCGTAAATAAGAGTTGGTAATATGTTTTGATAATCCTTTTTAAAAAGAATGTGTTTGAAAAGATTTTTTGCTTCAAAAATAGAATTCAATAGATTGGGACATATATGTAAGTTTTTTATTGAGGAAATTAAGCCAATGCAGAGGTCAAATGGTCCAACAACAAAAACACGACAATGATATATATATAAATATATTTCTCATCCTAAATTTCAAATATTATATAATGATGAATTTATCCATCTACATCTTGCTCTCCATATGGAATCCTTCAAATTTTAAAAGTTGTTAGCATGAAAAGGAACTTTGTAGAATTACCATGATTGTCGCTTATGACGAATTAGAAGTAGATCAAAATACGCACAAATTAATTGGACAAGATGAAGTTTTTTTTAGTAGATGCACGGCATAATAACAAAAACCAATGATTTCTAATTTTATTCATCGAGTTTAAATAAAATCAAGATCATTGCAAAAACAAGACTTTAAGCACCATTCTAATAATGCTAACTTCAAAGGTAAAGGAAATTAGAATTTATAGTGATTGAAGTAAGGAACGTAATCCGATTGCTTTTTATTTATAAAAAAAAAAAAAAAGACTATTCTGCAAAATTAAGTGCGAAATTGGTCAAATGTCATTTACTCTAACAAGTTTTTATGAGTTGGGAAAGAAATACAGAATATCATCGACGCTTATAAGGGGAAGCATTTCAATTAGATTTGTCATTCTCCATAAAAGTTGGAAAATTTGAATAAAGTAAAGAGTAGTATGTATCCAATCAAAAGTCGCTTAAATAGGAAAGTGGGAATTAGAGAAAATCAAGAATAACTACTTCATTTAATTAAAAAGCGAAGCCAACTTGACTGTAGGAAATTTCACAAGAATTCAAAAGAGACGGGGGCTGAAAAGACCAAGTTTTATGGGTGGGTCCCCATCACCGTTATTCTCTACGCCAGCCTTACGGACAGACAAAGTGAGTCCGCGATCCATCATCTGGCCATCCATTTTTCCTTTCCATTGCTCCTTCGATCGATCCATTCTGGAGAAAAGTGACAATTGCCGATTGAAGCAAGCTGCTGGAGGAGGAGGAGGAGGAGGAGGAGGAGCCATGGGGTGGGGTTGGTGGGGCGTGAAGAGCCTGAGGTACTCGACGATGGTGCTCGGCGTGTCCAACATGGCGGTGGTGATCCTGGGCGGTTGCCTCTTGCTCCTGTCTTTCCACTCCTGCGGCCCTCGTCGGACGCTTCCTTTCGCGGCGGTCACCTTGGCTGCCGCCGTCAGGATCGTCGCCATGGTTCATACGGGGATCGCCCAGGAAGCCACGGCCACGACTGTTCTCGAGTCTTCTGAGAGCGCAGTCGTCGACGCTGTCATTCGGCATCAGAGACGAGTAGTCCTTCTTTCTCTTTCTCTCGTTTTGTTAAACCCTCAGCCCGCAATTTGATCATCATTGGGTGCTTGAATTCAGGTTCATTTGCTCGGAAAATCTTTTTCTCGTTTACCTCGTGGCCTTCTTTCTCTCCTTCATTTTTCTGTTTTTTTCTTTTGAAAATAGAAGAGCATTATGGAAGATTATCGGATGAATTGCGTTTTGGGTTGATATTCTTCTTTAGTGGAGAGATATCTAGGATGATTCATTGGGACAGATGACATGTGCTGACTTGTTTTTGGAGGTCTTCTCTGGTCTCAATTTAATTATATAGATAGAATTTCAAGGAATGCTGTCAAATTTGATTAAGCACGCTTGAATCTCATGGACTTGCTTCCAGGAGCCTGTTGTAGAGCGAGGGAAATTAAACTTGATTTACAGGAATTTGCTGGCCCCTGTTATAAGCAAGGACCATTCTACTTTGATCTTCAGTAGAGATGGTAAATAAATTTTGGTCTCCAATAAACTACTTTCTTTGGGAATGGCTTGTGAGATGGAGTATGAGTACGTGGAAACTTGTTGAAATGAATTTCTTCTGACTATCCTAGATGCGTATGTCCGGAATTCAAATATGAAGAGGATTTATACGAAGACATCCAATAACCCATTCCACGAGTGTCTGACTTTGTGTCTTTCGCAATTCAAGTTAGAACCCACCTGTGTTGCCTTCAAGTTTGGACATGCCGATCTTGATAAGAAATTAAAGTATGCTATATTTTTCTTTTTTCTTTTTTTTTTTTTTACATTATCCAACCAGCATGACAAAGATTTTAAGCAGCCTGCAATTTGAAGAGATCAACTTCACCTGACTGTGGGCACATTCCATGCAATTCTAAATCTTTCCTTTCTTTTCTGCATATACAGATGAGGTATAAAAAATGGATTTGGTGGACCCGTTTTGCTACAGTTGTCATGGTGGTGCAATTCGTGGGCGCAACTTATCTTGTGCTCAAGATAATTAAGTCTATTTCCCACAACGAAACAACGGGTGACTGTGTCTTAGGTGAGGGAATACCTTGCTTAAATCTTCGATGATTGAGTTTTCCGTTTTCACAATTTGATTGTTTAAGTGCCTTTGAGTGCTGTTGCTCACTAGACTGACGAAATATTGTTTGGTTGAAGATATAAAGTTTATTTCCTTTGTTTGACCTCTTGGTATTAGTTTTTATCTATTAATCAACTTGTGCAGTATAATTTCATTTTGCCTTTTGCCATTATGATCATGAGAAAAAGATGTAAATTCTAGATGGAATCTTTCTGCTTGATTCTTGATTGAAGTATGACTTAGAAAGAGTATTTAGGTCATCCTTTTGTTGGTGTTCATCTGACTATGTTCTACTGAAAGTTATTTAAAGATTTCTGCTTTGCATAACCACGAATCTTCACTCAATTTTTAAGGCTATTAAAATGTAGGGATTGTCTCCAAAGCAAGCACGTGGAAGTGGACCATGCTGGTTTTATATATTGTCATGGTGTGTTTTGTTGCACTACTTCAGTGTTTTACGGGCTCCAATGTTCTAAGGTGGCGATCATTTTATGCAACTGAGGACAATGCATGGAAGGCCCACTATAGGGAGGTATTTGATCATGGCATGCGCGAGGCTTTATGCTGTCTTGGACGTGTAAAATACTTGTAGGCTTTTCTCCAATTTTTTTGCCATTCCCCTAATTTATGCATGATTGGTTTCTTATTCCACTATGCTTCTCTCTCCAGGAGTGTAATGGAGGAAGATGAAG
Organism: Corymbia calophylla; assembly: GCA_014182845.1. Lineage (NCBI taxonomy): Eukaryota > Viridiplantae > Streptophyta > Magnoliopsida > Myrtales > Myrtaceae > Corymbia > Corymbia calophylla. The sequence goes on from CM024693.1 coordinate 21,437, forward strand.
TTTATTCTGTAGCACAACTACTTGGGGATCTTGTTGCCTATCGTGCATCAGGCACTGGTCACCTGGAACTTTTGGCAGGTTTGCTGATTAGTATGTTCAAATTTCTTGGTCAATGGAACAAAAGATCGAACCTGATGTTCATTAAAAAGCTCACTTGCTTTCAGCACTCCTTTTTCACATGATGTCAAAATTTGTTGGTTTTCTGGAGCTCCGATACTTTGCAATTTAAAGTATGTGCTTTGGTGCGATTCTGCAACATATATGACAATGTGCATCTAGAATACTTAGGTTAGGAAAATGCTCCCACAATCCTTGATTATTGTTATAGAGCTGAAAGCTTAAATCGTGATGCCTACAGTTTTCATTATGATTGAAGTCCAGGCAAAAGAGCAAAGGGCGGAAGTAGCATAATAGGGAACTGGCACAATCAGATGGAGAACAAAAATGACCTGAATTTTGTGATTAGCTCTTCTATATAGTAACTCTTTTTAATGGTTTAGCTCTTGTCTACGATTACTTCAAATATGTCGAGGATTTCAAAGGTAGAGCATTTAAGATTATAGGCAATGCCTACAGTTGTTTTGGGGCATGCGGTTGTGAACTTGCATACTTCTACTCTTTGATGATTATATGTGGGTTCATCCGCTGTCCCAATCTGTCTTTTGTCAATTCTTCCTTTTAAGTAATTTAAGAGGTCTTTGGGCATTGCACATTGTAGCTCTTGCCAGTAACATTTTTTGGCATATACTTGTGCTTATTCCACTAGTGGGAGACTTTATCGTTTTAGTTATGCTGAATTTTCTTTTATGTTGTATGGAGAATAAAAGATGCTTGGGATGCTTCATCACCACTCTGCATTTCTGATGGTCATTTCTTTCGTGCTTATTTTTCTGTTTGTCATTTTTTTTTTCTTACAATTTTTCTGATTGTCAGTTCTTTTACATATACTTTTGTGATTGTATTTGCGTTTGTCTTTTAGTTTACATTTGCATTGTATGAATGGCATCATTTTGCATGACAATATTCAGGCCTAGCTTTGTTTCAGAGGAACAGTCTTCCATCAAAACATCATGAAGAGCTAATAGATGCACCTAGAGGACAAATCGAGGAGGCCGCCATTCTTCATAAGTTTGCTGAAGCTGCCTACACAGTATTTGATCTTCTGGTTTATTGAATCATCTCTCAATGAATTATTTCCACTTCAATTCTAATCACCATACTATGCAGGGTCCTTTGCTCGATTTTGGAAGAAATCCCTTCATCTTTCCATGTGCGTGGCTCTACAGGCAGGGGATCTTGACTCCCTGGTCCTGCAACAGGTTCTTATTTCATTTGTCTTTTAATGCCTCAGGATAAAGTGCCTCTCACCTCCCAGGCTAATGTCGTCTTATTTCAACTATTCATTTCCTTAACTTATGCCTTGCCAGGAGGCCAAAACTTCATGGTGATAATTGGTGGCGTGGTCATGCAGCTGCCTTCTTGAAGTATGCTGGTTTGCCTCCTGACGCACTTCGCCAAGGCCGTGTCTGTCAGGTATGTGTAATTTGTCTGAATAATGTAGAATTCCTCTTCATGTATTCTGTTTGGTCTACAAGAAGATCAACATGGTACGGGCACAAGTTACATCACCGACAAAAGACAAAATTTTGGCTCCTTCCACGCTGTTCCAGTTAAAGGTGGCTACATTAAGTATGGACATGAAAGCAAGAACAATGGAAACACCAAAAAGTGAAGTTAGTTTGACAGGCGTCTGATTTTTTTGCACCAAAGATGTCCAGAAAAACTTTCTTTTGTTATCTATAGCCTTTTATGGACATACATTGTCATGTATTTTGATGTCCTGAGATTACAAGATGTGTTCAAATTATTGGGGCCAAAGATTACAAGATCCCAAGTGGTGTCTTCGATAGCCAGGAACTATGAAGCAATCTAACCCAAAAGACTTACCAGCCTTTACCTTTTGCTTTGATGAAACCTGAAACACGAGAGTTAAATAGTTAATGCCTAATGCCAAGCCAACTCTATCTATCAATTGTTTCCTACGCTTTAAAATTCAGCGAACCAAGTAGTGATCTAGATAACTTTGGCAAGATGCTAGTGAAAAAAAAGCAGCATCTATCCCCATTATTGGAAATTGTACATTTGGGATTATCCAACTACCATTGAGTGTCTAGATAAATGTGACTATACTATGGTGACAAATTTACTTTATAGCTGACTCTGGGTTATAGGTGAGTTGAAGTCTGGATTTTCTGCAAACACTTTTTGAGATGCAACACAGCATTTTGCTTCAGTTATGGCAGATTTGGATGGCAACTGATCCTTGCCTGCTGCCATTTATAGTAGGATAATGCTATATTGCACTAACTTCAATTAATTGGGATTGGCAAAATTGAGCTGGGTTGCGAATGTTAAATAATTGCTTAGCTACTTAGGAGTTGTCAGCTCTGCAGCAAAAAGGAAGATGTATTTCAATTTGAAATCTGTACTTAATGGGGTTAATTATCTATGGACTATTAGCACCTTCAGGGTATGCCTTAGAGGGAGCTGCGTTTCTTATTGTAGCCTTTATGGTATTGGAAAATTGCTAGGATAACATGGTGATCATGTGGATCTGCCAGTTTTCCCTGGAAATTGCATATTGAAAGGAGGATGGAATGTTCTCTTGGAAGGCGGAAAGAGTGCCCGTACTTCGTGAGTCAAGTAACTGAAATTGAGCAGTCTAATCTCATTATTGCCAGAAACAAAGTTTAGTTACTATTCATGTTAAAGTGGAATCTTCCAATACAATGTTAAGTTCAATTGATAAACATTTAGTGACTGGGAAGTTGAGTTTGTTTTTTTAAAGAATTCCCTAATATGTATTTGTGATGAATTCAAACGTTATTTCGTCCAATAAATTACAACTATACTGTTTCACTCATGCAAGCGTACTGCGACTTTGATGCCTCGTTTGCTTAGGATAAATCTCTCAAGTTCATAACTATGGAAAGAAGACCACACAGTTCCCTGCATTATTTTTATGTCTACTGCGGCAGTGATTGATCGAGTTATGTTGTCATTTGATGATGAAGAAGTACAAGAAGCGCAAAATCAAGTCTTATTTGTCAACACCAAGTCTATTATACTTAGTAAGACAGTCACATTCTGAGGATTCATACCAATTACAAATTAAAATGCTTGAATTAAGAACTTGGATAAGTTGCATGATGTCGTCATAAAGCTGAATTATTCTCTGCAGTATTATATTTTCTTGCTTCTAAGCCAAGGTCTGCCTTTTCTTTTAAGATTTTGGTTTCCACCACCAGCTAAAGTCCATATAGAGGCTCATTACCGTGCTTATGATGTAATACAAGTGACAATCTCCATCTCTGCGCCATTGCTTTGCAAGCACAAAGTTGAGCTTCTCCAGTTCAAAGGTGGAGGGAGAGCTCAACACACAGAGAGAAAATTGTGCCACATCACCGTCCCAAGACACACACACACACACACACATACACACAGATGATTGGACTTACACAGCTGGTGGTGATGGAGATAATTGCACTATTAGAAAAGATCAAGCAATTCTGAGATGTGTTCCAGTTGCAAATTAAAACGCATGAGAAAGGAACTTGGATAACAGCAATTTCAGGCGTTCTTGTAGAAGTGGGGGTGAGAGAGAGAGAGAGAGAGTAGTTAAAGAGATGGCTGTGAACAGGGCTAGGCACAGCTTGCTCATGGATTTTACTTATTGTCTCACAGAGCACAGGGCGGGTTTGGGCATTCCCTGTGCCTATACCTAGACGGTATTTCCCTTGATGGTCTCAGTAATGGCGGTGCCAACTCTGGTTAGGATGTTGGTGGCAGAGGTTGCTGGGACAGGAAGGGGTGCAATTGGCCAGCCAATAATTTTGGTGGACGCAACTGTTCTTTTGCTAGTGTGTGGTAGTGCCTTAAATTGTGGGGATTGATTGGTTGACCTCAGTGGAAAGGGGGACCTGACCAACTGGTTAAGTGCTCACTGGTGCCAATGGTTATAATGGCCACTCTTGGACTAACAGAGGTGATGGTGGCCAGTGGGAGCGCTAGGACAAATGATTAGGGTTTCGGTAACCTACGATAAGGGGAAAAACAGGTCGGTAAATAATTATGCTCGTGTGACAATATTGGCTGGACCTAATTTGGCAGCATTTGGTCAATTGTTCTTGTGAGAGCTGTTTAAGCTGGTTGTGATGGCAATGGTGATTAGTTGATAGTTGAGAGTGCCAAATGCCAGCAGCCAGACAATAGTGGTGTGGAGACAATGACATGGAGGTGATAGTCATGGTGGCAATCACCTACCAATCGTGGCAGCAACAATTGTCATCTGGTGTTGAACTGACATCAGGCTATTTTAACAGCTGAATTGCTTCCATCCATTATAGTCCCAATTCATTCTCACCCCAGATGACTTCTTCAACTTCTAGTATGTAGTGTGTTTATGTCAGACAAGAAAAATGTGCTTAATTCATTGGTTATATGACTTCACCTAGCCTCCCTCTAGTCCTATTGACTCATTACCATCTTAAAGCAACTTTGGCTGCTTGCTCTGCAGGCAATACTGAAATAAACAATTTATGAGCACAAAAAAGGGTATGAGTTGCCTTGCATTAATCCCCTTCACATATGGTGTGCTGTGCTCTTGACTTCTGGCCCTTTCAGTACTTGGATACTCAAAGTCTAACCAAGGAAATCACATTATTGTGGCATTATAACAGACCTAGGTGCCTTTGATTTATTTGATGTGTTATGTTAGTGTTGTCATTTTGATTGCATGCTCTCTTAAAGAAAATATTCGAGTCTTCAGAGAAAAATGGTGTTCCTCTTTTTTCCCATGCTTGGTTTCTAGCTCAATTCTTTTGCCTAACCATTGTATATCATGTTAACAGTGTCCTACCATCAAGTGATTTATTCTTTGTTTCTTAAACCTTCCAGGCAAAATGCGAGGCTGCATATTTCATTGTTGTTCTCCATCATGCAAGGACAGTTGTAGTTACTGTTCGTGGAACTGAGACACCTGAAGACCTCATAACAGATGGTTTGTGCAGAGAATGCACCCTCTCTGCAGAAGATTTGGATGGATTGACGAGGCAAGCACTACCACCCCCACCCCTCCCCCCAATGCATGTGACTGAATAACTTGCATTTCTCATGTGAGGGGTGTAATTACCACTGTAAAAGATTAAAAAAGATTGGGGGCGATGAAGAACAATGTCCATTATCACTCGTGAAGATTTTAGGGTCACAAGAGGAGGCGAGGAAAATACCCAAAACGACTATGTTACTACTCAAATGGCTTGTGTTGTGATGCAGCAAATTGCTTTCTTTGCACAAGAGAGCTCTAATTATAGAGCATAGAGAGACACACACAAAACCTCAATTACTTAAATCAATAACCACTTGCCAGCTAATTCCTAAATTGCTATGGTGCTGTTTATCTGAGGAAGATTCTGTAAAATTTCGTTTTCCTTTTCTTTTTGGACTAAACACAAGCGAAATGCTTTTGAGATTCAAATTTGAAGACACGGGAACTCTGTTTTGGAATTTAGGCTAGCAGACTGATCACTTTTTTCAGTGTTTTCAATTCATTTGAAAACACAGGGTCTCCAATTTGTCATTGCAATAATTATTTAACTGCACATCTTTAGTTCTGCACAGGTCTACTTTCGTCAGTCACCATTCTCCTTTGCATTTGTTCACATGATCTTCACCTTCAGCTGGATGCTCTGTCTCTCTTTAAAAAAATGAAGCTTAAAATATGCTGCCCTGAAGCCTCTAGATTAATTATTCCTTTTAGGTGACCGAAGTACAAAACCATCTGATCATGGTGTCCAGGCGGGCACACAAATAAAAGGGGAGTTATTAGCCTTAGGAGTATGCTTTGAAGCTTTTGCTTCTGTCATCATGAAGGTGAAGCTTTGGTTTTGGCTCTCTGGAATATTGGAAAAAGTTTCCTCATTAAAATCTTTTTGTTTGTCTTTTGGTTTTGACTATATAATTTTTTTTAACACATCCCTTTTTTGATCATTCTGAATCATTAGTGTGGGAATATGTAGTTGGCACTTCTCAGGATTACAATTTGCGGGTGTTGCTTCAAAAATTTATTTTTGTTGGTGAAAACAATTTGTTTAACACATGTATGAAGAATATATTAGTGTAAGAAGAATGAACACTAAGTTAATTAGTACATTATATCAATATCTGGATAATTCAAAAATCTACCAAACATATTTTAATAATGTTACTTCCTAGAATATAACACTTTTCCTATATCAAATACATTTAGATAACACAAAATAGAAATGAAAACTGTTTTCATTCTCATTTTCTGGAAGACGAGAATGGAAAATGTTTTCATGAATGAAATAAGCCCTAAATATAATTCAAGTGTTGAAGACTATATAATAGTATTGGATATATTTAGTAGTATAACAATATTGCCAAAACTATTAAGTACTACCACTGAACTTATTTAGGAGCATTGGATGTATTTAGCAGTCTACTTAATTCTACTAATGCTACCTCTACTTTTTGGTTTTTATTAGTAAAGTACTACTAGTGTATATCCAATTCTACTAATACTTGTGAAAACATGAAATAGATTTAGTAATTCAGGAATTAGTTGGTAGTGGGTTTGAATAAGGTAGTTAGGGGTTTGGGAGTCTCTCCATGATCTATCCATAATGCTCTCTTATGTAATTTTGAAGTAAGTCCTTGATGTCATGTGGTAACCTTGTAAGCCTTGTAGAATTTCTCATCTGATGAAAATCCATGCATCTGAACAAAACCCCAAACCTCATCACATCTCCACGTGACCTTTCACTTGGCTATCTGTCACCATGCCTCTGAGTTTCCGTGATCTACTCTGCTGAGTTAGATATCACGTCATTATAATGGGCAATGTGGGAAGGATACACCACTTTTCTTTGAAAATTAACTGGAGAGATAACTGTGGAATCACCCTCATGATATTACCCATGCAGACACATTATCATGTGACAATAAAGTATATTTCTATGTCATGTGTTTTCGTTTTCTTCCAGTTGATTTAGTATTCATGTCTACCCTCCCCGCTCACACCCTAAACATGAAATGAAACTTGGTTACCCTTATTCAGACTAATGGCATACTCCTGGTCGTCCTTGGCCCCATATAATATTTCTATATCTATCAGGGTCCGAAATCTCTGCTTGTTATGGAAAATGTTGATTGCTCTAAACCTATCTTGGTTTTTTTCTCTCATTCTTGTGAAACAAGTTGACACTGAACTGAATCTGCAGTCACCCTTGCTCTGACATAAGGGAAAACATCAAAACCTCTTTCCCCCATTATGGGCACTCTGGGATCGCCGTGGCTGCACGAGAACTTTTTCTGCAAATTGAAGGAATTCCTGGAAACAGTGGTTAGTTTACTTTCTTTTTCTGCTGATATTCTGCATTTGTCAATATAGTGGGTTGTGGGCCATCATAGCCTGTGGCTGTTACATGGAATAATTCTGTTTGAGGACTGGCTGAAGATCTCTTACGACAGGATGGTTAGCTGTGTTACCGCTATCAAGATCTATTTGTGGTCAGGCATTTGCATATATGTCTGTGTAGATGTACAGTGTCCAGACACACCTGGAGAGAGAGAGAGAGAGAGAGAGAGAGAGAGAGAGAGAGAGATGTGGCTATCTGATATGCAGCAACAGAACAAAATAGCATCCTTTTTGCTTCTTTAGTTGGTCAGCTGATGCAAAATCCTCTATATTAGTTTCATAATTGTACTGTATCATCCACAGTAACTATATTAATTGTTTTACAATTTTAATGGGTGAATGGTTGCCTAAAATTATTTTTTAAACTTTTGTTTTATATAAGCTGTGTCCTGACATAGTTTCAATGAGTTGCTTAAAAATGAGAACAAATGCTCTGAAAGTAAGCTTATTCCACTTCCATGTTTTACGTGTGATGATTCTACTCTACTTGCTCATCTGCAACTCCTACCACAAGAAAGCTGTAAGACTCCTTTGTCTAAAATTTTGTAATGGATTTCCAAAGTTTCCTACAAAGGATTAGGTTGAGTTTGTCAGTCAACTTTATTAGTCAAGACAGGAAAAAAAAATTTAATGTCTTCTGAGTACTCATTATGTTGGAATTCATGGAAAACAAGATGTTGCCCATAGATTAGCCAAGGGGTCTTCCTGCATTTCATTTCTCATTAAGAAGTGTAACAGTATTTGATGCTTGTATGTACTGAATGATAATTTCTTCTGTCCTAAAGATAACTCGAAATTTTGCCTAGTTCTTTCACTCCAAGAGCAGCTTTTTCCATTGAAGAATCATATGAAAATAAATTTACTTGTCTTTTCTTTCGTGCATTATTTGTGAACCAGGAGATGAGGAGCCCACAGTGAGGTGCCATCTGTCCTCATTGATGGGTCCAGGATGCGAGTGTGATGGTTACAAATTGCGGATAGTGGGGCATTCACTTGGAGGTGCCATCGCTGCTATGCTAGGCCTTCAAGTATGACCATTCCTCTAAGTTATTTGTTTGGCTCTCATACTGGTTTACCCATTGTGTTTCTAATCATACTGAAAAGACTGCATACAAAAGTAGATGGCTCATAAGTATCATAATGAAAAATTAGCCATGTGAACTACATAATATTTGCACATTGCAATTGTAGAATATTACATAATCTGTATATACCATATTCATGAATTACCTTCAAGCTATGTCTTATACCTCATACTTCCCTTTGAGCTGTAGAGCACAGATTTCATTTATGCCAGCTTGTTATATACGTGCTCGACTCAGGGACCATTAAGCGCTTTAGTGAACATATCTACTAATTGACCACTAGACCTAACTAACATCATCATAACTTTCCAATATTGTGACTCTTCTCAAACAAAGTGTTTACCCTCTATTTCTTGGTCCTCCCATGAAAAACCGGATTTGAAGCAATGTATATAGCTGCCCAATTAGTAAATGTCACAGAATAGCTTCATCAGTTGAGTTTGTGTCGTGCCCAACTCCTTCGAAAAATGTTTCGACCAATTTAATTCACAATTGGTTACAGCCATAGCTCTATACTCGGCTTCTCCATTGAAATGAGTTACAAAATTCTGTTTCTTGTTCTTCCAAGAGATCAAATTTCCTCCACAAATAAGACACCATAACTGGTAGCAGATCTCTGATCGGACATTGAACCAACCCTGTTAGCATCAATGTGACCAATCACTTGAGCATGGCCTATATCTTAATATAACAATCCTCTCACAGCCTCTCTCAGTTGCACATTTAACATACAAGAATTCAGCTCTCTACATTCCAAAGAATTTTAGTTGGTGAATCCAAGATTTGACTCGCAAAACTAACAACAAAAGATATGTTTGATCTTGTAACTCTGATAATAATTCAGCTAAGCTAACGGCCTGTGGTATCTTCCCAAATCGGAGAAAGGCTCCCCCTCTCCTGGTAATAACCTAAAAATTGGAGCCACTGGAGCAACAACAGGCTTCAAATCAAGTAGTCCAGTCTCCTGTAAAATATCTAGCACACGTATTTTCTGAGATATATAGATACCACGTTCAGACTCATCAATCTCAACATACATTTCAGAGGCCCCATATCTTTGGTTTGGAATTTTGAATCTAGGTGGTGGCTTTAAGCTGAGTGATTCCAACTATATCATGTGATGGCCATATCGCTAAAACATGCTGCTAGAGGCATTGTCGCAGGTCGTAATGTTAGTAGAATTGAGAAAGGTTAGAATGACTGCATTTAGACAAAATCCCCAACAACTGGCCATAAGCCACAAGTTGCGGGATCAGAACCTCGTTTTGATACATGCAATAATAGAGAGTACGAATTAGAGAGAAAAATCATGTGTGTCAACATGAGTGCACATATCATATATATGACAAAAAAGGAAACGCGAGTTTATAGAAGTTACATGATCTGTAAATCCCATATTCACAAATGTCCGCTTATGCTAAGTCTTATTGCTAAAACACATGAATCAACTTATGTAAGGAGGGCTAAACTAAATGACCGACCTTTATACTTACCTCTAGATAGATCAGATCAACATACATAAGCCATATTTTATAAATGCATGGCCTGCATCACTTTTGCTTTCAATGGTTCTTGAAAATGAATGTGTCAGTTAATGTATCATTTTGGAGTGATGTGATACCTCCTGACAAAGCAGACTATTTATTGAGTAATGAGGTGTGAGGCTCAGTTTTGTGGAATTTAACATGTGGATGTTTTGATATAGTTGATACACATACTAGGCATTGATGAAATGAAATTAAAAATCAGGAAATATAGGACTTAAAAAAGCATGCATAGTTTTTGCTGATTTGTTTGGTGCAGTGTCCTTGACTAATGAGTGAGGAGAAGATACTGTTTTCTGTGGTAAAGTGCAAGTATTTAATGGGTTTTGGGGGTCCCATGAGAAGTTGATACTTGTTTTTTTCAAATATTTGTGATGGGTCTTCACTATCACCTGATTTGTCTCCCCTTTTATTTAGGTTTGGAGCCAAAGAAAATATAATATGGGTCAGTTAGAGTGCATAGTGTAGTGTTTTAAAGAGAGACAAGAGTTATCAGATTTTGCTGATAACTCCTGTTCATACCGCAGCTGTATCATCGCTATCCAAGTCTCCATGTGTATGCATATGGAAGCCTTCCATGTGTTGATTCAGTGGTGGCAGAAGCCTGTTCAGATTTTGTGACAAGGTAATCTCATAATCTGCAAAACATGTTTCTTTGTTTTCCTTTGACTTTCTGTTTTGATGGTTTGAGCTTTTTACAGCATTGTATACGACAATGAATTTTCTGCACGCCTTTCAGTGGGATCCATCCTCCGACTTCGTGCAGCTGCCATTATGGCACTTTCTCAAGATTCAAAAACTGATACAGCATTGATCTATAGACTTGCCCGTCAATTTTTATATCTTGGCCAGTATCAATCACAGGGAATTAAAAAACTGGCACCTGGCTCGGTGTTTAACTCTGATCCAGTCTCAGCTGGAGAATATGGTCAAAACGTTTGTGAGAACCAACATTCTAATAAGGATAAAGGTAAAATTCTTTCATCCTTCAAAACTATGTAGTGTCAACATGAAAAGTATATGGCACTGTTGCCACATCTCTCCCATCTTATTACCCTTAATTTGGTTTTAAAATTTGTGAATTTATAGTTCTGAGAGAGATCCTTAAGGTAAATGGTTTATTTCTCTGAAAAGGAATGAGAACAATGTGTTGAGAGGCTCCAAGGGTAGACTGTTCTCTAGAGAATTGTCATAGGACTCCACCAAATCCAACCTGAGGAGCATGAAGATTTGGTGCTATGGTGCAAAAAAGAAAATGAACTTTAATTGTCCCTTAAAACTGTCTTTACTTCCCCTTTCTCAAAATCCTGAAGTTACTACTGGTAAGAAATTGTTGAAGGATAGGAATAAGGCAAAAGCTGTCTAATAGTAGCCCAGCTCAACTATTTGTCCTTAACCTTGACGCTTGTAAAATGCCATATGCATTCAAGAAATGCTGATTCAATGGAAATAAATGAGCAACAAACATGAATACCCAAGATTAGCATATGTTGTTGGCCAAAAAATATGTAATAATTGACAGAAAAATAATTGGAACCGACTGCATTTAGTTTGTTAAAGTTTTACTACGTTGAAGAGTCACATGTGTGAACTCCCATCTAAGCCAGATGTTCTTAGTTCATGGTATATCTTTTGTGCATTCCTTGTTGAGCTTGAAGTGGAGCACTGATTACTTCTTTCAGATATAAATCCGAAAACTGAGGTGGTTCCTGTTAACGATAGCTTAACTTATCAGTGCAGTTTGAATTCAATATCAATTCTTTTTTCTTTTTCTTTTTTTTTTCAATCATACATGATTAGTTTGTTGCAGGAAAGGAGGAACGTTTCAGTGATTTGTTCCTCTTAGGTGGGCCAGTTGTGGAGGAAATGGTTGTTGATGTTGAGCATGACAATCTCACCAGCCCTTTTAAAGATGATGTTTCGATTGCAAATTCATTTGATGATCCTGTGACCGAATTTATGGAGACCGTCCCGAATTCTAACCATGCTTCAGCTGATGATCCGAAAGAGATGTTTCTACCAGGTCTCATTGTACATATAGTGCCTGATAAGAGGAGCTTGCTCTCTCCCATTTGGAAAGCTTTGACAATCAGCGAGATGCCACAGAAATTTAAAGCATATATAGCAGACAGAGAGACTTTCAAAGATATTGTGGTGTCCCCTTCAATGTTTCTTGACCATCTACCTTGGAGGTACTTGCATGCGCTTTTTCCTTGTTAATGGGATTTTGGTATGTTGCCATCATTTTGACCAAATATATGTATACCAGATGCCACAATGCTTTGCAAAACATATTGGCTGCTCAAGACTCTGATTTATGAATTGGCATATCTTGTGGGGAACATTTGTCAGATCAACGAAGACGTGGGTTATTATGTTCATAGGCTGCAGTGTTTGCTATCAAGACCTCTGGACAAAGCCGTGTCATTACTCCTGGTAAGTGCACAAGTTGACCTGGAGGATTTCCAGAAGTAAACTTCACACACTTCAAAAGAATTATTCACGTAGGTTTCAGTCATTTGATTTCTTGTATAGAGATTTAAGAAAATTGCCTCTCCTCAGTGAATTACTTGAATTAGGAAACTTGCTATCTGGTGTATGTGCTAGAGAAGTGTTGGTTACCTATTTTTTCTTAAAATGTTCTCTGGGTTGCTACGAAGCTCAACTGCTACTACCATTGGCAGTTGCTTTCACATAGGAAAACCATAACTCAGGTGAATTGGATTGTGCATACTCATATCATCTGAGAGATTTCTTTGACTTTTGAGGGCATAAGGCCAAACCGTTTTGCCCTTTTTAGGATGGGCTCCTTTATCTCCCAGGATTTCTCATGTGGTTGAGACAGTCCCAAACTTTCGCTTTCTGTGAACAATCCCTCAGAATCAAAATTAACAACTTTACCTTTCTTTTTATCTTTGTTTCTAACGGGTTTCCTCCTTTGAAATATGTCTCTCTTCCTGAGAAGGGCCATCAAATCTTTGTGGAAGTTTGCTGGAGGCAGCACTTAAAATGGAGACGCTGGTGCAACTATATCTCCTCATTCTTTTTACTATCGGTTGGCACTTTTTTCACTTGTCTTTGGCCCCTTCAAGTTATGTGCACAACCATCCTGGGGCCAAACTTTTCTTAGGGCTCCTTTTGAACTTCTTGTTGTTTTGCTAATATTACAACAGGAGAATCGGGCATAGAGTTACCATTCCTGGTTTCTTCTACCATTTTACCCCTTTTAGACCCTGAGTCATCCGATCTGTGGCTGTAATGACCCCAGTTGAAACAATCAGATGTATGCCTTCATACTCCACACGTCTAAGTTTTCCTTCAAGAAAAAGCAAAGGCATTAAAGGAGTGTTAAATCAACTTCAACGCAAAGACTAGCATACTTCTCTCTAGTAGCTAGCACTGTAGTAGACACTTTCTTTGTTTTGTATTTGTATCTTCTTCAGCATACATTGATTTTCTTATATAGTGTTTAAACTACAAACTAGCTATTGGATAATCTCCAAGATGATCAATTTTACCTCTGAAGATAATCAACACAATCACCAGAAATCTAGCTGGTCATGTAATCAAATCTTCCTAATAATGTTATAGTTTTCATGAATACGGTCGGCTATACTTGGAAATAATCCATTTCAATCTATTTGATTCTCCTTCAACTGTTATTTCCAGAGTTCCAGTTTTGAGGTTTGTTGTCATTTTCCTTTAGACTTAGAAATAATAGTCAAAAGAAATGTCCGAGTCTTCTTATCCAAATTGTGTAGGCACGTGGAATGCATTCTCTTCTCAAATGATATAGTGAGCCACTTCTTTCAACAAACCGTGAGTCTGTCCGAGCTTCTCGGCACTAGTTGACTTCCATACTGCTTTTCGTTTGATCTTTCGTAGTGTGTTAGTATTCAAGGTTTAATTGAGGCCTTCAAGCCCTTGATATCCTTCTTCGGTTTGGCAATTTCACACATGCTCTCCTCCACATCGATTCTTCTCGAAGGCTCCCCTTGAACCGTACCTCAACTCTTTTCTTCTTTCTTTAGGTAGAGGTGCCTCCCTCTTCGTGCCTATACTCACTCCTTGCAACTTTTCTCTCAAAACCATTTTGAATTTCTCATCATCTGCGTCTCCAGTCTTTACAACCTAATAGATGCATTTTGTGCGTAGTATCTCTTTAATTTCTAGGTTGATCATCTTCTCCTCGATGTCATCAGGAATATGAATGCCTTTGTAGTTGAAGATTTGTGTGTTCAGAGCACCATAAGACTATTTCCCAAAGCATCTTTTAGAAGTGCAATTCATGTGTAGGACAATCTAAAATGTTAGTAAGTATAAGACATTGATAAGTAACATAAGTAAACGTTAGTGAATTATTAAAATAGTCGATAATTTCAAACAATTTAGTAGTGGTTTGTATTTTCCAACATGTTAAGAACTGAACAAGTTAAAATCCTCAATAAAATTATCTAACCCTAGCCTCTTTCTCTCTCACCCACCTCTCTATGGTTCCCCTTTTCTCTTCCAATCTTAGCTCCCTTCACTAAAAAAATAACTCTATGTCGAGGGAGGCTTCATCTTCTCCACTCAAGTTGAGATTTTCTCCCCCATTTGATCCGGGATTATTTTATTATTTTCATCTAGTTCTTTTTTCTTTGCTCGTTGGTAATGCGCTTCTTCGCTTGATGGGGTAGTTTCTACTCTTATCCTTAGGAACCGACCTGCTACTTCAGATCCTCCAAATCAAAAGTTTGACAAGATCGAGAAGGAATACAATGAGTTCATGCTGCAATAGAAGCGTTTATATGACTTCCCTGAGTTTTGGAAACTCTCGTTCCCGATCTAGATCTAGGAGCTCTTTTCTCCTAATCTAGGTATATATTTGGATGTTACTTAGAGATGTTTTTATGCTCATCTAACCTCACTCAATCTAAATTTAGATTTGTAAACTTGTTCAACCTGTGTTTTGGTGTTTTTGTACGGTGATGGTGATAAGGATACTAAATTTAGGCATACACTACCCGCTGGGTAAGTTGTAGCTATTGGAAAAGGAGAAAATGGTGTATGCTTATCACTGATGATGGAGCAAAATTCAGTGATCGACCATCATTCGTTCTTTTTTTTATGCTGAGACATATATGTTCTTATAGGATGAAAGAATCCTTATCACAATAATTTGTGCTTTGTTGTACAGCTTTGTTGTTTTGGATTTACTTTTATTTGAACTTTTCATGTATCATCTAAAGATGTGAATAAAATATTTATTTTCGAACAAAAAAATGGATAAGCATATAGGAAATCCTAAAACTTGTCACAAAGTGCAATTGAGTCCAAGAACTTAAAATTCAATCAAATCCTAAAACTTGTAAAGTGTGTGCAATCAAATCATTTCTTTATCTTCATCCAATTTGACTAACGAAAAAGTTAATTTTTTTTTTCTCTTTCCTATATAACGTTGACGTGATTGAGATATGAAAGATAAGGTTAAAACGATGTTATTTTGATCTAAATATGATTTTTTAATCTAAAAATTATTTAAACTAGACTAAGAAAATAAACTAAATTTAAAATATTTATAAAAAAAAAAAAAAAAAGGAAGAAGGCAAGTTGCCGTTGCCAACCCACTATCTCTAAAAAGGGCTAGCAATGGTGGGAGATGGTTGCCCAATAGTCAGTGAGGCTGGCAACCCTCAACGACCACAAGCGAGGCCCTTCCTAGCAATGGTGAGGCATTGCCCTTGCCGCTTGGTTCTCACCTCTCTCTCCCTTTCTTTCTTTTTTTCTTTTTTAATTTATTTTATTTTTTAAATTATTTTAAATAAAATTTGTATTAAAAATTAGATTTTGACAAAAATGATACAGTTTTAGCTATATCAGTATTTTTTGTTGGTCAAGTTGGACAGATTTAACAGAAAGACTTGATTGGATCAATTTAATAAATTTTGAGACTTAATTGCATTTTTTGTTAATTTTAAGACTTAATTGCATTTTCGTAATAAATTTGAAGACTTTTAATGCACTTCTCCTTAAAAAAATAACTAAATAAGTTGTTGATTAAAATTTTGGTAGCAACAGGTTTTGATAGTTATCATCGTTTTACATATTTTTTTTCTAGAAACTCAACTTGGAACTCTGACATAAAAGTGGGTCTATCCTGTCGGCTCTCAAAAAAGGGTATTTTATAATATTTATTATTGCAGTGCCCGCTAGATTTATCTAAAACATTTTCAATCCCTCTTTTAATTGTTCGATCATGTTCCTGCTTCGAAATGGACAAGGGACGTGGGAAGAATCTTCATAAGCTTGTGGCATATGCCGTGGACGGAGGAGGAAAATGAAATGGATTTCTTTATGTACATGAGGGACACGTATGCAATAATCACAACACAACATTAGCAACATGTGTGCAAAATCACCACGTTTATTAATGAGAAATCCCCTCCGGCCTAGGGTTAAGACTCTAGGCTCCCCGTCCCCCACAATCGACTATATATAATTTCTCTATTTTGGATAAAACGAGACGGTGAGCCGGATATTAATGAATTTGAGGTAAAAATATATATATTTTTTCTCGCCTTAAAAATTTTATCTTATATTTATGTTCATCGTTTATAAGAAAGGATATTGCCTGATAAATCAAACAATTGAAATGATAATATATACTCTTATATTTTATTTAGATAAAGAAAATAAAGAGCGTTATTGAAATAAACTTCTTTTAAGTAAAGCATATAAACTTAATGTGTGGAGTTCCATCCTTTCAGAGACACCAAAAGTTAATTACATAATTGCTAGTTCACTTAACATAAGAGTTTAATTTTACAAGAGGTTGTGAGTTTTTACTTGTGGAAATCATAATTAATTGTGTTAAGAACCAAACAATTCCTATTTATCATTAAAATCACAAAAGAACGAACAAAATGATCTTTGATTCAGATATATATAAAAAAGGAATAAATAATAAAAATGGATGAAATATAGAAAGGTAGGCACGCTAGAAGCCTACATTGGAACTGAAGATAGCTAGCATGTATGATGATGCACATAAACATGTTGAGACAAAGAGCCATCCAAATTGAATACGCTTGGAATGTCCAACTGCCTTACATGTTTGGCAAACAAGCAAGATTCCACTCAGCTACTTGTCTTAGAAAAAAAAAACCCTGAGTGCGTTCACAATGTTAATGATCAAGTGGTGTGAATATAAAAGATTTTATGCAGTAAGGAACTGAAAACTACGTACTGTTTTATTAGTTACATATTATCCAGCACGAACAAGAATGCTTTTGTCAATTCTCTCAGCTACGTGTGCATCCACATGTGCATAAAGACTCTAGATTACACAACCAAAGAGAATGCCTATGTTGTCCACTGCATGGGAGGCAACAGACATTTCAAAAGTAACCTCCTTGCGTTCTTTCCAGCATCATGTCTTTGTCTAAACACTCAGAAGGGACCGCAGCAAGGGTGCCAAAAGGTTTTTGTCCTCACCCAACCGACCACATAAAATAACCCCTTCCAACTTTGAAAGCTCCGTCGATTCCTCGCCGAACTTGTCCAACATAAGATTTTTCTGGAGTGTGTGTAATATTAGCATCGGACTTGTCCCTCATACTTCTAGTTCGTAATGCAGTTTTCTTGTTCTCTTCTTGATTAGTTTTTTATAGATTCAAGAAGACATTGATAAAGTAACGCAATTGCTTAATCTCATGAAAGAACATAGTCCATTCTCTAATTCAATCACCCGGCTCGGAACCCGTACGTTTGCTCCAGGGTTTGATGCCTTCTTCAATCGTGGGATCACTTTGCTGACATTTAGTGCCTCAAATAATAACTAATTCAGTCCATTTTGGCTCCAGCGAAGGGCCGTAGTCTCAGTGCATGATCTGTTTTCGATCCTTTTCTTTTTGAAAAGGCTTCGATTCATTTTTATAATCAAGAAACTTCCACCGAGAGGTAGTCTTACGTTTACATCAAGTCCATTTGCTATTGGTCTAATCAAAATCCTCAAATTCTTATTTAAAGTGGCCTCATATATAAAAGCATGCATGCATGATCCGGATGTATCCAACGGATCTCTCTCTCTCTCTCTCTCTCTCTCTCTCTCTCTCTCTCTCTCAAGTCTCAACCCAGGTATGAATCTTGGTGCATTCTCATGGGACATTATAATGGCCAGATGTCATTCGTTGGGCAATAAATCTCCAATCATGAAACTTTCACGGGCTCCTCCTTCGCCATGTTCCCTTATAGCTTCTGCCTTTTCATCTAAATCCAATACAGCTGCAGACCCCTTGATGTTATCCCAACATGCATGCAACTGGAGAGACTTGCAAGGCTCCACCCACTGGGAGAACCTCCTGAATCCCTTACACCCTCTTCTCCGTCATGAGATCCTCCGCTATGCTGAGTTCGTCACCGCCTGTTACAAGGTTTTCGACCTCGACCCCACCTCCAAACGCCACTTGAATTGCAAATACGGGAAGGCGAACATGTTTGGACAGGTTGGCTTGGAGGATTCCGGTTACCAAGTCACTAAATACATCTACGCCACCCCGGACATCTATTGTCCCATCCAAAATAGGGTTCCTCACGGCCGTTGGGTTGGATACATCGCGATATCATCTGATGATGAAGTGGTCAAGAAGCTTGGAAGGAGAGATTTGCTGATAGCCTTTCGTGGAACCGTGACAAACTATGAGTGGATTGCAAACTTGATGAGCTTGCTTACTCCAGCACGACTCGATCCACGTAATTTGCGGCCGGAAGTGAAGGTGGAGTCCGGGTTCCTCAGTATGTACACATCGAAAGAGAAAAGTGATAAGTTCGGTTTGGGGAGTTGTCGTGAACAGCTCCTGTCCGAGGTATCCCGACTTGTGAACAAGTACAAAGAGGAGGAGATAAGTATAACATTGGCCGGTCACAGCTTGGGGAGTGCACTTGCTCTTCTTCTCGCATATGATATTGCCGAGCTTGGAATTGTGGATACATGTAATCATCGAGATATACCGCTCACGGTCTTCTCCTTTGGAGGCCCTAGAGTTGGCAACTTGGGCTTCAAGAAACGTTGTGAAGAGTTGGGGCTCAAGGTGCTGAGGATAGCGAATGGTAATGACCCAGTGACGAAACTACCTGGTATATTGTTGAATGAGAATTTCAGGCTTTTGGGCAAGAGATGTGCTGAATCTCCATGGAGCTGCTCGTTTTATGCTCATGTGGGTGTTGAGTTAGCTCTTGCACAGAGGCAGCGCTCGTTCTTAGACATGCGAAACCCTTCCTGGGTTCACGAGATGGAGACCTACATCAGCTTGCTCAAGTATCCTGACGCAACACAACATGAAGAGGATATCAAATTAGCTTATCTCATTATCAGATTCAGAGACTGCGCAGGTAACTTGATGAAGGGGCTAAGACTGGGGTGGAGTCCCGAACAACATGACTCTTGATTCCTAGACCTTGAACTGTGCTGTCATATGGAAATCCTAAGTTAAAAATTTGGTACTCAAAGGCACGTATTCAATCGCTTACGCGTCTCTCTGTATTACATGCAAGAACCTTACAAGACTATGTGGTAGCATGCCATAAGGTCCAGCTAGTGTTCTCTTAGAGCTGTCCTATTTCTTCTAACGTACTTCATATGTTGGATTTTGGTTCATTCCACATAAATGTGGTGCAGAAATTTCCCTTTCTTTTCTTTTCTTTTATTTGTATTTTTCCTTCCGCTTCTTTAAAGTCTTTCTATGTTGATCATCCATTTGCGTCATCAAAAGAAAGATTTTGCATCAACTTACGTGCGTCCTCTCTTGTAAAGATGTGAGCTTTCTCACTCTAGTGAAATTCTTCATATTTGTGAGCTCACGCTCGGTCCTTTTTGGGTTTCGAATCTGGCCGGGCCAGCTATTTGGGCCAAGAGAAGTCCCGAGATTACCGGGCCGGGCCCAATTTTTTCTTAAAGGCCCGTCTCTCGGCCCAAAATTTGGAAGGCTGTCTTTGATTGCGATCTCCAAAGATGGTGAATGGGACCCGATTGTGAGGCCTACTCTCGCTCCCAGGACTGGAGTTTGTCGCCGGCATTGCTTTATCGCTTTCCGAACCGCAATCTCAGAGATCCTAATCCTACCCATAAGTAATAAGGATTCACTTCATTAATTCCTTGCAGAATATTACTTAATTGACTCTTTTATATGCCAAATCATATATCGGTTGAAAATCACGATGGGCGTAGGATCAAATAGTTCGACCTAATATTAAGTCAAAAAAGAAAAATGAAACCCCATGTGATATTAACCATTCTTTCCTAATGAATAGACTTCTTTGGTTAAACAATCCTTCTTAAAGGGATCTTTTGATGTCTAGCAAAGGTAAATGGTTGTGTAAGTGCATATTTATGCACTTACAAATATTCATGGATGAAATCTTTTAACGCTTCAATCGACTTCAATTTTATCAAGTTAAGGTAGAAAGCATGCTACATGAACCTTTAATTGATTTCTTAACTCCTTAGGGTGGTAGTAATTTTAGTATTGAAGTGATGGGTGAATTTTTTTTCTAACTAAATTGACTCCATGCATATTTTTGATTGATGCGATAGATTTTGAGAGTAAACTTTACACAAATGTCCTTATCTTGCAAATATAAAATGAAGATATATCAATCAAAACTGTTAAATCGTGCATGGTAGAAAAAGAAATGGATAGAGAAATGATCTACTAGATGCATCTCAATTTTTTTTCATTTTTGATAGATTTCACATGAGATACGTATGATCAATGCGAGATACGTAAGATGGCTGAGCTCAACAATACTGAGCGGATATAGTAATTAAACAAGCTAGTACTAGAGAGAGAGGGTCTCAAGGGTGTGGGTCACTCTTCCCGGTGGGTCAATGACATTATTAAAGCAGATCACATCCCACAGTGTTCCCCAACCAATACATTGAACCTTTTGCTAGAAACCTTTTGGCCAAGGCAAAGTTCAGTTAACCTCGAACCCTACAATATATTATATATATGTATATATATGCATATACCCAATACTATAATGCTAACCCATCACTCTTCTTGGTTGGAGACAGCGACGGATCAGAAGGATTCACGAGAATGACTAGTATTTTACTTTTCTTTTTGGGCATACACTTGAATGATTGGCGTGTCACCGTTTGGGAAGCTGACAGACCAATCAGATCTCTTCATCCTTTGTTCCTCGCTGTCCAATCAGAACCGAGGGACATGTCCACAAAACGAGCGAGGTAATTGGCTGGGGTTCTAGTAAATGGTGGGTCCGCCGGTGATCCATCCCTTGATTTTAGATGGTGGCTGTGGTTATTGATGGCAGCAAGAAGAGAGCTGCGCTGCGTTTCCGAATCTGAGGAGAGGTGGAGTCACCTGGAGTTGCTGACCAATCAAAAGGAGGGGGAGGGCATGGTTGCTCCTCTCCTCTCTCCTCTCTCTCCTCTCTCCTCTTCCAATCCAATAACGACAGCAGATCATACTGTGGAGCCACATGTCTGAGCGCTGTTCTCGCCTTCGAGGTTTACACATTCTTCTAAGAATACCACCCTTCTCGGACTAAAACCCTCTTGAGAGACGAGACCAATTCCCCCATATATTTCACTTCTACATAAATAGCATAACGGGAGTAAAGAAGAGGGAGGGCTCAAGGAAGAGGCACGAGGGACTTGATTCCCCTCTATTGCTCCAACTATAATTGCCACAGAAAACGAATTTGTGCATGATGCGTGGTCACAAATTGTGAATTTAATTTAGTTTCAGATTTGTTTATGCCCATTTGCCCACGCATTACCAAACAACATGTAATATCCTAATGGGATAGGCTCCATTGAGTTTTTTATATATATACCTCTACTTTTCAATAATTATCACTTTGTGTAGTTATTTGGGATTTTCCTTTTGAAGGTTTGGCTCATGTGGAATTAATTGTCTTGTTATATGACGATGGACCCCTCTAATATAGGTATGATTTGTGGATGGATAAGGCCCGCACTCAAGTAGAAATTATCACTGGAGACATGGTGGAAAGCCACAAGAACATCAATTCTCACCTCATGGAGACTCAAAAGGTCCCATATCAAATGAAAGAGGTTCTATGATTATATCATAATTGACATTCACTCCAAAATGGTCATCACTTTGTATCGCTACTAATACCTTCAATTATTTAAATAGACTCGGCCATTATAATACTAGCCGAAGGTAATATTATAGGCAATGATACTAGAGAGAATATAATGTGTTCTTAGTTGATCTTAGATAGAGAACTTGAATGTTGTGCTTTCATATATGTCAAATATATAAACTTATATCTCAAAGTTTTATGTTAGAATAAAAATAAGATTTCTTATTTAAGAACAAAAATGTTAAACCATCTTATTGTTGATCGATTATTTTCTTAATCTCTCAACAACATAGCTTGAGACCGCAAATTGTTTTCATCTTTGTATGATTGTGGAAGAAAGTGAATAGGAATAGCCACGTTCATTTCAAGCCATGGAGAGAAAAGGTAACCGATATAAGTCAAATGTATCATGGTTTGTCCACTAAACAATGCTATATTGTAATTCATTACAAAAATAATTTGTAAGAGAATCTTAGAGCACGATCAATAAACAATTTCGCCAACTAGTGGTTGGCTTGGCTTGTCATGTCCCTTTCTTGAGCACGCGCCCACAAGCTGCACTTAAAATAAATAAATTTTCAGACAAACGAATCCCAAACCCTAATTTTTCATTCTTACCAACATTAGCCAGACTCACCCCCAACTCAAAGATTACATGCACCACCAATACGAGGGTCCCTCCCTTTGACCTCGTCACCTAGTTAAATTTTAACATGGAGACCTGTTCCAATTTTTAGTCCCTATGCTTTCACCTTTTTCCTCATCAAGTTCGTTTATTTTAAACCCGCCTAATCAAGTCATGCTCTTGGAGACTTTCAAATAAGTTCCCCTCCTACCAAATTTTGAGGTAACTTTGTCTTGGCAAACCATGGTACAACTCTCTTTCTCGACAATTACCTAATTATAGGGAAATCGATCAAGAATTGTATTGTAATGAATAAATTAGATGTTCTAAAGACTCGAGCACTCAATATCTTTTAAAGGTGGAGCAGCTATAGGCTGTACTCATCTGGTAATGTAGAGTTTACGATATTCAAATGGTGAATAAGGTTCCGCATTTTAAGCGTAGTTAGTAATTTTTTATCGAAGAGAAAAAAGAGAAGAAAATCTTGCCCATATCGGAGTCTATTTACCTCAATAAATATCGGACAATTGATTATATGGGCTTCTATAAATGAGGTCCGCATGATCGACCATGGCGACGAACTCCATCCATTTGCACTGGAGCCCATGCTTAAGTACAGGTAGAGGCCGGGGGGGTGACGTAAACGAAAGTCACCAATGGGTGAGGGAATAACCACTCCTAAGACTTTTTCCGCATTTAAGCATCTGTGTATCTCTATCTATCTATCTATCTATCTAATCTATCTTCACGACAAAACAGCAAAAAAATGAAAGAGAGAGACCCAGGACAGTGAACTTCCTCTTTTATCCTCTCTCTCTCTCTCTCTCTCTCAGCATCAACCACCACAAGAACGACAACGTCCATTTTTAGAGATCTTACTCTTAGCAAGTAAGCAGCTGCTTCCTGCTTCCTGCTTTCTGCTTCCTGCTTCAGCTGCAGCCGCCGGTATTCTTTCCTTCTTTATTGATTGGAGGAGCAGAGAGAGAGAGAGAGGGAGAAAGCAACAAAGATTGGTTGGTGGATTCGAATATGTATCACCCATCGTCCTCATCTTCCTCCTCCCACTCCCAGAAATCTATGGGCTCGAGCGGCGGCGGCGGCGGCGGCGGCGGTGGTCTAACCCGCTACAGCTCAGCTCCAGGGTCTCTCTTGGCCAACGCTGTCGATTCCGTCATTGGCAACCCCAACGGCGGCCGCGGCGACTTCTCCGCCCTCGGATCCTCCTCCTCCGCCGTCCAGCCGCCGTGCCGCCACCACCCACATCCCCCTCCCCCGCCTTCCTTCCTGGGCCACTACTTCTCCGCGGACTCTTCTTCTCTGACCTCCGAGTCAACCTGCAAAGTCAACCCCTCCAACGGCGACCACCAACACCCTCCCAAGGACAACAAAACCACGGGGTTGCAGAGAGCCTTCGGGTTGAACGACTTGGGTGTTGGGGTTGGGTCTTCCTGTGCGTCTGCTCGTCCTTCCTCTTCCTCTCTGCTGAGGCAGAGAAGCTCCCCTGCTGGCTTCCTGTCCCACCTCACTCCTGATACAGGTCCTTACTCTTTCTTGCTTCTCATTTTCTCTTTACTTTCAAGGGGTCCGATGTGTGGTACTTTTAGCGGGCTGCTCAGACTTTTTTTGAGGTTTGCTTTCTGTTTTCCTAATTCTGGTAATTTTTTCTGTCAGATGTTGCTGCTTGGGTTTCCTTAATAACGTGACACTTGTTATGCATCTTGTTTTGCTATTTATGGTTTCCACCATTCACCCATTTCATCATGGGGTCGATGGAACGTCATTAGGTTTCCGTTATGACATTTGGATTTGATGGGGACAATACCCGTTACCTATTGAACAGACTAGCTCCAGCCATCCAACCAATCTCTTGTAAAGACAAGAGATGGTAAATCGGCTCCTCCCATTCCCCTGTTCTCTTAACTTGCTCGCACTTAACGAGGAAAAGTTTCTTCTTTGGGCTAGTTGGTATCTCTGCATCTTGTGGCTGAGTCACATATACGAGTATGGAGGGATAGCTAATCCATTCTATGAACAACATGGGATGGGATTGGCTTTAATTAATTTATGACTCCGTTTGTTTTCCTCTTTTGATAGTACGGTAGTGTTTATTAAATGATGCAACCAGTGGTGGCCAGAACAAGTCCTGAGCTTGCTGTTCTGTTCTGTGGGTGCTGGATGGATCGTGTTCTGGGGCGTTAGATGCCGTTCCTGCTTTTGCTACTTGTTGCCTACCCATTCTTTTCTATTTTCCCTTCTTTCTCAGCAATCCTGGGGAGAGAGCTTATGGAATAGAGTGCCGTTTACAAGTGAAATGACTTCTATAAACACCCCCCACCCTTCCCCCCCCCGGGCCAAAAAGCAAAGGAGCAAAAGAACAATCAAAGGACTCATAAGACTAAACATGCAGCTGGAAATTGATGAATTTCCTGAGTTGAATTTTTACTTATGCAATAAACGGTGACATGACTGAACAGTCGACCAATGTGTGTCTTCATTGTCCCACGAATCAACCTTAGTTCACTCAATGTTCTGGTCCTGGATGCTTTTACATTACAGTAATTTATCTGTTCGGTTTTTTTGAGCCTCACCTCGTTCCTTGAGCTTACATATCTCTCAATATGCTACCAAGGTTCTGTGATTGGGTAGTAGATGAATTTCAGGATTACCCTGATCCTCAAGGACCAGAATAATTTGGTTTGCTTCTTGTGTGTCTTCATGCTCTTTTTGATTTATTTATCCTCACTTTGTTGTCTTAAGAGTATATTTCGCTCCTGTAAAAGTTGGGCTGAACCATGTGTTCATCCAAGAACTTCTCTTCCCCCTATTCTGATGATAGGTATTTATAACTTGTCTATGCTATTGCTGATTTTGATATTATACTAAATAACTTTCTGATATTGAACAGCAGGATTTTCACTTACACAAGGGGCCGGAAGCTCAAATGGTGGTCATGGATTTTCCAGGTTGAAGCCTCAGTTGAGCTTCACTAGACAAGAGTCGCTTTCTCATATTTCTGAAGTAAGTGAAAATGCCGTTGAAGGTGTAAGCCCAGACAATGGCCACCAAGGCACTTCACATTCCTATGCCACTACAAGCTTTGGCATAGACTGGGAGAACAGTAACTCCATCGTTTTTTCTCCGCCCTCAGGAAAACGTGCCAAGAATGTTGATGGAGATATGTACAGCTTTAACCCCTTAGAAACTCAGGTACTCATTTTTTATTACTTTCTGTTTCTTCATTTACATCCTGTTCCACCCTTATGTATAAATCCATTATCCAGTGACTCACTGAATGAGAACAAAGTCTTAAGCAAAAAATTTCTCCTTAAAATAAACTGATGTCTCAATACAAGTCTTCACAGTTTCTTGTGGCAACATTTATCATTTTTGGTTTACATTTTGATTGCTTTGTCTATCTCCCTGACTCATTTTTTTAGTTACCTAGTATTTCTTTTTGGAGGGCTTAAAGCCTTGTGAGGGTTTTGGCAAACACTTCTGGATGCAGCATCTTAGAGCAACTTAACTGCTTCACCTGGTTTCATTGGGTTTTAGCTTCAGAAAATGAGTTTCCAAACACACGTTTTGTTGCTTTGATCATGATGTACATGTAAATCTGCATCAGAAATATTGACCTATTAGCTCATCTGATTTGTTCCTCTGATTCGATGTTTATTTCAGTTTAGCTTGCCTCAGACAACTCTTGAGATGGCCACTGTAGAGAAGCTCCTCCATATTCCTGAAGACTCAGTTCCCTGCAAAATTCGTGCAAAGCGTGGCTGTGCAACTCACCCCCGAAGTATTGCTGAACGGGTGAGTAACCTTGCTAAAATTAGCCCGGCTTTTATCACCACATCAATCTAAGGATTGCACTAGGCACTCTTTGCGTTCATACAGGTCTTCCATCAGTATGAAATAGCATCTGAGATATGGCTTGGAATAATGGTATTTAGTTCTCTAATTATATGAGATATTATCCTTTCCTAACCAGACTGTAATATACTAAGTACTTAATATGTACTAAAACTCAATTTTGCTTATGGTACATCATTAGGCCCTTTTCAATTATTGAAAGATCTACTTTATTTGATCAAGCCACAAAACTTGTCAGAATTACTTCCAAGGTTGGACATATAGTTGCAACTGCTTCTCAGGAGTATAATTCTCAATTAAGCTATGATGGAAAAGGAGGTTTTTTTTTTTTTTTTGATGATTAGTAGCATGGCAATTTAGAAGCTAACACCAAAGAACATACAAACCACAAATGCAACAAACAGAAGCTTTTCGCTTGAAGTGGAGTCAACTAACTCCAACACTGCAAAATTGTATTGTCTCTTGTCTTCCTGAATCAGTATTTGTAGCAGCCTGGGAAGTTGTTATTTGGATTAGTCACCCTAAATCCCTCTGAAACCGCTTTTGGTTTGAGATGAATGAGTGAAACCATCTTCATTTTTGTGGTCTTCTTCAAATCTTCAATCATTTTAGATGAAGTTCCAAGTTCATGGATGGCAAGATTGTGCTCTGGAGATTTGGCATTATGTTGTAGCCACTATTAACCAGACCAAGTAGCATAAAATGGATTATGGTCCAGCTGTTAGGATCTCAGTCATGTAGTAGTACAGGCCTACTTAATGGGCAAAACTAAGCACTTCGCTGTAATGTCTTTATCTTTTCAATTTTCCGCATCTTTAGGAAGTATATGCTAGTGTGAATTAACCTGGCCTGAATTGTTGGCCTAAGAATCAAATGGAAGAACCTGATGTGCACCCATAGAGCAAGTTTGGTAGAAGTAGGGGAACAAGGTTGGAATGGATTGGGATACAAAGAGGAATATGTGGTCGTGGAGATTTTTGCAACTTTTGACATCTCTTCTTTCTATTAATATAATGTCTCAACATCTCTCTTTTATCATCTACATATTAGCCTACTTTTGCACCTCGCCTATTCAATTGTTTTTTTAGATTTGCATTACATCTATTTATTTTATTGCTAGATTTGATCTCCACTACGAGGCACCAGGCTAGTCTCATTCCATATTATTTGTGTCAGAATTAAGAGTTGTACTTGATGGATTTGCATTTTGAGACTGAAAAGATGAGGCTTTAGTTGTTAGAATAAAAAGGTAGTTTTAAGATAATGACTGTCAATGAAAAGATTCCTTACACTCAATGGAAAAAACCGATGTTATGGGGCTGTAATGTTCTCACACTTTATGACTTCAATAAAGTGCCATCAGTTAAAGTAGTTTGACAACGCGCAAAGGACACAGTGTTGTGATACAGCTGCAGATGTTGTGAATATTATTTTGCTAAATCATTTCTCAAAACTTGATTGTGCTGCTTGTATATCTTATGTCAATTTATGGCTCTGCATGTGACAGGAAAGAAGAACTAGAATAAGTGGGAGGCTGAAGAAACTGCAGGAGCTTGTCCCTAACATGGATAAGGTGATCATCAGTTTATTTTGATGCAGTCATGCATTAAAATTCAGCACCCATTTACTTTAGTGCGGTACACATGAATTGCTGAAAGAGTTGTTTGGGATAACTAACAGTAGGCAAAAGCATGGAATCTAGATTCCTTCCTGGAATATGTCTGCTAAAATCTTGATCACTGGATTTGTACTTGATACATCATCTCTTTTCATCCTAATACTGCATGATTGCTATTTATTATTTGGTTCATCAAAGTTTACCAACCAAGATCGTGTTTGCGTTTGAATCCCTCTGCAGCAAACGAGCTATTCAGACATGCTTGATTTGGCTGTTCAGCATATCAAAACCCTTCAGAATCAGGTTCAGGTGTGTGAATCTCATCCGTTCTCTGTTGACTGGTGAATATGCTCAGGAATGACTGTTAAAAGTCATGCAAAGTTTAATTAAAAGTGGATGCATCATATCTGCCTACTTACATTGAAAATCCCTTCACCAGATGAAATAAATATCCACTCCTCATAAGATATGAACTTAACAATCAAGATGAAATGAATTAAGGATACATGTTTCTGGCCAAGAAATTTTTCCCCATGTGATCTAAGTTGAGATACTTTCATGCTACAAAGTGACATGTCTTCCTAATTGTTAAAGCGAGAGGAACTGTTTACTTCTAACAATGAACAGACAAGGATTGTTTAATGGTCTTCATAATCAACAAAGCCTAGCAGTCTGCCTGCCGGTTTACTACTAAGTAGACTGAAAGGCTACCTTTTACTTTTGCATCATCAGTTATTAAATTGCGCATAGTGAACTCTATTGTAATGACTTTCTCCTATGTTGTGCAAATAAATTGCACAGAATTAAGATAGAGTGACTTACTAGGACGGGCTTGCACAGATGATGCAAAGACGAGGAGCAGGATAATGACTGTTAATTAGAAAAAAGTCAAGTTGGTCTAATTTACAAGTTGTAACTCGTGAGTAAATCAGAAGTGTTATATTCAGCTTCACATGCCTAGTTGAAGTTATGAAGTAGGTGGCTGCAGCCTACTCTTACCATGTGGTTATCAAGAAAATAATTCTATGTCAATCTGAACTGTGAAACGAATCTACTTAATGGTCATTTTCAAATATTACTGAATTCAAGGCTGGGTGCTGATGAACCTCATCTTATGGTTATTGCAAGTCTTCTGTGTTTCTTAATGTTCCTCTAAATTTGGTGTGGTGTTCGCATCTTCAGAAGCTTCACCATGATCTTGATAACTGCACGTGCGGGTGCAAGCCAAGCTCATAGCATTTGTGGATGGAAAATGATGATGCTAGGTTTTGAAGCAAAAAATCGGCAGTGATGCTGGAACCTGGCAGAACTAAATTTTTGTCATGCTGTCAAGTTAGGCAGAATAATGCAGATTTTAGTGTACTCAGACATGTACATACTTACAGTTTGAGTGTTTCAAGGTAGCCGAATGGGAAACTAAGTTGATCTAGTTTAATTTCTCTCCTAGCGGATTGTGTAAAATAGAGTTTGCTTCAACTTTGGCCTTCTATTAAAGCATCAGACCCTCCTTTTTCTTAATAAAATTCGGTGAAGTTTTGTCGCAGGGTATATATACATTTCTTCTTGTTTTTCTGTGTTTGGATCTTGCGAACTTTCCTTGCCTGATTGTTGGAATTTGATGGACGATGCTGATGTCACAAGGATGTATGGAAGAACCAATGAGCTGAAAAGCGCAAATTTCTGATTGCTTGACAAGATTGAGCTAGAAATAAACAAGAAATCGAATGCATTTCAGTGTAATGTGAGTCATAGATCCGTACGAGGAACAACCCAGGAGGTTGCTCTAGTGCGAAAGGGTCTTCCCGCAGGTCAGGGTTGGAATCATTGCACTGACCCTTTCCAGCTGAGTGCTAACTCCACACGCACGGATCCATGTGCTTCTGTTCGTGCCTGCTTGAGATTAGCTACGCGCTTGAAGATTTCGTGTTATTCTATTGTGAACCCGAAGAACCGAGGAAAAGAAGTGGAACTTAGGCACTCATCTGGATTTTCATCCTCCCAGCCGATTAAAAAGAACAGAAGGCATATAAAATTTTTAACCATGCAAGCAACAATTCATCCGCTCCGAACTGGGAACGAGTCCGTTGATCTGGTACCTCAAATTGTGGATACAACAGAGTTTTTTTTTAACCATCCTCTCCCTCTCCAATCTAAAGGGAGATTTCGATCCTGAGAAGGCATATATGATGATTATGAAGCAAGTCACAATTTGGGTTTAGAATGAATGATTCTAACCACTTGACGTTCAATAACAGTTTAGAATATTTATGATCTGAGGAACATTGGAGTGCCCTATTTAGACTCTCAATGATGGTCAAAGACTACTGAAGTACGATGATGGTTTTTGAAGGCAATAATGCTAAAACGAGCTTGTCATTAATTTAAGAAGGCGCACCACACGAACAGTGAAAATTGGGCCCAGGACAAAAATATCCCAAAGCCCAGCATAGCACCATCGTAAAGATAACGATCAGTCTACTGACTCTAAACTGCTGCGATAGGAAGGATTCTCCGTTCGGCCGTCAACTTTATTAACATAGAAGATATCATATATCTGCGATAGATGGTGCTGCTGTGCAACATAAATTACCAGTCGAAACAATAAAAGGCAAGAATACACTTAATATTTCTGTTATAAATAAGGAGAAAACCAAACCAGATTACAATTAAAAGATCCGTGCGATCATCCGGTTGTATAGCACCTGCGTATAATGCCTGACCTAAGAAAATACTCGGCTCTGACGCCATTTTTCCACAAATATAATGAAGTTAGCTCAGCTCTTTTCAGGGGAAAAGGAAAATCCAACCAAGCAAAAAGTGCTGGATGAAATACCAGACTCCGCGGATCAAGTTCAACCATTCACTCGGTAGCCCACGATGATTTCCATGTGCTCTAAAGATGTTGAAAGAATTAGCTCATGCTCCACACATCTTTGGTCATTGCCCAGGTATCCTTTCGAGAAGCAGCTCATAGGGGCTACCACCACAAATGCAATCTTCAAAGGTGCCAAATATACTATCTTACTACATTCAGGTTGCTGGGTTCCTCTGCTACCTCCTCTTGTACCTGTCGAAGGGACGGAATAAGAATCCTACTAAAAGAAAATGAATGACTTTTTGTCTACTGAAAACTCAAGATTGAATCTTAAGTATGCTTCTAATTTACTATTACACCAACAAAACGGGAATCATTTTAAAATATCAGGTGCTATCAAGCTCCACAGATAGCAATTATTCACACAACAGTTCCTCCCTATCATATTAAACGTGAAGATCCATATGCTCCACCAACACTAGCATATAGTTTTCCTCCTCTTAAATCTGAACTCCAGTAATTCCCAAGCTGGAGAGCACCAGAGTTTGTAAGGATCATAAGTGACAGCATACAAGCACATGTGAGGAATTAAACATATGAATGAAATATGGCAAACAAATCTTCCAAACTTCAGGAGTTTTAGGAAAGTTGAAAAACATGAAAGTACTAGGATACGAGGTGATAACACAAGTTCTAAGCATGCAAACCCACTCTAACAACCAAAAGAAAAAAGCAGATTCTTGGTTTGTCAACAAATTCAAAGAGTTGCACTACCAAACCAAGTCCAGATAAAACAATATAGAAGCATAATCTTTGTACTGCTAAAAAAAAAAAAAGGCAGATGGAGAATTGTCATGCCATTTAACAAGTGAAACAGAACCATAGGGAATGAATTATTGGATTTTTACAAAATCAAATGGGACCTGTGCATCTGTTACTACATCACCTACACCATAAGCAGCTAAACCAACATTTGTTAGAAATTCAGTATTATGCCACACAGGGAACCTTTTTTTTTTTTTTTTTTTTGACCCAGGGAACCCCGCACCCCGCCGACAGCCGGGGGAGTAAACCCTGGGGGCCACACGTGCTAGCCACCACACACATGCAACCAGGTAAGTCACCCTATGACGAAGCTGGGATTCGAACTCTCAACCTTTTGCAAGAGGAAGAGAGCGCGAACCAATAACGCCACCTAGGTGGGTGGTACCACACAGGGAACATTTGCAATCACATAAAGGAAAGTAATAAAGGATATCAAATACAATGAACAATGAAAAGAAATACTCATCCCAGGGAAAAATAAGACCAAATTATTTCAGTGCTCTGCTTATAACAGCTGGACCGGCTAAGACCATATCAAGGATATCCACTAACGTAGCTTGAAAATAACAGATGAGACAGGCATTCCAATTTTGATGACTAAATAGTTGTGCAGCAAACTTTGAGGACATGTGAGCCAGCCATGTTGAAGCCGAGAAAAATCATGATATAAAAACATTAATTTGTTACATGCCGTCCAAGGAGACAACTCCCAAAATAAGATTGCCAATGAAAACGAACATGTAGGAGAAAGATGGTAAAAAGTTACAAGGCCAGCCTATCGTAAATTTAGTTATGCTAATAAGATTTTAAACTAAATCTCAACTTCTCTTCAAAGGTTTATAAATGACTATAGGGCACTGAGGTGGTGCAAAGCTTCCAAAAGGAGCTCAGAACCAAGTGAAAGCATACACAACATCAACCAAAGCATATACATCCACAAGAAAGTTTCCACTAAACCAGACTTATGAAAAACTTTATCGCAATGTGCTTCCCAAAGTCCTACAAAAAATCTTAATTTCTTATTTAATTAGATTATACATCAAGGTGGAAAAACTCTACAGTTATCATACCTTGACTTGCTTTTAAATTTGGACTTCTTCTTTCCAGCTACAGCACCTCGCTTTTTGAGTTTCCGCTCACTCATATCACTTTGAAAAAGTTCCTTCATCTCTTCTGCTCTTGATGGAGCTCTTTCAGAAGTACGTTTTGCTTTTTTGCTGGGTTTTTTAACAATCTTACCAGCATCCAGAGCCTTCTTCACTGATTTTGCAGCTTTTGCCCGACGGTATGCCACATCGACAAGCGATAATCCAGATTTCTCCTTTTTACCAGTTCCATCACCCTATATAAAAGTCAGTTTTTTAAAGAACCCTTGCATTTATGGCAGCACATAAGAAATAAAAATTAATATAAATGAACAACATGGCAGTGTGGGTCACCCATATGTGAACATCTTTCACAAGCATGTGATAGTTACAACAGATATTAATACAGGAGTATCCAAACAGGAGGCTCATACTCAATGAAAAACATTAACAGAGGGAATTCATTCTGGTTCTCTTCTGCATGTTTAGACTGTTTTGGCTGGCCGAATACAACATTGTAGCAAATGAAATTTCATGCCATATGATTATTTGATAAATTCAAGCACGAGTTGGTAGGGAGACTAAACAACCCAGCCTTTGTGAGCTCTATTAAATTCCAACTAGAACCTAAACTTCGCAAACAGGGAAGAGATAACGAGATGTACCTCCAACTTGTCAGTCTGATTCTCGTCCTCCAACATTTCTCTAGCTGCCTCCAATCTTCGACGCTTTTTACGAGGTAGATTTTTCTGTACAAAGATTAAGAATAGGCTCACACACAGCACAAATCAGCAAACTTATCTTGACATGAAATGAGTAAAAAGTTAGCATGTACCTCACGTTCTCGCTTTCTTTTCTCTTTCATTTTAAGGTCTTCAGCTTGTTGGGCACTGATTACCACATCTGCAGAACTCTTTCCTTTCTCCGAAGAGGCCTACCATATCAGTTTGAACATGCCAGAAGATCAGCATTAAGGTGAATTAAAAGACTAAAATCCATTCTGAGAATGTCAACACCATAAATCAATGATAGACCAAAAAAAATGAGGTATCAGAAACTAAAATGAATCAAATAAAAGACTACAAGCCGAGATAATAAAAAGCGCCAGCATTCAATTAGACAGAAAACCTTCTAACATTTGGGTAAAAGAATTATCGCTCCCTGGTTATACAACTGGCTGGATACCAATCAACAGAAATAATACCTCCAACAAAAGAAGTCAGTAAAGGTGATCTGAGAGGAAAACTGTATATAGCTACTCTGAACGGACTTGTACATTTAAATAGTCTAAGGAGAAGTGGCATATAATGTCAGAGAGCAGGTAATGAGAAAAGTTGTCAGTCATGTCTGCAAGGCATCAGAGGGATGTGATACTTGTCTATAGTAATACAGATTGTCCAAAAACAGTCATGCTGATACTTGCTCACTATGCAAGGGATGAGAGGAAATAAACCCATCTAAAATACAAAAGTTGTTTAATACAGATAAAACACTTTATAGGCAAAAGAGCAAGTGCCTAAATCACTTACTTGCATCTCACTGAGAAACATATGAGTTATCTTTCTTTACTAAATAGAATTATTGCTGCAACTTTTACAATGACCATTACACTGCCTCCTCTGCCACTCTTAATCAATACATCCTATATGCCATGAAGTTGACCGGTTAATCACCATCAAGAGAAGCACTACAATAGGTTCCAAGAAGGTGACCTAGAGGTGAGGATTCAGTTAAAAATAAAAAGAACAAAATGACTAACTTTTAACTTCAGATCAATCTGGGAAACTATTTTGACCTTTCCAAGGAAATTTTGTCAAATACCACAAAAAACTTGTCTTTGTGCACAACAGCATCAAGTTTGTTCATACAACAACAGATTAGGTCAGCTAATTCTCTTATCCCGTCTCCTCAAGTAATCAGCCGATCAATTTCACAGTACAATTGCATCCAGTTGTTTAATAGTAATTAACTGAAAAAATGAATTCACACATTGGATGCTATCATATTTATGGAAAAAATGTACAAATGAGAAAAACTTTACAAGCAGGTCAGATAAATAGATAACCTTCACTGCCTTTGCTGCAAGTTTCTTCTCCTTTTCCGTTACAAACCATGTTCTTTTAGGACGTGAGAATATATCATCCTTATGAGCAATCAAATTTTCTGCCTGCGTAGAACAATAATAAGCTATATGAAATTACCACCCAGATGCATAGCCCCAGCAAAATGTGATTTCATTTTAAGTTCTCATGAAAACAGAGTTCAGCAACGACACAGAACCCCTACTTAAGCTGATTTATCCATGGAATCCAACACATAGAAGTTCAAAATGATCCACAAAGAGAAGGTATAGTTGCTAGGATATCCCAACATCCCTTGATCCATATTGTTTTGGCAATTGCAGTAGAATAATTCACAAAGAAGAGATACCAGAGCACATGTGGAGAGTCATTAAGTACCTTGGTGGCCTCCATTTCAGCTTTTCTCAAGGCTTTTTCTTCCCTGCACAAATGTTATATCAGCAATTCCATTATACACACTAAAATGTAAGAGTTGACATACAGTTCATACCTCTCTTCTCTTAAAATGGCAGCTACCTGACGTTCCATCCCCTCAATGAGCTTAGACCATTTAATAATTGATTGCTCTGCAACTATGCGGCTCTTCAGCTTGGAACCAGCCCTCTTAGCCTATTAAATTAGGAAGATGAATTTGAGATTAGTCATTTCTCCAAACAACCAGTATGTTTTCACAATTTTATCAACCATTTTTCTTTAGGTTTTGCAGTTCTGCACTTGACAAATTCAAATGCGATAAATCATAACCAGAAAATACTATCTTGCAAGATGAACACGAGGAAACAGCATACAACATCACAATAAAAACAAAACAAAATGAGACCACTACTCATTGAGAAACAGATCAGTAGATAACCTTATTTTTCTTTTGTAATAGGGCAAAAAGATGTCATTAAAGACTATATTCAGAAAAGGAGAAATTGCATTTGTTACGATGACATCAATGCTCTTTTAACAGCTAATCCAATTTTCCAAGTACTATTAGGGCAGAAGACTCATTAAAAAGGTTGAAATCAATCTTGTTAAATCCTATAATAAGTCCAAGTACTAGATCTGATGACTCTAATGTAGGCCATGGACCTTGAGCATAAAAAAAGGGCATGGACAAATTTTTCACCTATCTTGATAATAATATAATATCTTGGGCATTTCCAGCTTATTTGATTAGTAGACTATATCAGTGACATCCCCTGCAATTAATGGACCAGAGTGTAAAAGCTTCTTTGCTCTGTCAAGGTCAAAATTCATACTTACAGAACAAAGAAAATTTATCAATTATTAAAAATATCTTTGGCCAATGCTATCTACATGGACCATTCATTAGTTCTTTAAAACTTTCTATTTCATTTTTTACCAGTTCAAGATCAGATGATAAATTTCAAGCAATTAATCACCAACTCTACAGGTGACAAAATGGCTGGTTACCGATAACAATCAATCTGTAAAGCTCATAGAACCACCATCAAGAAGGAAGTATGATGCTCACAATTGCTTTCAGTAAAGACCGGTCATTGTCAGTAACAAAAGTGACAGCACATCCTTCCCTACCCGCTCTGGCTGTTCGACCAACCCGATGAACATAACTGAGAATATAAAGGAGATGCTTTTAAGAGCAGTTTCATAAGGGAAGCATGCAGCATAGATAGAAGAGAGATATATTTATATACATGCAAAGTTTACAAACTTGGCCATTACCTGGTAAGATCACGGGGACAAGCATAGTTTATAACTGTCTGGACACCAATTATATCAAGCCCCTGCACAATTGCCCAGTACATAACATCATACCAAATAATTACTCCTAGTATAGGAGAACATGTTGTGGAGGTCAGATGAAGGAACTCAAAACTAAGACCTCATAAAATATATGATTGATGAATTCTAAGCATAAATTTATTCTAATTATTAGGCTAGAGAGGAATGATTTATATGAATACATGTGTATTGACTTTTTAAGGAAACCCTAACAAGGCAACCCTGTAGGAATACTTACACGGGCAGCTACATCCGTTGCAATCAGAAAATCAACCTCTTGCCTTCTGAATAGCTCTAATGCCTACATATATGAGAGAGAGAGAGAGAGCAGATCAGTTGAGAGAAATCCTGATAATGAACGGACAAAATTCAGCACGACAATCTATATGCAATGCTTTGCTCTAACAAATGAGGTTCACGGAAACATAAGGATTGACCACATCAAAGGATGAACTTTTTCTGACTAAACCATATCAAAGAGCTTCCACAGAATGCGAGTGAAATTTTTAGGGTAATAAGTGACTCACATCAAGGCGTTGCACTTGAGTAAGATTTCCATGAAGTTCTGCAGCTTTATAACCAGCTAAACCAAATATGATCTTCAACCTATGTGCAGCCTCCTTTGTTCCACTGAAATTGAAATACAATACTTATATTGAAATAGTAACTGTGACCTAGGGAAAAAAATGAAGAAACATACGCCAAGAAAATTAATGACAAAGAGCAGAGAAGCTACCTTACAAGTTCAGTAATAGACTGCGTAGCATTTGATGATTTGCTTTCAATTTTGTACACAGAATTAGACACAGATCAAATGTTCAATCACCTCTAACATTATCAAGACCAAATTTGCCAACTCAATCTCATTGTACATCCCTATCCCCATTTAACGCGCACATATGAGAGAGAGAATCATTTTTCGAGTTCCAGGTTACTAGAACATATCCTAAACTCCTATGAACGATACCAGAACATATCTCTATACCAAACCTCTATCAAAGATATTGTGATGTGACTATCACAAACTGTTATGATCACCAGCCTTAAATACATACAAGGATCAACATAAAACCACTGAAATGTAGGAAAAGTACAGAACAGAAAAGGCCATCATTATCTAAATAAAATCTGAGTGTAACCTGAAGATTATGACTTTGGAAGTGAAAGTTTTCGAACACAAGGCCAGCAGAACCGCTTCCTGGTTTGACTCACGCATCCGGCGTATCCTGACCACCCTATATAAGATAAAACCACCAATACTAAGTACAAAACATGAAATCAAGCTATTACCGTGGAGAGAAGAATTCCATGGGGATGATTAGAATGTCCCTTGCTTTATAATCAAGGATAATGATTAAATTTCCACATAATGAGACCCCTGCTGTCCATATAATATTAGGCGCATCTAGAGAAGCATCAAAGGTTATGGGGAGAGAAACACATATCATGGCTCACAGGTCGATTCAACAAGAACTGGAGAGCGAGGAATTACGAAAAGACTGGAGAAAGAGCGGACTGAAACTTATTCAATTTAAGAGGGGACATTCAGAACAGTACCGATTGTATGGACTGAAGATCATGTGTCACAAAATGGAAAGGTAGGAAGACCAATTGAGAGTTGACCAAAAAGATGCCACAGGTTCCCCAGTTCAAGAGCCTAATGAATAATTTTAAACATATCCTATTATTCAATTTACATGGCTATCCAGACCTTCCTTCATGAAGAGACCAAGATTCTTCGAGAAGCAATTCGATTTTATGCATCGTCAACCAGTTAGCACAAGGACAAACGTAAGAAAGGACTTCCATGTGATTTTATCGATAAGGAGAAATCTTACAACAGGTACCTAGAGAAGTGTTTTGGAGATTTTTAGGGAAGAAAGGAGTTTGTATTAAATATAAGCAAGCATGTACAAACAACGTGTTTGAGGGTGGTGACTTTTGTAAGGAGCCATGGAGGGATAATAAAGTATCTTTCAACAGCAACAGAGCTGCATCAAGGTTGGGCTTTAAACCACTGTCGGTTTGCCCCAGGTATGCCTGAGGTTACAAGAAAATCCATTTTGCTCACAACATCGTGCCAGAAACTCAAATTGACATAAATGTAAGATAAGGGGAAATATTGTGATACATAGGCTTATAACTGCGAATGAGTATATTCAGCAAAAATATGGCATGGTGTCAATTAAAGATCAGATAAAATAACACTAAGGTGGTCTAATGACATGAAAAGACAAACTTCAGATGCTCCTGTGAGAGTTCTCACCTAAAACGAAAATGAAGGTGAAAAAAGAAGGGGAGATTGCCAACAAATAACAATGATGGACAGTTCAAAAACCTCAGATACTTGGATATCATGAAGGATCTAGTCTAGGACAGTAATGTGATCAACAATGCTTCCAGGAGAAAAAGGTTTGGTTGGGGTTTTTCAATACAATCTTAGTGTGATTTCAATCTGACAAATTGTGAGCACTACT
The DNA here is from genome assembly GCA_014182845.1 of Corymbia calophylla. Classification (NCBI taxonomy): domain Eukaryota; kingdom Viridiplantae; phylum Streptophyta; class Magnoliopsida; order Myrtales; family Myrtaceae; genus Corymbia; species Corymbia calophylla. Next base: position 60,829 of record CM024693.1, read on the forward strand.
GGTGAGTTTCCATTCATCAGTCTCTATTCACTTTGTCAACATCAACCCATGAACAGCAATAAATCTAGTAAGTAAAGAAGTTAAAAACTAGTCCTCTTATGGGATAGGACATAACATGCAGCACTGTTTCAAAACTCTTGAAGCCAGCATTGTAAATAATAAGTAAGGTTCTACACAAAGTAAGCAGGAAGAAGCTAAACAAAGTAAGCAAGTTGACGCATTTAAAGAAGCTTAAGCCCTGTGCCCCTATCCATTAGTAATCCAGCAGAGATCGAGAAAATTGAAGGAAAAACCTAAAATAGCACAATTCATGTGTGGTCCAAATAAATTTTTCAGAACAAGAAGCTGCTATCTTGTAAGGGACATACAATGGTACTAGCTAATCTATATTAGCCAAATGAACCAACGGATAACTGAAATACCGCTTACTCCTCAGTTAATGTGGCAGGACGTTTTGCTGATGGGTCAGCTGAAAGGCGCAAAGGTTTGACCAGAGAAAGCTGAATAAGCTCATCCACTTCTTCAGTCATTGTAGCTGAAAATAACATTGTCTGCCTCCTTTTAGGACATAGACGGACCTGAAAATCAACAGAAATGAATAGGACTAAAGTTGATGAATGGATGGCCATAATAACATAAAAAGTGAGCTGATAAAATAATCATATGCCTTAATATGTTCTGGTTCCTGCAGCAAAAGCTATCCGTTTCAATGAGATCTCATGGGAAAGTGTAACTGGAAAAGATTATACCAGCTCTTGAATTTCAGCACTAAAGCCAAGCTCCAGCAGACGATCTGCCTCATCAAGAATAAGAACCGCAAGATCTTCAAAGTCCACTGACATAGAATTGCGCAAGTGATCTATCATGCGCCCTGGAGTTGCTACAACTATGTCTGGCATCGATCTTAAGGCTACTTCTTGAACCTACATGGAAGAAGCATTATTGTTGAAAGTTTCCCCAGCCAGGAGATTCCATACTACAAGCACAATTCCATCAGTATTTTTAAAAGTAATAACAGAAGAACTACTTTCAACTGAAAAAATGTAGAAGCACTTCACACGTCAATCTATACATGCTGTCCCCCCATGCAGGGATTCTACTCTGTTCTTGGTTTTAGTTAATATTTTGACTTCCAGATTGAGAATCACAGTTCCAAGACATGATCTGACTCCAAGTCCCATGAAACTCACAACGTCATTTAATTTTATACATGAGAAGATGCTACTTCTTTTACCCAAAAATCTTCTTTGACATGTCAGAGCCTGTGTGTCAAGATGTGCTTCAATGTTTTGCAGAAAAGATAAAACAAAAACTTCAAAACATAAACAGTAAGGTCAGAAAATGAAATCAACCTTTGTAGAAAGCCCCCCAACAATAAGGCAACATCTGATATCGGTAAATTGAGCAAGTTTCTCTATCATGCTATGAACCCTGCAAAAATGTAAGTAAACGAATTGAAACAGGTACATCAAATGTTAGTGGACTAGCATCACCAGAAATACCTTTTACGTAACAGAGAAAGGAGGACAGATAATCAGTTTTTAACATCAATCACTAACCAAAAGAAACATTCAGGAGAAACTACCAGCTTCATTTTGAGACCGACTTCTTGGACCAAAAGAATTTAAAATTAAAAAGCTTCTTACCGATTCTCTTATACAAATCCTACTGAGAAGCAAGCATAGATCAAAAAATTTCAATGCTTCTCTTACAAAAGATAAAGAAATAAATGATGCCACTCGGTTAGGCCCATGAACAAGCAAATACAAAGAAACTCATTCAATAAGACATGTACCAACAGACCTTCCTGTAAGTTTTCCAATAGAACATGAAAAACCGCACACAAGAGAAATTCCTTTTTTGTAAAATCTCTCTTAACAGGAGGTAATGGCTCCATCATAAATATAACTTACATAGAGTATAAATTATTTAAAATTTCTCTGTTCAATTCCGGAACGAGCGCTGAAGATTGCACGAGGGAAGTTTGCTAGGGCAGCTTCAGGAGAGTTTGACAGGAACAATATGCAAGGCAATTTCTTTGTGTTTAGTGGTAATATGAGGGTTCAATATGATATTAACCTTGCATTATTCTGTTTAGCTCACTTTCCTTTCTGAAAAGAGGAATCTACAGAGGTTGACCATTGAAATACAAAGTGAATGGAAGAGATTGATTTCCCAAGCCATGATAATATGAAGATCCAATAAGTTTTTGTATGAACTGTTACGGGCACATAAGTTATAGGTGGACATGAGAAAAAAGGTACCAGTTACTTACTGGACTGCCAACTCCCTGGTAGGAGTAAGTATAAGAACCCTTACGGCTTTCACTCTCTTGGGTCGGAAAAGCAACCTCTCCAAAGCAGGCAAAGCGAATGCAGCCGTCTGCATAAACCAACATTGAAATTGAAATACTAACACCCACCACACAAACGTAATCGTGTTCCAAGTGTTAAAAACCTGTATACACACAACACACTAAAGAGGTTTTTCAATACCTTCCCAGAACCAGTGATGGCACTGGCACAAATATCACGGCCTGTCAATGCTATGGGAATGCATGCAGCCTGCAATTGAAGAGAGGCCCCAACATACAGACGTGAAAAGATGTCACATTTGCCAACTAGTGCTATCAAAACATCGCAACAATTCGCGTGCAAACGATAATTATTTTTTTTTCTTTTTGAAGGGACCTGAATAGGCGTGGGCTTGGTGTACCCTAAAGCCTCGCAAGCCCTGAGAAGGGGGCGAGATAGATTGAGCTCCATGAAGGAATTGGCGTGAAAGGAGGTTCCTTCAGCCTTGTCGAAGAAGGGCCTAGTTTCGACAGCATTGCTGCCGCCATCGTCCTCATCGTCCGGCCTGTAATCTTCCTACCAATGGATGACGGAACAGGGCCATAAGCGATGGGAAGAGAGAGACAGAGAGAGAGAGAGAGTTGAAGGGAAGAAAAAGGAAACGTTTGAATATAACACAAGAGGGGCCCACCTGGATGTCGGATTGGGAATCGGAGCTGACGTCGTCGGGGAGGTCCGGGAGGGAGCGATTCTGGAGGACCTTGGAGATCTTGTAGTCGACGGAGGTGGTGCTGCGACGGGCGTGCTCTTCGGCGACGGACTCGGAGTAGGCGGCGAAGTCCCATGGGGACTGCCTCTTCTCATCTCCTCCGCCGTCCTCCTCCTCCTCCTCCTCCTCCTCCTCCTCCTGGTCCTCCGGACGCTCTTCGTCGCTGGGGGCTTCGAACACGAAGCTCGGCGACATGGATACGATCGAAGCGAAGCAAAGCGAGCTGCGGAGAGGGACTGGAGCGAAGGGACGGAAGCTTGAGTTGAGGTGGAGGTTGGAAAACTAGGGTTTTAGGCGTCGCCTCGGCGGGGTTTTTGGGTATCTGCCTAAAGGGCAGAAGTAGCGCTAACCGTAACTAGAAGGGGACGGCGGCCCGATTAGCCCGCCCGCCCGCCCGCCAGCCCGACCCGGTCCTTACTTTGCGGGCCGGACCTAACTTCGGGGCGCGAAGTAAATAAAAATCGGAACATTTTTTTCATTACGGAAATCATGCGTTGTCGGTTTTCACAACTTAATAACAATCGATATATTTTCTAGTTGTGAATATTAATTCCGATGCATCCAAGGCTATACCCATGCCATCTCCCACATTGGACGGACGGGCGAAGGTTAGTGGAGAGTTAGATTAGGCGGATCGCTCATTGTTTTCTTCCGTTTTCCCCGACAAATTTGCGGGGATGATTAGCTAGGGGAAAAAAGACAAATGATGGAAGGAAGAGTAGAGACCCCACCCCGAGGTGGTCAAAATTAGGCAAAAGGCAAAAGATGCTTTTGTCCCATGTCTCATTTGACCGGACCCATAAAAAAAAAAAAAAAAAAGATTACTTATCAGATAAAAGCCTAATAAAGAGAACATTAACCCCCAAGTAAAACGTGCATTCCATTCAAGGATTAGCCGCATAACATCCATTTTAGATGGTCTTTACTGTGGTGGGGAGAGAGAGAGAGAGAGAGAGTATTTTTGGCAAATGTAGGATGATAATCCGTTAAAATGAGATTCTACTAAAAGTATTAAAGGTACTTGGGGGAAGAAGGGGGGCTGCAAATTTCGCAATATATTTTTGATTTTGGGGGATGGTTTATTTATGGGATCCAAGGGATGGCAGCAGCGGATGTGGAATTGTGGATTGGATTGGATTGGGGGGTGGCATGAATATGATTTGCCAGCTAAGATCATGACAATACATGCCATGCCATGCCATCCCGTACCCGCAAAAATAGGAGCAGTAGTAGCTGCACACATTCTCTCTCTCTATGTCACACGACGAGCTCAGTCAGTCGGTGGTGGTCAGACAACTTTCCCACGTCTTTTTCCTCATTCCTCCTCGTCTCCCCCCATTCTCCTCATTGTCCAGAACCAGAGAGCCAAATCTCTTCCGCATCTCAAGCATCGGTGCATTGGATCGACTGTAGGAACACCAAGAGAGATAGATAGATAAAGAGAGAAAGCAGAGGAAGAAGAGAGAGAGAGAGAGAGAGAGAGGAAGCAGAGAGCGGAATTAGAAGAAGAAGAAGAAGAAGAAGAAGAAGAAGGGATGTCGTCGTCGGACGAGGAGGGAGGAGAGGAGTACCTGTTCAAGATCGTCATCATCGGCGACTCCGCCGTGGGCAAGTCCAACCTCCTCTCCCGCTACGCCCGCAACGAGTTCAACCCCCACTCCAAGGCCACCATCGGCGTCGAGTTCCAGACCCAGTCCATGGACATCGACGGCAAGGAGGTCAAGGCCCAGATTTGGGACACCGCCGGCCAGGAACGCTTCCGCGCCGTCACCTCCGCCTACTACCGCGGCGCCGTCGGTGCCCTCGTCGTCTACGACATCACCCGCCGCTCCACCTTCGACAGCGTCTCTCGCTGGCTCGACGAGCTCAAGAGTCAGTACCTCCTCCATCTCTCTCTTTCTCTACTCTTTGCTCCCTCCTTCCTTCCCTACTACGATATGGTGTAGATCTGTGAATTTCGACTTCGGCGATTGCACAAATCTAATTCTGCCTGCCTTCATCTCACTTTGAACTTTAACGACGTGCTTCCGGCACCCGATTGACAATTGACTATGCTCGGGAGATTAGCACGCCCGCCTCCTAGCTACATGCCCCTCATTGGAATTACATTCACCATTGGAATTGCATACTTCTGACATTGGCTATAGGGAAACAATTGAGTTCCTAAATCACCGTTATTTTCGCAAATTTCCCCTGCTCGCTCTGTTTCCATGTGGATACTTTTAACTACTGGTGTCCTTGGAAGCCAAAGAAATCTGCCCCAACGTACAGACGTCTAGTTACAAATTTGACAAGTACATGGTATGTGTTCAGCTTCGGCAGAAGGAAAATGCCATTTAGTGGCTGTTATGGGTCACATCGATTAAAACTGGAGAAAATTCGGGAGAAGTCAATGATTGAAACTTAATGGAGGGTGACTGCAGTTGATGTCAAGGCAGGTAGGGTGGCAGCATCATCATCATGAAAGAAACTGCGAAGCAGTTTAACAGGGAGAGACAGATAGGGAGAGAACGAGCTAAAAAGAGTGGTTCGAAGTTCCCATACATGAATGTCACAGTTGTCTTTTTTTCTTTTTTTTCCCATGATGTTTGTCGACCATTTTAGGGCCCCTCTGTCGCTCTAAACTACTTGAATTTTAAGACGGCAAAACCTATATATCACTTTTTGGCAAGTGCACACCAAATTTGCATCCGCCAGAACTGTGTCGTTCCTGCTTCTCCCTTACTATGAAAATTGGCAATACATGATAGAGTAGGTATACACGTCACCCACTCTTTCAAAATTACTGAACAAAGTCTACTTTGAGTTGGTTATTTACTAATCTTCTCATAGCAGCATCTCTTTGAATAAAAGTAAACAGAAAAATTGGGCAAGTTGGATTCGGGCCACTGCACCCGCGGGGGGGTGGGACAAGGGGTGTGGTTTTCCAAATGCATTGGTGAGCAAAAATTTGATTAGCAGATTAAAGACAACTTTGGTACTCCTATGATCATCTTTGTTTGAAACGGTAGGCTAAATTTTTTTGTTTTGGCCTCGATTCTTGGTTTTACCTCTTGCCATATCTTGAAATTCTTTTATTTGCTTGTAAGTCTCCCCTTGGCATTAACTGGAATGAAACCATATGCAGCTCACTCAGATACAACAGTTGCAAGGATGCTTGTTGGGAACAAATGTGACCTGGAGAGTATTAGGGATGTGACAGTCGAGGAGGGGAAGAATTTGGCAGAATCAGAAGGGTTGTTCTTTATGGAGACTTCTGCTTTGGATGCCACAAATGTCAAGACAGCCTTCGAGCTTGTGATAAAAGAAATATATAACAATGTGAGCAGGAAGGTTCTAAACTCGGATGCATATAAAGCAGAGCTCTCTGTTAACAGGGTAACCTTGGCTGGCAATGGGGCTGATGGCTCAAAGCGGAGTCAGAGCTACTCTTGCTGTTCCAGGTGATTCTGTAGTTGCGAAATTCTTTCAAGTTCGATGATGGAAACTTCATTGTCGATTCTATTGGTTGAGCTGTCTGTTTGTTTGGTTTTTGCTTGTTTTTCTCAGCAGGGGTTTTTAAGGTGGTGTCATAGCAAATTTTATGCAAGAATATTAATTTATTGAGTTTTTTAGTTCAAGATATATGTAACAGCAAAGGATAATGTGGACCTGGGTTCTGTTTGTTTGATTGGGAATCATGTCTACATATTGGCTGAGAGGTTTGCATATTTTGTTCATGGCAGAGGCAAGATAAATATAAGTTATTTTGTTATGTCTGATTACTTCTTTTCTTTTTCGTTTGCGCAAATATTGGAATCACAGGACTAGTAATTTGCCGATGGCACGAATTGGCACAGGACTAGTAATTTGCTGATGGCACGAATTGGCACATGATTCATTACACGAAACTACTACATGTAGCATTTATATGTAGGGGTATAGTTAATGTTTGGCGGATTGTTGGGAAACTTGTTGAAAGGAGATAGTCCACGCGACACTACCCATTGGCTGCCCATATTGAATTTCCGCTCAAAATGCTGACCCCGCTAATACATCAACATTAGTTCTAGCCAAGTCATGCCAACAACTTTTTTCCTTCTTTGTAGTGGTTCAAGCAATTTAGTTTTTGGTGGAGGGTCAACTCGGGTTGTGGGATTGATATGAGTGAGTATTGATGATTACGAACCCAATCTCACAAGAAGAGGAAAACCAACCCTACCAACAACAAAATTCTCAACCATCAACACTCGAGGGGAAAAAGAAAAGAAAAGAAAAGAAGCATATGCGCAGCCGCAAGGGGAGGCAAAAAGAATAAGAAGATCAAGCACTAGTCACTGCAAATTGACCACCAAAAGGATCAGGTGTCGTGTACAGAGAGAGAGAGAGAAATATCTTTCGCGGTAGGAAGCAATAGAGGTATTTTTTAACCAAAACGAGCTTTGATCCATCATGACTCAAATGATCACTAGATTTACTGCATCACTTGCACTTAAAATCTTCTAGAAGCCTTTGCTTCAATCAGCAACACATCTTTCTTTTCAACTTCTCCTCTTTGTGGGCAGAGACAGTGACACTTTCAGAGAAGAGAGAGAGAGAGAGAGAGAGAGAGTGCTCTTTTTATTTCCTCCTTATTTTTTTGCCTAGCATGATTTTGGAAGCATTTTCAACCCACTGATCGAGACCTCCAGTACCTGGCCATTTCAAACCCATTCTTGGCATATTGATAGTCTTCAATGGCTTGATCGATTTGAGCGGGCGTGTTCATCACAAATGGCCCGTGTTGGGCCACCGGCTCATTCAGCGGCTGCCCGCCTATCAGCACAAATCTCAATGGCTTGGAAGACTCGTTCCACACGCTCACCCCATCCCCAGGACCTAAAACCAGTAAGTTGTGCGCCGAGACGGGAGATGAGTTGATGGAGCCAAAAACACCTTCTCCTTCTATGACGTACACAAATGCAGTCCATGACTCCGGAATGCTCTGATTCAATCTCGCTTCCGGCTTGAGAGTAAAGTCAAGGTACATAGTCGGAGTTCTTGTGTAGACTGGAGACCTCACTCCCATTGCTTCTCCTGCAATCACCTGGACTTCGACCCCATCATCCTCTGCCGTGCCTATGTCCTCGCTAAGCAATTCTTGATACCGCGGCTCAATCCTGCAGTACAAGGAACATATAGAGAAAAAAAAAAAGGTTTAATGCCAAAGTCATCATCTAACTTGCAGATTCACTAGCCAGCCAACAAAGAAAAGAGAGACTGAACGTGAAAATCTACAGGAGCGGACAACAGCAGCCACCATAGGAAATTTTGGAATCGAACCTACCAACGCATGTGCTATTTCACTGCATCCCACTATCATGATATATTCAAGAACTAAACCCCAAATTACAAATGAAAAGAGGAGATAAATTCACTCTGTTCTTTTCTTCTTTCTTCTCTTTTTCAGAAGAGCAAGATATAACATTATCTAAAGTTGTTCGTCCGAAGATATATACCCCAACTTTTTAGCATCACCATGTAAATTTGGGCGATCAGTCGCAAGGAAAATTCAATGAGCAATCTATATGGTGAGTCCCCCTTTTTGAAGTTTTGATTATTATCATTGGCAGAGAAGAGAAGATGAAGAAGAGTGATGGTTGCTCATACATTTTGTCTCTGGAGGCGAGATTTATCCAGAGCTGCAGCCCCTTATTCACTCCTTCTCCCGCAGGCATCTCCGAGTGGATGATTCCTCTTCCGGCCGTCATCCACTGCAGATATGTGGAAGAGACAAAATCAGGCTCTCAATCCCCTTCATTTCATGGGAGCAGTTTCATGGGATTAACAAAGGAAACAACGACAAAAGCAAAATAACGAGAGAGAGAGAAAGCTCATTGACCTGCACATCGCCGGTTCGTATGGTTCCCTTGTTCCCAGCGAAATCTTGATGGGTGAAGGCTCCCTGAACACCAAAAAGAGAGACAAAGATTCAGCATTCTTTGCGTTGCGAATTCAACCCATCACGCCAGATATCTGCACTCAATTAGACGACTCACCTGGAGCATGTAAGTGACAGTTTCAAACCCTGTAAAGATGGGATAACAGCAAGAATCGAGTCAACAACATTGAACATTCTCGTGTCAATCCAAGAGTAACAAAATGAACGAACAGGGGCGAACCTCTGTGTGGATGATCAGGGAATCCAGCCGGAGGAGACACTGCAAAATTCGACAAGCCAGTTGGGGTTAATTAGAGAGCACTAGCAATCACCAGCACCGCACTAGACCACTAAATAAAGAAAAAAAAAGACATCTTTCGGTAAGAAACCTGAGAACTCATCCAGCATGAGAAAGGGGTCCAAGCTCCTCAATTCATTCCTGAAAATCCAAACCACCCACAAAAGTTTTACAACCTTTCGGATCTCGCGAACAGAAGAGAAGGAGCGTAAAAGAAAACAGCCCAGAGAAAGTCATGAACCCCACCAAGAACCGGATCAAATGCGGAAGGAACGGAGGAGAGGGGAAAAGTGAAAAACCTGCCAATGCTTCTGCGGACGATGGCGCCCTGGCCCTCGTGCTGCTGCTTGGCCAGGACCCTCTTGACCACCACTCGGGGCGTGCTGAAATCGGGCTGAGACATGGCGCTCCGGATGGGGGCCGGGCCGGGAGAAGGGAGACGATGGAACAGTAGAAGCTTGTGGGCGACCCCGAGAAACAATACCATCAGCAGTAGCCACCTCCCATGACACGTTGCTCTCATAAAAAGTACACCGCGAGGAATTCCTCTGTGTTGGGCGTGACTCGTGAGACGTTCGGAACGACGAAGGCTTTATTTATAAGGGGGCGATCTGAATGGGAAGGGAAGGGAAGGGAAGACGGGTGAATTGAATGTGGTGGGGGAGGGAGGAAGAAAGGAGGCAGAGCAAGAAATAGGAGAGAGAGAGAGAGTAGCTGCTGCTTGCCGAAGCGGGTCGGTTGGTCCGACGCACAAGGAAGTATTGGGTGGGTCCAATGTACGTTGTCGTGACGTCACCCTCTCGTCACCGTGACGTCATGCCCTCTTTGGGCCTTCGTTGCCCTCCCCCCGCCCCACGATGAGTTATCAAAAACCAATTTCTTTTTTTGTCTCGGTGACTATTAATAATAATTGCCTTTTTCAGAAAGTCAAAATATGCAAGTGGGGGGATTTTGGGTCTCCTTCACATATGGATTATATCTTTGTATCCGGTCTCGAATTGGGAAATTTTGATTTCACACGCATAAAATAGATCTTTTGGGCTCCCAATTAGCTCTAATTAGTCTTAATTTGTGTGAACATATGATGATTGAAGTTCAATTGAGTCCTTAGGATTGCTTTTGAGTGCTAGGAAGCTAGAGAGGGAGGTCTCGGGCCGTGCCCCTCACTAACGGCGTGAGATTCAATGATCGGCTACATATTTTAGTTCAAGGTAGTCCCATGAACATGTCACAAATCCGAGATTTCCGTGATCAATTAAACGTTCATAATTGAGTGAGAATGACAAAAACGCCCTTGGGAGGATCCAAGTGCTTCCAGAACATTCTTAAGAACGGGCAATACCATAATTGTGCTGTGGTCTAGAATATTCTTGGCATAAATGCTAATAGATGGTAAGTGAGGCGATACAATCTCGTCCGTCGGATTAAAACTTAATCAATAATTATAATCCGAAAGCCTCAAGTATAAGAAAGGATGCTCTCTCCCTCATTTATAACAATCAAACTATCTAGCAATCTAAGTTCCATTCTCTTCAAAGCTTCTCTCTCCAAACTTTCTTAATCTGGGTGAATTTTTTAATTTGGGTGAATTGAGTGATCGATCGATCCAAAGAAGGTTTGGCTTAGGCTCTAACGATCCCAAGTGATCCAAAATAGCCTAGTTGCCACACAATTACAATACCAAGTGATCCAAAATAACCTAGTCGCCATACGATCACGATCCCAAATGATCGGCCCGTGACAAGTGATATCAGTGCAAAGAAGAGAGATCCGAGGAGCACCAACTGTTCGAGAGAATGTCGAGCCAAGAAGTTATTGTGGATGGAGAGACTACTTGCTCAAGTTAGAGAGACTCGCGGCTGAAGCAAGAAAATAGGAACCTCGTTGGAAGCCATTGCCGCGCTTGATGAGAAATTCACGAGATGCAAAGTACCGTGGCCAAACTCATAGACGGACTCAATGATGTTCGAGACCGGATCTTGGAGGTTGAAGACACTCTTCTTCTCAAGGAATTCATGGACACCATCAACGATGCAACGGTCCCTCTCCAAGCCATGGGCGATGCCCTCGAAACATCAATCAAAGACTTGAGGGAACGAGTCCAAGCAATGGAAGAGGAGAACCCCTAACGGGACAAGGTTGAAGCCATGAAGGTGGAGATCCAAGAGCTCAAGATGGAGCTCGCCCTGTGTAAGTTAAGCATTGCGAATGGAGCGGTGCCTACTCAAGCGATGCCCAAGATAGAGGTGCCGAAGCCCAAGGAGTTCAAGGGAGATCGATCCGCCAAAGAGGTGGACAACTTTGTATGAAGCATGGAATAGTACTTCAGAGCCACCAACATTCAACACGAGGGTGTCAAGGTACGAACTGCTGCTATGTTTCTTATTGATACCGCAATTCTTTGGTGGCGCAATAGGAATGATGAGACCAAGCGCAGTGCCCATCCCGTGGAAACGTGAGATGACTTCGTGAAGATGTTTCAAGAGTACTTCTTTCCCGAGTTTGCTCAACAAGAAGCCCATAGCAAACTCCATTGCCTCGAGCAACAAGGTAGTACGTTAAGGAATTCACCGAGTTCAAGCTTCAAATCAACAACCTTGGAGAAAATGAAGCTTTCGGAGTGTTCTTAGATGGACTCAAACCAAGGGCAAGACAAGAGTTCATGTGTCGGGACGTGAGGAGTCTCTTGAGGGCCTTAACCGTGGCCAAATCGCTCATCGATCTCACCAAGTTCGATCCAACAAAGCATTGATCAAGGGATTGGAGGTCGGATTGGTCCTTTGAGGATGAAGGTGGAGACAACTCCCATGGCCCCAAGGATCAAGGCGGCCGAATGAAGACTTGGGGAGAAGGCTCGTCCAAGCAACTTGTCCAAGGAAACCGACCACAAGCCAACTACACAAATAAGTACGACCAACCTCCACCCACTCTTTGCTTCATTTGTAAGGGGAATCATTGGACACAAAAGTGTCCACAAAAGCATCGAGTCAATGCCATCCTCTTCATGGAAAAAGATCCTCTTCATGGAAAAAGAAGAACAACCCAAGGAGGAGAAGCGCCAAGTCCGACTTGGGGGAATGATGCTCAACTCTGTGCAAACCCAACCACCGCCTAAGAAGAATGAGCAAACGGACATGTATTTCGTTGAGATCGAGGTATATGGAATTACCTTTTATGCCTTGGTTGATATGGGTGCTCCCAATGTATTCATGGCAACCGAGGTAGTAAAGAAGCTGGGTTTGGAAGTGATACCGAATGGGAGGCGATTCAAGACCGTCAACTCGGAAGACCTCGCAAGTGGAGGAACAACCCCGGAGGTGGAAGTCCAAATTGGCAGATGGAAAAGCAAGCTCCCATTTGAAATAGTCCCGCTCAACGATTACGACCTCATCCTTGGCATGCAATTCTTCGATCAAACGAGAGCTATGATTGACATAGGATCCTAGTGCATCATGGTGCTTGATCCAAAGTGTCCATCCATGGTGCCGATGCTCAAAGGGGTGATGAACACCAAGACTATTGCTGCGATTCGTCTCCTCGACAAAAGCTTGAAGGCGGCCAAGCGAATGGCCGATCAATAACCAAAGACACAACCATTAGAGAAGCCGAAGGTAGAGTTGGGACCTCTTGCATCAACTTGCAACATGCCGATAGAAGCGCTCTTCCTTGAAGTGGAGTGCGTGCCACATGCCATGCTCAAGTTGAAGAAGGGATCGTGCATCCAACCGATCGTGGAGCTGCATAACCAATCATTCGAGAAGCCGTTTGAAGTACTGTTCGAGTTGATGAGGGCCAAGCGGAATAGGAAAAAGCAAGAAAAATCTCGTGTCATAAAAAACTCTCTCCATGCTGTGAGCGCCAAGAACGTCGCTCGAATGAGTGAGGGAGAATGTCATGGATCTAAGGTTTCCATAGTCAATGGAGCGTTCATGATCGATGGAAAACGACCAAAACACCCCTGGAAGGATCCAAGTGCTTCCAGAACGTTCTCAAGGATGGGCGATCATGTAATTATGTCGTGGATTAGAATTTTCTCGGCATAAATACCGGTAGATGGTAGGTGGGGCAATACGATCTCGTTCACCGGATAGAAACTCGATCAATGATTGTAATATGATGGCCTTAAGTATAAGAAGGGGTGCTATCCCTTCATTTGTAACCATCCAACTAAACAATCTAAGTTCCATTCTCTCTTTAGAGTTTCTCTCAAGACTTTCTCTCTTTACGATCCGGATAAGTTAAATGATCGATCGATCCGAAGAAGGCTTTGTTTAGGTATGAACAATTCCAAGCGATCCAAAATAGCTTAAGTCGACGCACGGTCACGATCCCAAACGATCGGCCTATGACAAACGCATGCGCTCGAACCGGTCAAGCTCCGATGATTTTTCTTGATCTCTAGAACTCGTTAAGTTTTGATGCATACCGGGCTTTGTGTTGATTTGCATAAGGCATCACTTTGGAAACGAACAAAACTTTCTCCTTCCCAAAATGTTGATGGTAAGTGAGGATGGGGGATGAGGAGATGATGACAAGTGGGTGATGTTGTCCCATGGTCATGGTCAAGAAGGCTCCTCCTCCGTTCACATTCATTGGCTTTTTCAAAAAGAGGAAAAGAGAAGAAAGAAGAAGGGAGAGAATGAATCAGACTCTTTTTTTTTTTTTTAGGGCATCGAGAATCCAAAACGGTGGAGACGTTCCTGACCCTGTCTATATATATATATATATAAAGAAGATGACTATTTTACACCTGGGAGAGGGCCGTCTTCCTCTCTTTTTTTTCCTCCTTCGGTAGCAGAAGATAGGCATCATAGCCATCCCAAAGTATATTTCTTTGGCCAGTTTCCGGCTTCCTTCTTGATTATCATTTTTTTATCCCTTTGACGAAGTTAGGACAGTATTAATTAAACGCCACAAAATACAATCGATTTTAAAAGCAGCCCCATCCATTCGTATTCTCTCTCTTTTTTCTTAAAAAAGACAGCGTTGACCCTGGCGATCCACGTGTTTACAGATGCGTTCCATGTTTCTAGAAAAGTCAAATGCTTGAACACGAAGTGCATCCACCCAATGCACACAAAAAAATAAAATAGACAAGACAAGAAAATTGAAAATGAATTTTATAAGAAATATATATATATATAGGAGGAGGAGGAAGACGAGTGGGCCGCAAAGACATGTCGTGGGGTCAGCACAGCATGCTTGCTTGCTTGCTTGACAATCGCTAACTGTTCCCGTTCTCAAGCCGAAATCTGTCGATTTTTTCATAAAAGATGACATCAAGTCTTATCTAAGCGTGGCGTTTGAGCTTCCCAGACTTTTCTTTGTAAAAACCCTCCCTTGCTTTTCACACTAGTTTAGAATAAAAAAAAAACTCGATTTTCATGTAATTACTAACTTTGGGAAGATCAACACGTTGAGTCTTAGTTGTCCCTCTCCTCAACAAGGATAAGGATAAAGATGTATTGAAAAGAAGAAGAAGAAGAAGGTGATGATGAGGTATGAAATCTCATTCTACATTCATGAAAATAACAAGAATCAAATTACCAATTCGTGTACCCACTTGCCGACTCTTTATCGATATAGCTTTTGTAACCTTAAATTAGAATGACTAACCAACTTTTATCATAATTAGGTTACAAACTAGTCATGAGATACTAATTCTCAACATTGATTACTTGCCGATATTTGTAACTATATATATATATTTTACCAACTTTTATTCCCTTGATTTGCATTCCTTTTTTACCACACTACATTCACAACTCTCGAGTTGAAACTCGGAAACTCTATCAAACCATTTAAACTACAAAAGTTGAATATGCACTCCCTTAAACCTCACGCAAAAATTATGGTTTCACACCCAAAGTCTACAAATATCAACTCCTTCGAAATTCAATTCTCTAAAATTATAATTGAAATGTCAATGCATCCCCCGTCAAAATTAAAAAAAAAAAAATGTTATGCTTTCACTGCGTAAGCGGATCATTAATTGAATAATTAGCATACATCAAACCGACATATCCAATCTTGATGCTTGTAGATAAACCCTTTGCGAGTTGACGGGATCCAAAAACTATATCAGTCAGGGTTAAGCCCTAAAAGTCATGTTCTGAAGAAGTCTCAAAACAAAACCTCATTCATGTACATTTTCTCAATTTCGATTTTAGTTTTTGATAACTTGTAATTATTTCCCAGGTTGATGATAGATGATGATTCCAATAATATTTTTCTCAATGATAATCCATATACCTTGTTGAATTCCCCTCGTTCGATTATGAAACTTTTTCTCCTTTCTTCTTTGGTTATTTTTTTTTTTTTGTCTCTCTTGAACGGAGAATAAAATAGCCTTAAATTGCGTGTACAAGCACCTTCAAGATGTTTCTAAGTCTAGCAATAGTAGGATTCAAAAATCAGATAAACCCCAAACTCTATCTCTGCAATCAAAAGCTCCAATGATCATCCATCAATATCCTTTTATCCATTAACAACCTCGATATCATAAGAAATTTAAATTCTTTATCTTATGTTAAGTTCCTTGAAACCATAGACATTCGCATCCGAAGAAAGGAACTAGAGATAATCCCCTTCCTTTTCCCAATATCGGTCCACAAATATCAAGTTGAAACGGAGATTAACCTGAAAAATGAATGTTTGGACTCGTTATGATTTCTTGATTCATGAATGCAAACCAAACAAGGTTTGATCTATGATCCGTATTGAGCTCCTTCTTAAACATTGTCAACTCATGCAATTAATTTAATCGCCTAAAATTGCCGACATGACGGTGTACATCCCTTTAAGCCATGTGACCACCGCACGCATTGTCCATGCCTCCTAGGACCTATGCCACCCTTTTGTGCACGATTAGAATAGTGAGAATTGGTCGATCAATAAAAGTCCATAAAAAAAATTCCTGAAAATTGCTAAAAGCTCATTTAATCTTTCTTATATGATCTTGTGAAGGAGTTTTTTTTTTTGTTTCCAAGGCGAGTCGTTCATTACACCAAAACCTAAGTCACCAATAAAGGATAGTCCTTCAGTCTTCCGAGATAAAATATAACCTAAAACTTTAGTCTCGTTAACCAAGCCAATCACATTATGAGAAATTGCCGGACTCCCACCAAACAACTTTAAAAATGTTAAGGAACAAAAACAATTTTAATCTCGAGCGGGTGAATGTGATTAGAATAGCGAAGAAGACTCATCCATCAGTTGAAATCTCTAAAAAAAAAAAAAAAAAAAAAACCCATTAAAAACTCGAAATCTGAAAGGTACGGAATTTTATCGAATGGGGGACTTCGAAGACCTAAATTAAACATGCTAACAGCGGAATCAAGATGACAGACAATAGCATGACCATATACGTAGCCAGGTTTCTGCTGCTCTTGTATTCCAACGTCTCGTGGTCTTCTTCTTCTTCCTCTTCCTCTTCTCCTCTTCTGCCGCAGGCACAAGGAGAGGAGGGACCAACCTTTCGCCCGCATCCATAGCAAAATCGAGTTCGACATCTGCATGAAAATCCACACTTGAGAGGTCCAGTCTTCCCTTTTCTTTAAGCCGCTCTCTTCTTCTTTTTTTCTAGTGTACTCAAAGATCTAAAGTAAATTAGCAAAGTGGCCAGACCTTACGGGCCCTTACATATTCAGACTTGCACAGTTACATATATTCAATTTGCTGACAATTTCCCAAAAATGTCGTAAACCTACCAATTTCATATACCCTTTGGCGATTTGCCCTGAATCTCTTGATGGTTTGTCGATTTATTTTTAAATCTTTTGATTACTTACTAATTTTAGAATCATCCTATAAGCAGGATAATTGGTTGAAATGACTATATTGGCAAATCATTAAAAGGTTTGAGACTCGATTGATAAATTTTAGAACTAAATTAACAAAATTGTCAAAAGACTTGGGACTAAAATGGCTATCGTACAATATAGTTTTATTACTAAATTGATATTAGGACTAAATCGACTGACTGCCATTTATGACTTTTTGGACAACAAGAGTTATTGAAAGGGGTGCAATAGTACCAGAGTCGAGCCTGCTATTTTTATTGATAGAGGGTACCGTTTGACAAAACTTTATATACATTCGGTCGTCCTAATCTTCACTTGAAGCCTATGCTAATCTTCATCATCGAATCTGATCTGATGTTCTTCTCAATCGAAAATTCGCAGGACATAAAAGGCAAATCGAAAGCTCACGCATGAGAATCCGTTCATGGACGCCAAAGAGGGTTAATGATCGAAGGAAAGAGTTTACCTGCACTTCATCGTCTCGCAACCTCCACATCGCTCCACATAAATCTTACAGTTGGGACACCGCCTCCATCGCCGCCTCTCCGCAAGACGTTCCAGCAGACGGTTGTTCTCGTCCTGGAAACAGCCGCTCCGTTTGCAGCGGGGGCACTTGAATTCATTCCCCCTGCCCCCTCTTCCGCACTCGTCTATAATCATCTCCCTGCAACTCGGGTTCGAACAGCAACACCTCGCGAACCCTAGAACCGCCGACTCACACAGGAGGTCACACCATCGGGTGAACCGCCTGCGTGGGATGAGCCCTCTGCAGGCGACAGGATCTAGCATCGCCTCGCAATCCGGCCCGGGGCATCACACGTTCGCCACTCCATCGCCGATCTTCACGACAATGTATGAGGACATGCAACGACTGCAGAAGGAGTGATCGCACCGCTCCGTGGTCTTGAAGATTGAGATCGACGGAACATCTCCCATGCATATTCCACATTGTATGGTGGTTGTGGGAGGCGGTGCTTCCATGGTGGTGGTGACTTCCTCCATTATCTTTATGCTGTGCATAGTATAAAGTTGCATGTGCATATATATCCTGACATCTATCAGGATTTATCCAACGATCTTCGACCCAGCAAATCTAATATCTTGCCAATTTAAATGAGTGTACTTTCTACTGATAACCTTTTGGAAGATACAAAATATCATTCCAAATTTTCTTCGTAAGATCCTTAATTATAATATCTAAAGAAAAGTTACGAAAGGATATTTCCACAGGTAAATTACTATTACTGAGGTCAATTACGCAGGCTAAAGAAAAATTGCCATCAACTCGGTAATCTGCTAAAGATAGGACAGCTGAAATTTACTATTAACTTAAGCGAATTACTGATTTTTACGAATAAAATGAAGTTACGACAATAAAAGGGAAATTACATCATGTAAAGAGAAGCTACAAAGCGATATGTTATAGGTGAATTGCTACCGATGAGAAAATTACAAAGGTCAAAGGAAAATTACACTTGATTATGTTATTTATTAAGGTGGTGAAATGGGTCCGGAACCCATAATTTAACTCATATTTAATGGGTATAGTACTCATATTAACCCCAAACTCTATCTCTACAATCGAAACTCTAGTAATCATCCATTAATATCCTTTTATTCACTAACAACCTAGATATCATAAGAAATTTAAATTCTTATCTTATGTAAGGTTCTTTAAATCATAGACATTCACATCCAAAAAGAAGAAATTAGAGATAATCCCCTTCTTTTTCTCAATTTTGGTCCCCACAAATATCAAATTAAGTCGGAGGTTAATTGGAAAAATGAATGTTTAGATTCATTCTGATTTCTTGATTCCTGAGTGCAAACCAAAAAGGTTTGATCTGATCCATATTGAGCTCCCTCTTGAACATTGTCAACTTGTGTGATCAACGTGTTGTTGTTAACAATGGTAAACCAAGGGAAAATTCCAAAAAAGAGCCCTAAGTCCCATCATTTTCTCAATCAACATTATCTTCCACCGGTAGTTCAGCCTATCATTACATCATCGGCTAATTATTGCCTAAAATTGCTAATGTAGCTATCCAATTACCCCTTTAATGGGTGTGGCCCACCACACGCATTATCCGTGCCTCTTAGGACCTGTGCCACCCTTGCCCTCCTTCTCAATGCGCATGCGGATAGAATAATTAAATATTAAATTACGTGTATTCATTTAAAAACTTAAGCTTTTAAAATAATTGATTGTGATATTATAAAATCTAATATGGTATTAGAGCAAGAGGTTATGAGTTTAGATATTTCTAGTCTCTAATTGCCTTCTTGATTAAATATGTACATGCCTAGTACTAGGCAAAAATACTAAATTAATTGTGAGGGAAAGTGATAGAATAATTAAATACTAAACTACATATTCATCTAAAAGCCTAAAATTTTAGAATAGTTTGCAGTGGTTCCTAAAACACACTCTACAATTAGAATTGTGAGGACTGGTCGATCAATAAAATTCCACAAAAATCAAAATCTGGAAATTGCTGAAAGTTCATGTAATCCTCATATGATCTTGTAAATGAGTGCATTTTTGTTTCCAAAACGACTCGTTCACTACTCCAAACCTAAGCTACCAATAAGGGATAGCCCTTCGATCTTCCAAAATAAAATAACCTAAAACTTAGTCTCAATGACCAAGCCAATCACATTACGAGAAACAAGGGGACTCCCACCAAATAACGCAGATTCCTACACAGTTGATGAATTCTAATGGACCGTCTTACCGCATCGTGCCGGACTAGGCCCACCCCATATTTTCTCCGTTCAGCCGAAACAGCCCAAAAGCATGGCCGTGCATTTGCTTATGTCTTCCCGTTCTAGGCAGGCCCAAGAGTGACCTCGCCCGCATCCACACCAAAATTCAGTTCGGCATCTGCATTAAAAACGGGCGCATGAGGGGTCCTTTTCCAAGTTGTTTTTGTAGTACTGAGATCTAACATCTATTAGCTGAATTAGCCAGATTTTACCTGCTCTTGCGTAATCATGCATGCACAATTACATGCATACCTAATATCTAAGCATCAACGAAAGTGCGGTCGATCAAAACTCCAAAGATTAGCACCCTCCACTTCCCCCACCTTTTTAAAACAACTTTCCTAAAGGCAAATCAAAACGCACGAACTCGTTCATGGATGGAGGGAGAGAGGGAGGGAAAATAAGTTTTACTTGCCTGCACACCATCTTCATGCAACCTCCACGGCGCTCCACATAAATCTTGCAGCTTGGACACCGCTTCCACTGCCGCCTCTCCGCCAGACGTTTCAGCAGATGGTTATTATCGTCCCAGAAACGGCCGCTTCGATTGCATCTGGGGCACTTGAATCTCCCCATGCCCCGGCCGCCCCCTCCGCACTCGTTAATAATCATCTCCCTGCATCTCGAGTTTGGACAGTAACCCCTCGCGTACCCTAGAACGGCCAGTTCGCACAGAAGGTCGCACCATCAGGTGAACCGTGCGCTCGGGACGAGCCCTTTGCAGGCGACGGGATCTAGCATTGCTTCGCAATCCCACCCGGGACATTGCATGTGCACAACTCCGTCGCCGATTTTCACGTTGATGTATGAGGACATGCAGTGACCGCAGGAGGAGTGACGGCACTGCTTCGTAGTCTTGAGGATTGAGTCGATTGAACAAGTTCCATGCATATTCTGCAACGTAATAAAGTTGTTGCGGAAGGTGATGCTCCAAAGCGAAACTCCACCCTATACACTCATGGTGGTGACTTTCAACTTCTCTACGTTGCCCTACAGCCCAGAAAATTTATATCCTGTTTATTAAATGAGTGTACTTACTGCTAATAACCCTTTGGAAGATACAAAATATCATTCCAAATCTTCTTCATGAGTTCCATAACTATAATAACCAAAGAAAAGTCGCGAAAGGACTACTAGTGAGGTCAATAACGTAGGCCAAGGAAAAGTCGCGACTGATTTGGTAATTAGCCAAAAATACGATAGCAGAAATTTACTTTTCACTTAAGAGAATTACTAATTTTGAAAAAGTAAATCAAATACATATATTCATTAAATTTATTTTTATTTTTTTGGATGTGCTGAATCAAATTATTTGAATAAATAGTTAGTTAATGTAAATTAGCAATAGTTTCTTCATTAAGAACACCATCACTAGTGATCCTCCCGTTTCTTTTTCTTTTTTTCACTTTACTGGATAAATACAGAATGCTGAGTTTCTTTCAGCAGCAAAATTAAAAGAATTCAAACCTTTTCATGCAATTACCTGTTCCATGGCATGAACTACTATATCAGTTCGAGGATTCTTTCTTCTGAAATCTTTCAGCAACAACATGAAAGGGAAGCTCAAAAAGCCCCCAACTTGTGGACAAAAAAAAAATTATTATTATCTCAATCCTAAACTTTATTATCTAAATCAAAATCTAGTGTACGAATTTCAATAGAATGCTACTACTTTTAATGATTGCAACGTAATTTTAAATATTTGCATTATATTTCAATATAGTCTTTTCAAATAATTATCACTTAAAATTATTGACGTGGCCATCTAGTTATCGCCAGCTATCTTGTCCTACAAGAGATCTGACACGGAAATTTACTCAAAACTTATTTTTTAAAGTAATTTTATGAATTCTATGACTTTTCTTGTTTTTTCTTTTATTTTGTTTTTCACTTTTCTTTCCCTCTTTTCCACACAACTGACGAATTTGAGTGAAATCCACAAATATTTAAAGGATAATTTTGATGATAGATATTGTATTCCCAAATTTACAAGTCTGATAAATTGTTCTCATAGCTATAATACAAAGAGAAGCTTGAAAAGAAACTTGACGACACTTTTCATGAAAATAATGGGTAAATCGAAAGTTGCAACGTACCCTTTGTTTTGATTGCCTAAATAATGCCTTAGGGCACTCCCGAATGAATATTTTATAGAAAAGAACTCCTCTTTTCATTGAAAGGAAGAGAGGTCATTTGCCTTGGTTCGATAGATTCGATCGTCTCTCGAATCATCTTGCTTGGTCCAAAATTGGTCCTTTGATTATTTAATGTCCTTTCCAATTTCATTCTCTACATTCCTTTCTTTCGTAGGATCATGTCCCTAACTCATTCTTCCGATTAAGTCACTTTTATTGTTCCCGCTGAAGACGCAAGACAATCCCAGTTACACAATAGCAAAGCACAAGAAATTTGTTCCCTTCTAAGGCAGGCGATGCTAATGGCAGCCAGCCACTGCCACGATTGGCTGAGTCGACACTTGAGTTCCCATCATGACGCTCATTCCATTGCTTGAGCTTGCGACTCGAGCAAAGGGTTCAACTACATAACCTAGCAGCACGAGATAGGCTCGGGAGCTCAACCTGGCCTCTTCACGAGCTCAGGTACAACTTGGGCTGCAGGGTCCCTCCATATATAGTACCCAGGTATTCATAGAGCAAAGCTGTCTATGGCTTTCAGTCAAGAGATTGGACTTCAACCACTAGTATTTGCGAACAGAGTTCCATGCTACTAGGATCTCATGCAAGGTATGCCCAAATGTGATCCTATTCAGGGGAAAGAGGACCATAATAAAAGAGAACATTCACAAACTGAACTCAAAAAAATTTAGATAGCAAAGAAATGGCATACAATGTTTACATTGCTGCTTTACAAATAGTTGCCTTTCATCATGGACTCTACTTTTACCCTTTGTTTCATTCTTGATATTTATTGGACCAAAGAGGCACATTCGCAGATTTCCTTCAACTACCCGATCATGAAAGTAGTTCTTATACAAATCCCAGAATTCATCTCTGCAACACAAAATCTATATGAATGAGAACTATGCTCAAGAATGCATAAGAATGGAGGTTTATCGACATGCGGTCAAGCAAAACATGTACCTGACTTGTGGAAGTGTCAAAAGGGAATAGCCCTTCACGTCAGTGTGCATGTCAAACAATATTACTGATAAGCGAGAAAGCCCCAATGCTTCAATGTCAATTAGTTTCTTTATTCTGCAATCAGATCAGTTTCATCATCAAGAAAGCATGTTGTGAATCATACATAAGGACTGATAATGTTTCATCAGAGGGTCCCAGAAACTTTGAAATAAGGTGTCTATCTGAGATAACTAATTATTTACTCAAGAACATCTACAGTAACTACAGTTTGATGGGTTTCAAACTGATTTAGGTTATGGGTTACATAAATGAGCTAGGATTGACATTCCATTTTATCACCTAACTCAAGTCTTGGCATGGTTGGGTGTTTGACTGTATGACTTCAGCCAAACCCAAGTCTGCCTCACTGACATCAGCTAGCATTTCTTTCAACCTAATACTAAAAGAGAGAAATTATCAGCCTTGCCACCTCCATTTCAATATAGTCAATTAAAAGCCAAAAGCGGACAGAGCCACTGATCATCTTCAAAAGTACCTGAATAATCACCATCAACAGACTAGTGTTGGAGCCTTTGTATTTAAGTCAACTTCAATCTAACATAATCGATACCTAATAATAACAAACAGAACCTTCATAGATGGGGAAAAAACTCAGCCATTCAGGGTGTGGCACGCTCCTTTGAGCATGAGGCACGCTTGTTGGTATCACAGATGGGTGCTCTTCAGGGCACGTCCATGACCCAAGTTCAGGGCCATGGGTGACCCCCTTGGGTCACGGACGTGCCCCTTAAGATTTTGAGCATGCTCCCTAAGGTCATGAGCATGCTCTTCACGATGAGAGGCATGCTCCTAATGATCAAGGGTGCACTCTTCACAACAGTTCTGATTTCAGGACTCATGTGGGTCCAGTGGTAATCAATTACCAGGTTTGAGGCATGGACAATACTAATGCCAGAGGACCAACCTCAAGCCTTATCGAACTAAAGGCATTGAACTGATTTTGACTTCACAATGGGAGCTCAACCGTATTCAATGTAATTTCATGCATGTCCCAATGCATTCAGAGAAGGACCTAGATTGCTACATTGAGCTGGCAATTCTTCGTGGAATCAATGGAAATACCTGTGCTCCCAGCCCTAGCCTCTCTCTGCATCTTTTAGAATTTTCAATTACTCATTGACAAAGGAATATGGCCCAACTTTATTTTTTAAGACCAGAACCTTTTCCAGTATTTTCACACTCCAATTGGAATTTCCAGTTACACAAATATTCAATTTAAAGAAACACAAACCTGTTTGGAGTACCACACGCAATATTGACACGGTTCTTTAACATGGCGACCTGCAGGGACCAAACATTCAAAATACACTTAGATAATCCCAGAGTTAAAGCCAAACAGGTAGAATTTACAGATACAATTCCACTCTAGAAGCAATGAGATGGGTTGAAGAAAGACAACTTGATAGTTCTCACTAATAAAGAACCACCAAAATGAAATAAATATAATTATGTATGTACATATGTATAAAGCAACTGCTCCTCATACTGGAACTAGGGAAGACACGTGAAGGTAATAACTCTCCCTGACTAGGAATCCATTTAACAGAACCAACTGAGCATCCCATGTTGTGCCAATGATCAAGATGTGCAGAGTGACATCCCCAAAAGCATCGATGTAAGAAAACACATACAATTTGCACTCAGTGCATCTGAAACTAATAAGCATCTGATTGAAGAAACAGTGATGATAAGAAAAAAGAGAAGAATGAATATTTTATCCAAAGTACAACTTATCCGACTTTGCTTAAGAGCAAACAAGAATAATTACAATACTTAACAAAATAATAAATCATGTGCGCATGTGAGAGAGAGAGAGAGAGATGATTTTCAAGGTCCAGTTTGAGGTTTGAAATTTGCTGCTTTTTCTAGATACCTCAATGGAAATGGGCAAGAAGAGGGACAAATCTAATTATAGCCAAAGCATAACCTGCCACTAAGGTCAGCAACTAGGCTGATGATGATTAGGCAAAGTTCACCATTTATAACTGTATACAGGTCATATGGGCATGAGAAAAGCAAATCTGTCCTCACGATTACAGCCAGATCTAAATGATGGGTTTTTCATAGAATAATTTTGATATATCCTGAGTTTAATAGAGCTATGACATGCAACTGTTGAACTTCTATTCATGCACTTACTCAATATATGGAATTCAAAACCATGAAGCCCAACTCAAATTAGAATCTGATACAAGTAAAACCATAGCATCGACAAGCCGGTGATGATGAGGAATTATTGATCCCAAAATGGATGGGCATGAGGAACATAAAGAGAAAACAAAGAAGCACCAGGAAGTTTGGATCAGACTGACGTGCAAAAATTGTACTCAGCAATGCTGCTGCCTCAGATAATTACATTGTGGTGGCATCATATCCCAAACTTTGAACTGGCACAAAAAGAAAACCAGGAAAAAAAAAAAAAAAAACAGAGGGAAGATAATGTGGGTACTCGGAAAAACATTTCAGAATAACAGAAACAACTTAAGATCAGGTAGATCAAAGTAAGTTCACAAGCATATCCCAAGAATGGGGAGGAAGAAGAAAAAAGGATGGGCATGAGGAGCATAAATAGAAAACAAAGAAGCACCAGGAAGTTGGGTTCAGACTGACGTGCAAAAAATATACTCAGCAACGCTGCTGCCTTAGATAATTAATTGTTGTGACATCATATCCCAAACTTTGAACTGGCACAAAACAAGAAAACCAGAAAAAAAACAGATGGAAGATAATGTGTGTGCTGGAAAAATATTATGGAATAACAGAAACAGCTTAAGATCAGGTAGATCAAAAGAAGTTCACAAGCATATCCCAAAAATGGGGAGAAAGAAGAAAAATGGATGGGCAAGAGGAACATAAATAGAAAACAAAGAAGCACCAGGAAGTTGGGATCAGACTGACGTGCAAAAAATTTACTCAGCAGTGCTGCTGCCTTAGATAACTACATTGTGGTGGCATCATATCCCAAACTTTGAACCGGCACAAAACAAGAAAACCATAAAAAATCAGAGGGAAGATAATGTGGGTGCTGGAAAAAATATTTTGGAATAACAGAAACAACTTAAGATCAGGTAGATCAAAGGAAGTTCACAAGCATATCCCAGAATGGGGAGGAAGAAGAAAAATGGAGAATTATTGATCACAAGAATGGGGAAAAAGAGGAAAAATGGATGGGTATGAGGAACATAAATAGAAAACAAAGAAGGACCAGGAAGTTGGGATCAGACTGACGTGCAAAAAATGTACTCAGCAATGCTCCTGCCTTAGATAATTATATTGTGGTAGCATCATATCCCAAACTTTGAACTGGCACAAAACAACAAAACCAGAAAAAACCAGAGGGAAGATAATGTGGGTGCTCAAAATATATTTTGGAATAATAGAAACAACTTAAGATAAGGTGGATCAAAAGAAGTGAACGAGCATATCCAAGTACTTCGGATATGTCCAGATTTAGAAAATGACAAACTTTTATAGGTATTTTACCTCAAACTTCAAAGCATGCTGTACAATTGTAAAATATCCCACAAGAATAGCATTTCAAAGTACAATGATGAAACTCCATCAAATTTCATAAGTATGAAAAATCTCGCATGCGAAGAGCTCCCTGAGCTACATCAAGCAAAAGAATGTGCACATCCGACAAAGAATCCGCATTGAATTTCTCAGCATATAAAAGTACATCTCCCTCAATGTACTAAACCTATCTGAAGAAAAACACAGACCACAGAGAACAGGGCTAGCTTTTTAGATAGTTGAGGTGCATTACATGGGGCAAATGGCTTAACTTGGAAATACAAAATATGAGAATAGATCACATCAAAATCACAATTGCATCAAT
The DNA here is from genome assembly GCA_014182845.1 of Corymbia calophylla. Lineage (NCBI taxonomy): Eukaryota > Viridiplantae > Streptophyta > Magnoliopsida > Myrtales > Myrtaceae > Corymbia > Corymbia calophylla. Next base: position 87,656 of record CM024693.1, read on the forward strand.
GATGCCCAATGTATCCACGCTATGGAAAGAACGGAAACAGAGAACTCAAATCAAACACAGAAACAATTACTTTCCCATATGCTTTCTTAGGAAATCTGCAGGATGTTCCACTCACAAACTTGAAGGCAATAATCATGAACACCCAAAAACCCACATGATACTATCAATAACCAAGTAAAGCATGAACAATCACAGGCATTCAGGGCGGCTGAACAGACCTAACTATGGATAACATACCTGTTCCTCTATTTTTATATGCTTTGAGAACAATTTGGCTGCATGGCATTCCCTAGTTAGTGACCTAAAGCCCCTAAAGAAACAGAATGAAAGTGTTAGTGTCCAATAAAAGCATTAAATAATCATGCTATATTATTGCTTGATGTTGGAAATTCATTTTGTCATCTTATAAATTGCATCATGCCAAATTCTATGTATAACACAGATTGCCCAACAATAATATGAAAAAAAAAAAAAAAACTACAGAGCACACACGTGTAACATGTTCAAGAAATGACTATGCATATTAAACATGTAAAATATGTTCAATGTGGATAAATGCGTATCAAACACAATTAACCACTCGGATAAAAGGTTCATATAGCAAATTGACAGACCTAATACTGCTCCAATTCCATCTTATTTTAAAAACCATGAAGTTCTCAGGTCTTGTCAAAGGTATTAGTTCCTCATAAGAAGTGGAAAGGAGAAGTAACAAGACCTTAGAAGCTCTATCGTTCTTATGGCAGATGGCCGTGATGGCAATGACAGCTGGACTTCCCGGATCTATTTTTCCTTGATCAAGAGTTCCCTCATAGAGCACTCCCTTCCATGATGGGCCAAAAGCCGCCTTTATCTGTTTCCCCAAAGTATTAACATCTGGTTCGGGGCCCTGAGATAACTCCAGAATGCATGTGTCTGCGTATTCATATAAAATGAAGTACTTCATCCTTAGATAAATCTCAAGAGTCAAAAAGAAAAAGGAGTATTTAGCACGATTCAATCATTAGCATGGGGTGCGCGACCCGAATAAACCCTCCCGTTAAGACAGAACCAGCAACGAATTCTCCCTGGTAACTTCCCTTTTTCCTAAAATCTAAAATTTTGTCTGATTCGGCCTCTGTCTCATTGCAGTCTCACATTCAGCAAAACAACAGGATAAACGAACAGCATCATAAATCTTCCGAAATGTGCACAACAATCAGATGTCGCAGAAGGGAAATGTACTCGCAAACCGCGATGTATTTACGAGGCAAAGACCGCGAGCCAGAGAGACTGGTAGAAACGATAACAAGATGATGACACGGAAGCAAAGCACAACAAACCTCTGATGGAATCCAGCTCGAGAGAAGAAAGATGGATGCCGTTGGCCGACTGATACTGAGAGAGAAAGAAGCCGAGCTGCTCCGAAGCCGATGCCGGCGACTGCCCCGCCATGTCCTCGCTGCTCGGCATCGGTTCTCCACGGTCGACGTCGACATTCCGGTCGGTTTTCTTCTGCAGCTGCTTCTTCTTCTGCTTCGGCTTCTTGAAGCGAGGATTGAATTGAGAAGACGGAAGGTTTTTGGGAGAGAATCTCGAGGATTTGCCACCTCCATCTCCACCTCCGGCTGCACTCCTCCTACTTCCCATGGCGGACGCAGGTACTGCAGCTTGCCGCTAGGGTTTTAAGGACCATCGCCCCCATTACTCGCTTCGCTTTTAAAACCCTGGCGCCAACCCCCATGGCCAGGACTGGGCAGCGGGCCGGGTCTGGACCCGGTTGACCCGGATTTTTTTTTTTTTTCCTTTTAAACTAAAAAAAATTTGTGACAAAAAAAGTAATCGAAATTTTTTTGATGAAAGACGTTCGAAAGGTAATTTAAAAAATAATAGAAAAAATTCTTTTAAATAAAGTTTTGTTTTTTTTTTTTTTAAAAATTTGTTTATTTCACGAAAAATAATTTTTTTCAAAAAAATAATTATTTTTTTCGTTTCAAATAATCATTCCATAAAAAAAGTTTGTATATCTAAACAATTTGGAGGATAATTAACAAAAGAAATATTTTGAAATTATTTATATTTTGTGAAACAAACGCACTCTTAACTTAAGGCTCAAAGGCCAGCTAGTGTTGGTCGAATGGTGGGCCGAATTAAGTCACTGCATTTGTGATCTTTATGACCCATGGGCCTGATCTAGCCTGGGCCCAAAACCGGGCGCGGCTCAATTGTCCAGTTCTTTAGAGTGAATAACGAGGATGGCAGAGATGAGAAAAAACATATCAAACATCAAAAGGGTGTCATCTTTAATCTAGAGATAGTCACCATAAAATGGTGCAAGATTATATTTTCTTTATAACTCCACCTTGAGTAGTGTGTGTAAAAGTATTTCTATTCTCCTTATAAACAATTTATCCATCATAAATCAGTGTAACACGAATACATTCAATGCATTATTGTAAAAAAAAAATCCGAGGTATTTCTCCACTTTTCATAGTTCAAAATTGCTATTCTCAATTATGGAAAGGTCATGCTTAAATGTTAAAATTTGCAAATTTAGAATTTTTTTTATAATGTATTCATTTGCTTTGAATTAGACGACCATTTTGCCATTCTCTTAAGCATTATCCATAATTCCTTCACAGGAAGTTGGTCCATAGGTTATCTGTTCTTTTACTACTTTAATGTTTCTTTTCCATGCAAAATCCATCTTCTCCACCTGATTTCAAGTTGCCCCTGATTTTATTTGGGTTTTTGCATTGTTTATGTTGTACGAATGATGTCCATTTGATGTTATATACATAAGTATTGATTTCTCATCAAATTGTCATCTTTTCCAGCCTTGAACAAAATAAGGGTTTTTGCTGGTGGCTTTTCACATGAGGATGTGAGGATTTTGGCTGGATAAACAACTTAGCAGTTTAATGAACTGGCATGAGTATCCACATTGCAAACCTCAAAGCCTGTCCGTTCCTAATTTGTGATGATTTGACCTCCATTTGTCATCTTTCTAATTATAGATGCTCTTACATGCTATTAAGAGATATAGGCATAACTTCGAGTCAATTTCTCACCCAATAATCATAAATTTCGTTTTCAATGTTGTTGATAATTCCTGAACATTCGCTAATTGTTGCAATTGAATGATCTTAATCAATATCATTACCCATGAATAGCATCTCTTCAAATTTTAGTCAATTTCACACGTTCAAAGGTGCTTAAATTTCCTCCACGGTTCCGGTTTCAATTTCTGTTTTAATGAAGGAATGGCCGAGCAAGTTCTTCATCTTATTCGTTATAGTGCTCCAGTTTTTTGGGCGGATTTAAATGGCATGAAGTTATTTTGTATGAGTTTGGTCTCAAAAATGAGTTCATTGATGCTTCATTTCTTCCTCAGTCAAATGCACGAAACCAGTTGTTGATGCGCTAGAGGCATGATCATGAACTAACCCATACTATAATCTCTCAGTATCAACTACGACTGATGCCCCGGCACATCGAATAGCAAGTTCTTCATTTATACTCCATTATGACGAACCGGAATAGGCCTCCTCGCATTCCAAACACCCTAAAAATAGTTGCCGACTTTTTATGCTTTTATGGTTTTTCTATTATTCATTTTGGTCTCATTTTAGCCAATTGCAACTGCACTGACATATTGAAATGGGATGCATTCCACACATTCGAAACACTTTTTAGGGTTGTACAAGTTTTCACAGCTCGGTTTAGTTCATATAAAGATGCGAGTTATACTTTGTCTAATTGTCTAAAGGCCTCTTTGAGCTATACTATGGGGTTCTATGTTGTTTATGCCAATGAAAGCATAGACGTGCACGATTGTGAGTACTATTTTATTTATTTGCATGTGACCGTGACATATGTCGATGAAAAATTGTTACTCTCCACCGAGAGAAAACCCACAATGATAAATTGTGAGGGCTTATAAACTCTATGTCTGACCAAGTCATTGATTTATATTTAACAAAGATAGATGGATTTTGGTTGCTCTAGTTTTTGACGCATATTAATTTGACTTCACTCCTCTTTTCACCTTAAACGAATTTTCGACTTTTTTTCGGGGACTAAATAGTTCTCAGACGTCTGGACACATTTTTTAGTATATTATTATTGCTATAACGCTCTACAGCTTTTTTGGGATTGCCTTCAATTATTTTATATTTTTAGGGATTCAGTATGTGAGGAAATCAAACATCTTCGAGAAGAACTTGATCGAGTGAAAGAAGATCGTGATCGCCAGATGATTGGATTTTTTAATTTTTGAGAAACGATATACAAAAATTTCATAGAGATGGATAGAATGAGAGCAAAGTCCAAGACATTTGAGGTTTTTAGAAAATCATATATGAACCTATTAGATTTAGATTCCGCTGCACATATGCCCTTCTCAATATTAGATTTAAATTCCATTAGTAGTTAAAAGTTCAAATATTATGAGCCTATTTTATTGCTACATGAACTTTAAAGTGTTGCCTGTCAATTAAGGTTAGCGGCATTTTCTGTCATTACTTTTGCTGCACGTTTTCCCTTCTCAATATTAGATTTAGATTTCATTAGTAGTTAAAAGTTCAAATTCTATGAACTTGCCTAAACTGTATAGTGTTATCCATTAGTCAAGGTTAGCGGCATTTTTTGTCATTACTTCCGTTGCACATATTCCCTTCTCGATATTAGATTTAGATTCCATTAGTAGTTAAAAGTTCAAATTTTATGAACCTATTCTATTGTTGCCTAAACTTTACAATGTTGTCCGTTAGTCAAGGTTATCGGTATTTTCCATCATTACTTTCGCTACACGTATTCCATTCTCAATATTAGATTTAGATTCCATTAGTAGTTAAAAGTTCACATTTTATGAACCTATTCTATTGCTGTCTAACCTTTACAGTGTTGTCTGTTAGTCAAGGTTAGCGGCATTTTTCATCATTACTTCCATTGCATGAATTCCCTTCTCAATATTAGGATTAGATTCCATTAGTAGTTAGAATTTCAAATTTTATGAACCTATTCTATTACTGCCTAAACTCTACAGTGTTGTTCGTCAATCAAGGTAAGCGGCATTTTTGTCGTTACTTCCCATTGCACATATTCCCTTCTCAATATTAAATTTAGATTCCATTGGTAGTTAAAAGTTCAAATATTATCTATTGCTGCTTGAACTTTAAAGTGTTATCCGTTAGTCAAAGTTAGCGGCATTTTTTGTCATTACTTCCATGGCATGTATTCCCTTCTCAATATTAGATATAGATTCCATTAGTAGTTAAAAGTTCAAATTTTATGAACTTGCCTAAACTATATAGTGTTGTCCGTCAGTCAAGGTTAGCAATATTTTCCATCATTACTTCGCTGCACATATTCCCTTCTCAACATTAGATTTAGATTCCATTTGTAGTTAAAAGTTCAAATTTTATGAACCTATTATGTTACTGCCTAAACTTTATAGTGTTATCCGTTAGTCAAGTTAGCGGTATTTTCCATCATTACTTCCTCTGCACGTATTCCCTTATCAGCATTATATTTAGATTCCATTAGTAGTTAAAAGTTCAAAATTTAGGAACCTATTCTATTGGTACCTAAACTTTATAGTGTTGTCTGTCGGTCAAGGTTAGTGGCATTTTCCGTCATTACTTTTCTTTGAGTGGACCATCGTTTCATCCTAATGCCGTCCTCTCTTTATTTTATTTTTCCTTTGCCAAAGTTTCAATATAAATGATACTCCGGGCTAATAAAATGTTCTGGATAAAGCATAACATATAAGAGAAACAAATGACAATGAATAGGTAGAGGATAGAGTGGAAAGATGGAAGAGACAAATGGCAGCAAAAGAATGATTTTGGTCATTCTTTTTCTTTTCTTGCTTTCGACATTGAATATGATTTTATTTCCAAGCAGCGAGAGATTGCGTACAAATGGCAGCAAAAGAATGAGACTTGGGCACAGAGAGCTGTCAATATTGACCGTGAACGATCACCTCATTTGTGGGGATTCCTTCAGTGGCCTATTTTGCCGGCAGGCTCTTCCGATCAGCGAGGATGAACACGCAGGGATCGCATGCGACTAGGCTAGACACTTCACTTGTGGTTGTGGTGGTTATTCTTGCAGCTGCTTTGCACGAGAAGCCTTAATACAAAGAATTGTTCCAGTTTTCTTTCTCTTTTGTTCTCAGTTTTATCTTATACAGAATTGGCTACTACAATATACAGAAACTGCGCCGATTGGCTAACTAAACACAAAATACTAACCTACAGATTATCTGTATCAGTCATGTATATTGTGTCATTTATATTGTGCGTAATTGATGTTAAATCTAAACAATTGCAAGTTTTTTTCTTCTGTGATTTATTGCTTATGTGAAAAAGAGCAATATATGCACAGATATCTTAAAAATATTGCTCAAAATTCCCCGTATTGCAGGGCAAGCTTCGAGCAGGGTCCCTTGCCCCAGGCAAGATGGCCACACCGTCGCCCTGCCCTGGAGGGTCCCTTAAAAAAAGAACTGATTGGCAAGTAGAGGAGAACAACGCAAACTTTGGATTTGTTGGTATTTTCCCATTGAAATGACGTCGAAAGAGAACTATTTTTTTTTTGCATCTTTCTGTCAATTCAATTAAAAAATTCGTGTATTAAGCTATTTCTAATATGGAATTAGTCATTTTTTTGATTTAATCACATATTCAGAAAAGAAGAAGAAGAAAATAGCTAATGAAAGAGTATGGTATTGTGTTGGTTACGGTGGACACATCAAAAGGTTCCTCATGTTTTTCTTGTCAAATTATAGTTTTTAACATAATGCATGTAAATTATAGTGATGTAGGCTAGATTTTGGGCAATGTACAGGCAAGACGTTGACTTTCTATCCCAGTACCTACCGCACAATTGGATAGTATATCGGGATATATTTATATATGGTGGAGCATATTATATTTGACTTTTCATGGCGGTGGCAAAAGATATTGACATACATCCGATAAAATATAGTTAGAGCACATTCACGACAACAGCATTACATTACGTTACATTCCTTGGAGAATATATATTCGATGTTGCAATAATGTCCCTTGAAAAAGTCTAATTAACCCCATGTTCCAAGGATATTTGGATCTTGATTTGGCTATTAATTTGCAATCTTAAGAGATTTAATAATAAAAAAATTTAAACGTGATTTTGATCCGTGTGATGCGGTGCACTGATGACGGAAGATGGGACATTGCAACAGGCTTATGAATATGATCCGATCAAGAGGAGGAAAGATCAGCTCCTTGCCATTGCATTTCCAAGTCCACTTAGAAATGTTTTAATAATCATCAATAAGGCTTAATTACAGCCTATTTGATTCATTAATTCACGTCACAAATTCTTATTCATTATTGAATGTGACCAACTTATTTAAAAATACGTTTGTTATCTGGAATATCACTAAGCATATCCGTTTTACTCGTAGTATTGAGTCCAAAATGATGAATTAAAATTGATAAAAGAGCTTTTTTTTTTACTATGAAGTGTCAAGTCTTTTCTTTTAAAATCTGAAACAAGTTGGTTGAAATTTCATTTTCGTTGAAGGAATATAGTTGGTGTAGCGCATAATTTTATTTTGTATCATATATTTTTCTTAGTATTGACCCACAAATTCGTCTGACGGCCTTTTTTTTTGGTCTGTTTGTCTAACAACTTAAGCATTTAAAATTATTGGTAATAATTTCACACTATCTCATAGGGTACTGGAGTTGCATTATACTCTTGGTTATTCCACGAGTACGTCCACCATGCTCATCAAATTCTACATGACATTTCATAATCAAGCTTGCATAAGAGAGGATGTTGAAATATGTTACATCACTTGACTGTGTGATTTATATAATTTTTATACACATTTGATCTTCTTCCATCTACTACTTTAAACTTTTGGATTGGACTTTCTAATAAATATAATGAATAGCGTTATCAAGCATTAGCATTCGATGTTAGTTAACATCATTGCTCTCTCTCTCTCAATGTAAAGCGACCATTGTAGTTGCCATGACCTTTGCTTTTGCCATCTACGGAGAGGGGGAGAGAGAGAGAGGAGCCGATGACTAAGGGAAAGAGGCCGAGGGGCAGCACCTCCCCGGGCAACGAAGGGGGAGGCAGTGTCCAAGGATAGCACTTCCTGTGGAGGAGACAGATCATGGTTTGTGTAAACGACCGGGGAAATAGGGCGTTCTTCCCTTATTTTATTTTGAATGAAGGGTAGCATAAGGCTCTCTCCTCATGACATTTTATTCCAAAGGATGTAAGAAGTCCTAATTCTAGAAATAGAGGAGGCAAAGAGGATCATATCTGCAAATCCCGAGGGCTTTTCGAACTTCCCTTCTAGAGATCAATTCATAGAATAATCAAGGAGATACATCGAGAGTGCTTGTGCTTCTCTCCTTCATCTTTTTTTAAAGACTCCAGTAGGTGGAAGTGAACGGTCCTGGAAGAGCAGAATAACGTGCAGCTTCATCTAAGTCCCTCAAGACTGTTCTAATTTTGGGCAGTTATTTGCTGTCTTGTCGGAAATGACTATTAAACCATAGGGTATGGTTGACTTCGGTGCAGGCCTTGTGAAAATGCATCCGCAAAATTCCCCAAATCATTCCTCTGACTTGGATTAAGATAACAACTCTCTTTAACCTCTCGAATGTTAATGTCGTACTCAAATTAAATGAGTTCTAAAATGAGTTCTATCTTCCACATGGCCAATTTGATTACGGGTCTCTTCCCATTGTTCAACCTATCTGTCTCCCCATGTGCATGTCCGTCTTATAGCAAATGATGCTCCAGCTTAAGATAAGAAAATATGCTATGATATAGGTTCAGGGGTTTTATAAGATATAGAAATATAAATCAACACTGCAAAGAGAAATTTGTAGAACTTAGGGTTTTGTTCTATTATGCAATTGTATAGGGGAGGGATGGAGATTCGTTGTTTGTTTGTTACTAGATTCCAACAATGAGAAATTGGACAAATCTCACTCATTAGATAAAACAAAAGATTGGGAATTTATGGTCTATTTGTTTCGCAAAAGATATACGATTTGAAAAGTATTTTTCTGAAAATGATCGCTCGTATTACTTAAAATAATTAATAAATTGAATTTTTTTATTATCGACAATAATTTATATTTAAACACTTTCGTAAATGATAAAAATATTTTTATTTTTGTTAGCTATACAATGTTTTGCAAATCATTGATTTTTCATGAAATAGAACAGAGTTAATAAGATAATTTTTTCCCAATTTCGATAAATTTTTTATGAAGTTGGTAAGTGAAAAAAAAATTGTTGGTTAAAAAAGTTAATAGTCACCTAATTTCTCCATTACTTTTCGGTCACTTAAGTCTAATTATGTTTGGCGAGTACTACAAAGACTTGGTAAATTAAAGGAATTATATATATATGAACGATAGGAGTAGTCGACAAATTAAAAGGAAATAAATAAATATTGATATGTAACTCGAATGAGAGTTTGTAACCCAATACTAGGTGATAATTCAAAGGGAGATTGTTTGGTGATCTCTACAAAGAGTTAGTAAATATAACAGGTTGCTGATATAGGTAAATAAGATTTGATAAGTCCATACAAAAGCTGATAAAAACAATCAAGCATTAGTAAGTAATTTAAATGAGACCTGACTACCTAAAAATAAGCTAGTAATTTAATCTGTTAAAAGTTAGTGAGTCGCTTTAATTTAGGTTAGTAGTGTATATAAGAATCGGTAAAAACAAAATGTAGGTAAGTTATGCACGTAAAAGTCGGCAAATTAGTTTGTTATTTGCTAAACACCCAACTAAAAAGAAATGTAGGTAATTTTAGAAAACGGATGGCAAGTTGTCAATAAGTTATCTCCAAAAATAACATGTCAATGTTTTGACAATAATTTCTTGACACCTACCAATACTTACTGATATTTCTTAACATGAAAAAAAGGAAATACGTATTTTGAGCGGAGGGTAATAGAATTCTGCATGTTCAGCTTCAGAACCAGCCTGTGATTATAGTCTCCCAAAACGCAAAGTCAGCTGAAGATAGATGTGATCTCTCTGTCACTGTCTCTTTCTCGTTTACTTTCTCTTCGAATGGAATACTATGGAGAGCTGTGAGGGTGGGGCCAATCATTGATGCCACATGCACCTCTCCGGACTGAGAGAACTAGTCCGGTTGACAGGAGCACATGAATTGCAGAACCGCACGAAAGCGAAGTGCTGGGTAGTGATGAACGTGCATCTTTTTTATATGCTGAGGACGTGCAATTAAGATAATGGCGATCGTACCCAGTTGCCGTGCAAGCCTGTGATCTCTGATTCCTTCAATGGCTTCTCTTCTTGACTTGGAAATGGTCGATTCATCTCCTCTTTTTGGATGATGTCAAGGCCATGGTCGACTCGTTCCACACGCTAAACCGGAATTACTTATGACCCTCCGATCGGTGGCCTTTCAAAAAAGTATTCTAAGGCCAGCTAGAGAAGCCAATGTACTTTATTAATCTTTATCGAGGCCATTGAATTATTCCTCTTCTTAACAGCTATTTTGCACCCGCTGCTTCCACTATAAATACTCTCTGCCCTCCCCGTACCTTCCTCAACCGAAAAGCCACTTCTCCCTCTTCTCCGAGCTTCTCTAACCCATATTCTTGAAAGACAAACCTCGTCTCAAGATATTCCTGAGAAGACAACTGGGCTTTCCGGCCATGGCGAATCTGGGCGGCGGCCCCGGCAGGGGTCGTCTTTGGTCGGCGCTAGCTCTGGCGCTGGCTATATTGGTAGTTTCGAGCAATGTGGGGTCTGCTTTTGCCGACGAAGCCTACACTTACTCTTCTCCTCCTCCACCATCTCCTTCACCGCCGCCACCTTATGTGTACAAGTCCCCACCTCCTCCATCGCCATCTCCCCCTCCTCCTTATATCTATAAGTCTCCTCCCCCACCCTCACCATCTCCCCCACCACCCTACATGTACAAGTCTCCACCTCCGCCATCACCTTCTCCCCCACCACCTTATATGTATAAGTCTCCACCCCCGCCTTCCCCTTCTCCCCCACCACCCTACATGTACAAGTCTCCACCTCCGCCATCACCTTCTCCCCCACCACCTTACATGTATAAGTCTCCACCCCCGCCTTCCCCTTCTCCACCACCTCCTTACATTTACAAGTCACCGCCTCCACCATCGCCATCTCCACCTCCTCCATACGTCTATAAATCCCCGCCTCCGCCTTCACCATCCCCTCCACCGCCTTACATGTACAAGTCTCCTCCACCTCCTTCTCCTTCCCCACCACCACCTTATTACTACAAATCTCCACCACCACCATCTCCATCACCACCACCACCATACTATTATAAGTCTCCCCCTCCACCTTCACCATCACCTCCACCTCCTTACCACTACACATCTCCACCGCCACCTAAAAAGTCTCCACCGCCACCATACTACTACAAGTCTCCTCCTCCTCCTTCGCCATCGCCTCCACCACCATATCACTACACATCTCCGCCTCCCCCTAAGAAGTCTCCTCCCCTACCTTATCACTACACCTCCCCACCGCCACCCAAGAAATCACCTCCCCCACCATACTACTACGAATCCCCACCACCACCAAAGAAGTCTCCTCCACCGCCTTACTATTACAAGTCCCCTCCTCCTCCTAAACATGTACCTGCACCTTATTACTACACTTCTCCTCCTCCACCAGTCCACCATCATCACCCTCACTTGGTCGTTAAGGTTGTCGGGAAAGTGTATTGCTACAAGTGCTACAATTGGGAATCCCCTATCAAATCCCACAACAAGAAACACCTCAAAGGTTGCTAAACATTGATATATAAATTAATTAAACATATATAACTTAAATATATTGTTGCTAATTTTGTTTGAGTAAATCAAAGTACTATTACAATATGGTTTTGTTATAGAATGTATACTCTTGTCTGACTTTTGAATAAGGATAACTTATATTTTTTCTGATTATTTTTTAATAAATGGAGCAGGTGCCGTAGTGGAGGTGACATGCAAGGCCGGCGAAAAGCAGATCAAGGCTTATGGAACCACCAAGATTAACGGTAAATATAGCGTAGCCGTCTCAGGCTTCGACTACGTCAAATATGGCTCCAAGGCGTGCACCGCCAAGCTCCACACTGCGCCCGAGCATTCTCCCTGCTCTATCCCCACCGACTTGCACAGCGGCATTAAGGGTGCCAAGCTCTCCGTCAAGTCCAAGACTCACCTTGAAGTTGTGCTCTCCGCCGACTCCTTTGCTTTCGCTCCCAAGACCCCTTACCTCGAGTGTGACAAGCCGAAGCCGAAGCCCGCCCCTTACGTCTACAAGTCCCCACCTCCACCTCCATCCACCTATGTGTACAAGTCGCCTCCTCCGCCGCCGTACGTCTACAAGTCTCCCCCACCTCCCCCACCCAAATACATCTACAAGTCTCCTCCCCCGCCGCCTTATGTCTACAAGTCTCCACCACCCCCACCTCCCACTTATGTCTACAAGTCACCGCCTCCGCCTCCTTATGTCTACAAGTCTCCTCCTCCTCCGCCCTACATTTACAAATCTCCTCCCCCACCTCCACCATCCCCATATGTCTACAAGTCTCCTCCACCGCCACCTTACATCTACAAATCTCCCCCGCCTCCTCCCTACGTGTACAAGTCTCCACCACCACCTCCGCCCTCGCCTTATGTCTACAAGTCTCCTCCCCCACCACCTTACGTGTACAAATCTCCCCCTCCACCACCTTATGTCTACCAATCTCCACCACCACCCCCATATGTCTACAAATCACCACCTCCACCACCTTACATTTACAAATCACCTCCCCCACCATCTCCATCGCCGCCTCCTCCCTACATATACAAATCACCTCCACCACCATCTCCATCGCCACCACCTCCTTACATTTACAAATCACCCCCACCACCATCTCCATCACCCCCTCCTCCCTACATGTACAAGTCTCCACCACCACCATCTCCATCGCCCCCTCCTCCCTACATGTACAAGTCTCCACCACCACCATCTCCATCGCCGCCTCCTCCCTACATGTACAAGTCTCCACCACCACCATCTCCATCGCCGCCGCCTCCTTACATCTACAAATCACCCCCACCACCATCTCCATCACCGCCTCCTCCCTACATGTACAAGTCTCCACCACCACCATCTCCATCGCCGCCGCCTCCTTACATCTACAAATCACCCCCACCCCCACCACCATCTCCATCACCGCCTCCTCCCTACATGTACAAGTCTCCACCGCCACCATCTCCATCGCCACCACCTCCTTACATCTACAAATCACCCCCACCACCATCTCCATCGCCACCTCCTCCCTACCATTACACCTCGCCTCCACCACCCGTGAAATCACCTCCTCCCCCAGCCTACATCTACTCGTCACCTCCGCCACCAACATACTACTAAGCTCAAGAAGCTTAGCCACGAGCCGGTCTCAATTAAGTAAGTACCATCTAAGCCCTCTAAGAAGTTCTCACAAATGTATCCAGAAAGCAATATTTCAAGCATTTCTTTATTGAAATCTAAAACTTAATCTCACTGATCGCATTTGAATGTAGGTTCTAGTTTCAAGAATGTAATAAATGAGGGTGATATGGGTGCACGAATGAATCATCAATTTCATCAAGTTTCATCGAATAAGGGTCTCAGAGATCCATTGTCTAAGAGCCACCGAGTGGAAATGGTTCGCCAGATTGCTTCTGCCTCTTTGATTGTCATCTTCCAACTTCTGCTCACAATACTTTCGGATGGGACTGGCTCCAAATGCTTATCTCAACGGAGAAAATGGTCGCAGCATGCCATGATAAAATAGGATGCAGGATCTGCCCATCTCGCTTTTCTTGTATTTTTCCTTTTCCATATTAATACTCGTGACCTTCTTAGGATGTAATCTCATTCATTTTGCCAAGTGCTTGTACCACCTTATGTTGATTTGGACTCTTCCCTTCATTTGTTTGTTGGATCCTCTTGTTCTTGAATAAATTCCACCTAGCAATAAGCGTAAATTAATTAATTTAATGACTGCTTTCTTTTTTTTTGCTTCTCTATCATATTTGACCAGTATTTATGATCAGTCAATTAAATTCACAAATAATTCATTGAGATCTGGTTTCCGAATCTGAACAATAAGATGGGGGGCGATTAAATTGTTCTGTTCTGAAAAAAAACGTTTTTGATTTCATGCCGGTAAATTTCTAAAACTGGATATTTTAAAAGACCTATAGTAAAAAAGATTATTGATTGCTCATTTTTTGGACAGTTTTTGAAAATTACTAATCCTTTTATGGTTTCCAAGTTACCAAAATTTGTCTTTCTTATTAGCGCCTTGAAATCACCAATCCTTATATGGAATTATTAATATTTTTTATTGAGTGACTCACCAACCCTTATCAATTTGAATTACTCACCAAAATCTAGTTAAGTTATTTTTCAAATATATCTAAGTAACAGAAAAGGAATCATACGGCATGTCTATGTTAACTTTTTTTTTTTACACTTAATCTAAATTTTGCTGCTAACGCTTTGACTATATTTTAAATCCGAAACTCCTTAAATTTTTATCACTCAATATTGAGATATACATCCTTTGGTTTTGGTAAGTAAAAAGTTTTGTTTGCACCAAGCTCAAACACTAAACTGAGCACATCCTAGATAGATCCGAGAGATAATATGCTCAACCCGAACCTAATGTAACTAATACCCAGCAGACCCAAAACCCAACGTAGAAGCTAACCCGATGTCCCTCAGTTCCTCTACATCTACGAGTAAGAGAACTCCGAATTCTATCACATCCAGAAGTCGTGGAACTATGCACCAGTCTTGCACCTGGAAATTCATCATCCAACCTATCAACTGAGGTTCCATTACGAACTCAGAAGTACAAATTTTAACATCTATTTCTCCAAATTGCTTCATGTAGCCTTGATATCTGCGGGTACTCGAATCCTTCTACCATATATCATGCTTTCAAAAACAGTTCAAACATAGAGAAGGGTATCTCGTCGATAACTCTGCCAATTTGGGGTCGATCATGAACTACCCTATTTCTTTCCTTCCCAACAGAATAGGCGGAAAAACTCAAACCTAGGTTCATTAGTCCCACCTTCAAACTCTATCCTCTAAAGGAAGTGAGGGGCCAAGAGAATTATCGATTCCTAGCCAAAGCTTTTTTGAGGTACACAAAGCAGAAATATTACTCTTTCCTGAATCTGCTTCGCGAAAGAGCATCGAAAGAACATATGCTCTCTTGTTCCAGGTCCCTGCTCGCATAATAATCAATTATCCTCAAGGAAACATCACCTGCTTATTCCATCTTTGGTCTGCAAAGTGGTTAGAATAGCAAGCCCAACAGTAAACCCACGAGTTGGGACATCTGGCCTAAACCATTTGAGCTTGTGGCGTTAGACCTTAAAACGTTGAGGGCTAAGTAACTTTCATGCTTCTTTTTGGTCGAACTTCCCAGTCGAGCCCCTATAAACTTCATCTTATCCTCGGTATCAGATCTAAGAATGTATAACTCCACATACAACTAATTGAATAATTAGCAAAATCCTCAAATCTAGGAGAAGGCCAGCTCCAATCATTACCATCTATCACCGCAGCCACCTTAGCAATTTTTTTTGTATATTTGAGTCATTATAGAATCTAAGAGGGAAGTCCGTCCAAAAAGAATTTCCTAAGGGCGCCAGTTATCGAACCACAAAAGATATAGCTTTCCCATTCCCCACAACCTATTGCACCCAATGTTTCAAAATATGCTTCAGCTTTAGTAATTTTCTCCAAACCCAAATGCAATCCTTTTTAGCCTCAACCTGCCAGGTACTACAGTCCTTCCCCTGATAGCGATGAATCCAGGCTATCCATAGGGAGCCAGATAGGAGCAAGAAGTTCCAGAGCTTCCTTAGAGCGCATAACATTTCTCAATCCCAAGCTTCCTTGCCCGTTTACCCATCCTTGATCCGTGATTATAATACAGCTTTTTGTAGCCGAATAATGTTTACATTTCGGGGAGAATGTAAAAATGTACCTTTTGCTTTTACTTAATTGTCGACAAATAGGCGTTATTCTGTCAAAGTTGCTAGATAAATCTTCTATCTCAAAACAGCCATATAATTAAAAGTTCTCCAAACTTGCTGTAGAAGGTAGGGGTGTCAAAAACCGAACCGGAAAACGAAAACCGAACCGAAATAGAAAACCGAACTGAAATTTTGTGCGTTTTTGGTTTAGTTAACCAAAAAATAACCATTAACTTTTCGGTTTGGTTAACCGAACCAAACCGGAATTCTTAATTAAAAGTGAACAATCTCTCTTCATCATCATCTCTTCTTCATTTAGGTCTCAATAAGTAAAGCAAAAACCGAAAAACCGAAAAACCGTCCCGAACCACATTTTCGGTTCGGTTCGTATTCGGTTCGGGACGGTTTCGGTTTGGTTCGGTATTATTCCTTATCGGTTCAGTTTTTCAAAAAAAACCGAACCGAACCGAACCGTTTATACCCCTAGTTATCAATGCCTTTTTGCGTATCAGTACTCGAATATATTGAAAATTTTCGATAATGGTTAGATAAAATTATAGGTGCCAGACTTGAAGATAAAAATAAAAATCTGAACAAATGAGCCCACACAACACTGGGCTTAGCAGAATTTCCCAAGACCCGCGTCTGCTTTCTCATTTGAATCTTGATTAGTTTTCGATAAGCTTTATGGATTTTCATATTTCTTACCCTCATCTCAGCTGAAAATCTTTTAAGCACCACTTATTTTATTTAGAGTGGCGAATTTTGGAAAGCATCCCAATCCAAATCTTGAAACCTGCATCTGTTTCGATGAAATTGGTAAAGGAGATTGCCATTCCGCCACCAAAACTTTCCTAGCAGATTTTCATAATTGGTAAGATAAATACAATATGCATTTTTCTCAGAGACCATAACTTCTAGGATCTTGGGAACATGAGGTGGATATAACACAAATTTTCGCTTATACACCAATCCTAAAGATCCATAAAATTAATTGTAGATCCAACACCAAGGAATTCCCATTTCAGCAGGATGAACAGAAAGCTCACATTTCATCAAAATTCTTGACATTGAACACAATTTCCCCTTGGTCATCACGTGAAAGAACACCCCATCTGGAAGAGCATTATATACACATTTTTGCAGACACATTCCAGTTGTACACGGACCTGCTCGACTAATCGTCATCTGAAGCAAGCTTTTGCTTCTTCCATTTGTAAGCAGCTTCCAAGATTTTGAAATTTGTGGTCTGGGTCTCTTCAGGGAACAAGTAGTCTATATATTCCTCATACCTGAAATTCAAGAATGTCAGACAAAAGCTCCAAAGGGCTGATTGAAGTGGACGGTTACAAATAGAGACCAACAAAAAGGTATGCCTTGTATCAGACACTTTAAACCCCAGCTTGCAGAAGCATTGTTTCAACAAGTTTCTATCAATATAGACACCAGTTACTGGCCCGGGAATAGGAAAAAAACATAGAACATCAACACAAATAACCACATTACAACAGAAATAAAAATCCAAAACCAGAAAGAGCACAACCCGACAGACAACTCACTGGACCTATCATCCATGGGTATTAACCAAATTTAGTACTCACTATGGAGACATCTCACTCAGGTAGACCGAGAAGCATGAATTGAAATGAATAAAAAGGACAGCACTATATCAGGAGTTAGTGAGTTGATTACCAACAGACTACAGTCGAAAACCAATTAAAGAGAGATATGCTTAAAAATCAATATAAGGACATCTTCGTTGACAAGCATCAAATGTAACGAAGAGAAGAAACAACTGACAACAGAAGTCAGTAACATACCCAGATGGACCATCCTCAGCCAAAATTCGCCTCCTCTTCTTCAGCTTCTTTGGCAGTTTAGGCTGGACAATGCCAACATCACCAAGTTCACCAAAACTGCTCTCCATATTTAACCATTCCTCCAATAGCATTGCCCTTTCTTCTTTAAGTTCGGGAGCTGCTGTTCTGAAGTAATTAATGGCTCTTTCAAAGATTCCTGATGCATTTTCAAAAAGGAAATAAGAATATATCGATACTCAAACCACAAAGGGGCAGTTAAGTTACAATTGAGCACTCACTTCTGGCATGTTGTAAGCATTCCCTTTTTTGTTCCGAAAGATGTGATTGCAATTGATCTTCTGACAAATCTGAATTAAGGGCATCCATAGCTGTTGCCTCAAACTTAGCATAGCTGATCACACTTTCAGGTGCTTAGTCCGATCTAATAATCTCTCATATAGCTCTCTTGTTTGTTGAAATTCACCGTCAGAAATCTCAAAATCAATGTATGCCTGTTATCAAAAGACAACTGCAATTACTACGGTATATTCTCCCAATTAAACAGCACACATCAACGGTAAATTAGAAAATATAACTCTGTAGTCATTATAATTGACTCTGTGGTGAACAAGTCAGAACCTTAGAACCCTATAAAACTTAATATTATATCGAGGACAGGCCATATAAAACCTCTATTAATAAGAAACTGTGCCGTTCAGATGTGTGCTGGCAGTCAACTAATACAGAGGACATCAGAATAAAAGTGGACAAGATAGGATTGAAACACCACCCTACAGATCTACACAGAGACATATGCTGTATAAGTAGTTGTGAGCCTTTAAAACAAAAGCAGAAAAACAATGACGAAAATGGTAAACACGCATTAAGATCACACAGGGCAAAATCATTGGCAAGCGCCCATGACAAGATTAAGATAACACAAAGGTCACAAGTTTGAGAGTAGAACCCTAGGCTAATTCAATTTTATATCAAAAATTAACATACTAGCATGGGCTTGGAATGAATATGGTCTCAATTGTTCACTCCTAGTTTTGCACTTTGCATTTGAAATTTAAATATTGCCCAACATTGAACACCTCAAATTTTAAAAGTACATCTTTAAATGCTTTCTAATGTTAGGATAGTGCGTGCTGGGCCTTTGGGTGTCCTATTTTGGCCGAGTTTAGCCCTTGCATTTCGGACAGCCATCCGTAGCATCATAAGGAGGACCTCCCTTTCGAGGTACAAAAATTGTATGGTACATAAGAGGTTGGTCTTTCTCAACATGGTGTATAGCACGCAAAAACCTTTCCATACAAGATAGAGCCGTTCACATGAAACAAGAGTGGGAAGGCACATCTATAAAAATCCTCTACTGCATCCAGGATCACAAGTGGAATGCTAAGCAGAGGTGGGAAGGCAGCGAACTCCGCAACAAAAGCGAAGCGAGCCCCTTACTCACTTCTCTCTAGAAAGCCCTATTAGTCAAGCTTGAAATTACACAAAAAAGAGTGGAAATATGCTCCTAGACCTATATAGGGATTTTCCCCATCTCTGAAGCTTTCAACTCATCATATGCCTATGCTTATGCCCGAGAACTTTTTTACATACAATCATGAAAGAACATATCAAGATGGAAGCAAATACAACCAATAATATTTTTCCCTTTGGACCTTAAGTCATGGGTAAGTAAAACAAAAGGCAGGCCTTTACCTTCCATAACAGTTCAGGCATGTCAAGTGCAGGCTGTGCAATCGCTAATTCAAAAATGGCTCTAGCTCGGTCGGTTTCACCCAATGATATCTCCAATTCAGCATACTTGCTCCAAGCATAACAGTTCTCTGGAGACCACTCCAAGTATTTCTCATATAGTTTTCGACATCGATCTATGTTGCCGAGTTGCAGCTCTTTCTCGATGTATTTTTTAAATATCTGTCAATAACCAAGCACGACAAAGAAACTTGCTGAGAAAAGGACAGGGAGGAACTAAAGGACAAGAATGACAGGAAACTAACTTAGAGACTAGGAAAACTTTTTTAAATCTATATTACCTTATCTTTAGGAGCTTTGCCAATTGCATTGCCTAGGATCTGCCTTGCACCCGTAAGATTCATTTGTCTAATCTCAAATTGAGTCGCTAAGAGCCAAATTTTGGCAAATGAAAATTTCTGGTGAGGTATCAGTTTGAGACACTCTCTGTAAGGATTCAGAATTGAATGAACAGGCTCCATCAGTAATAAGACTAGTCTTCAATGCGGGAAATAGAGGGAATGAAAAGATGCAATGAATACTTGGGGGTACATGCATTCAAACCCTCATAGTCAAGGTTTCCATGATACAGACTTACATATATCTGTATATTTAAGCTAAAAAGTGGGTTCTGTGTCACTTCTAGCAGCTTCCAAGAATACCCTTAAATAAATCATATTCTATTGAGCTTGG
Source organism: Corymbia calophylla (assembly GCA_014182845.1). Classification (NCBI taxonomy): domain Eukaryota; kingdom Viridiplantae; phylum Streptophyta; class Magnoliopsida; order Myrtales; family Myrtaceae; genus Corymbia; species Corymbia calophylla. Next base: position 107,943 of record CM024693.1, read on the forward strand.
GCTGAAAAAGCAAATCAATTTAACGAGTGTGTACATGAAGAAATGCATCTATCCATCACTCTCCCTCTCCATTAGGCATTCACCATCACCCTCACCCTCCACTAACACATGTTCATCCACATTCCAAGTCCAGCTATAACTGTCTCTACAATTAAAAACCATCCTAACTCCTATATGTTGGATTAGAAACATGGGTTTCTTTTAATCTGTATGCATGTGAATTGATTTGAGGAAAATTTTATGTCTATCTTGCAACAAAGTAGGGGTGTCAAGAACCGAACCGAAATAAAAAACTGAACCGAACCGAACCAAAATTTTGTGCGTTTTAGGTTCGGTTCGGTTTTGGTTTGGTTTGGTTAACCGAACCAAACCGAAATTCTTAATTAAAAGTGAACAATCTTTCTTCATCATCATCTCTTCTTCATTTAGGTCCCAATAAGCAAAGCAAAACTAGAAAAATCAAAAAACCGTCCCAAACTGAACCGAACCGAACCGAACCGAACCATTTACACCCCTAGTAGAAGGAATGGAGCTACATGCCTACCTTGTGTTTCACCATCTTCAATTATTACTAAGAATTACTTATACTAGTTAATATGTATAATGAGGTTAATCATATTAATTGAATTTAATTAAATATCTGGCAACCTAAAAATAAGTTAGTAAATTAATTTTTGAAAAGTTGGCAAGTCGTTCTAGTTTATTATAAGAGTTAAAATATTCAAAATATTAGTAATTATGTAGATAAAGGTCGGTAAGTTAATATGGTAAGATATCAATAAGTTAGTGGAACAAAGTCACCGGCCAGTGAATTGCAGAATGCACAAAAGCCACGTGAATTGCAGAATGCACAAAAGCGAAGTGCAGGGAAGTGATGAACGGGCATCGTTTCATCTGCCCACAACGTGCATTAAGATAATAGCAATCGAACCCAATTGCCATTCAAGTCCAGAGATCACTGATTGCTTCAATGTTCTCTTCTTGACTTGGAAATGGTCGATTCCTCTCCTCTTTTTGTATAATGTCAAGGCAGTGATCGACTCGTTTCAAGAAGCTGGACTGGAATTACTTATGACCCTCCAATCGGTGGCTTTTAATAAACGATTCTGAGGCCAGCTAGAGAAGCCGTTTTACTTGATTAATCTATGACGCTGATTGAATTATTCCTCTTCTCAACAGCTATTGCCCCCCAGCTGCTTCCCACTATAAGTACTCTCTGCCCTCCCCATGCCTTCCTCAACCAAAAAGCCACTTCTCCCTCTTCTCTGAGTTTTCTCTTACCCATATTCTTGAAAGACAAACCTAGTCTCAAGATACTCCTGAGAAGACGACTGGGCTTTCAGGCCATGATGAGTCTGGGCGGCCGCCCCGGCAGGGGTCGTCTTTGGTCGGCATTAGCTTTGGCGTTGGCTATATCAGTAGTTTCGAGCAATGTAGGGTCTGCTTTTGCTGACGATCATTATTATTACTCTTCTCCTCCTCCACCGTCTCCTTCACCACCGCCACCTTATGTTTACAAGTCCCCACCCCCTCCTTCACCATCTCCCCCTCCTCCTTATGTCTATAAGTCTCCACCTCCGCCATCACCTTCTCCCCCACCACCTTACGTGTATAAGTCTCCACCCCCGCCTTCCCCTTCTCCACCACCTCCTTATGTTTACAAGTAGCTGCCTCCACCATCGCTGTCTCCACCTCCTCCATACGTCTATAAATCCCCGCCTCCACCTTCACCATCCCCTCCACCGCCTTATATGTACAAGTCCCCTCCACCTCCTTCTCCTTCCCCACCACCACCTTATTACTACAAATCTCCACCACCACCATCTCCATCACCGCCGCCGCCATACTATTATAAGTCTCCCCCTCCGCCTTCACCATCACCTCCACCTCCTTACCACTACACATCTCCACCGCCACCATACTACTACAAGTCTCCTCCTCCTCCTTTGCCATCACCTCCACCACCATATTACTACACGTCTCCGCCTCCCCCTAAGAAGTCTCGTCCCCCACCTTATCACTACACCTCCCCACCGCCACCCAAGAAATCACCTCCCCCACCATACTACTACGAATCCCCACCACCACCAAAGAAGTCTCCTCCACCGCCTTACTATTACAAGTCCCCTCCTCCTCCTAAACATGTTCCTGCACCTTATTACTACACTTCTCCTCCTCCACCGGTCCACCATCATCACCCTCACTTGGTCGTTAAGGTTATCGGGAAAGTGTATTGCTACAAGTGCTACAATTGGGAATCCCCTATCAAATCCCACAACAAGAAACACCTCAAAGGTTGCTAAACATTTATATCTAAATTAATTAAACATATATAACTTAAATATATTGTTGCTAATTTTGTTTGAGTAAATCAAAGTACTATTACAATATGGTTTTGATATAGAATGTGTACTCTTGGCTGACTTTTGAATAAGGATAACTTATACTTTTTCTGATTACTTTTTAATAAATGGAGCAGGTGCCGTAGTGGAGGTGACATGCAAGGCCGGCGAAAAGCAGATCAAGGCTTATGGAACCACCAAGATTAACGGTAAATATAGCGTAGCCGTCTCAGACTTCGACTATGTCAAATATGGCTCCAAGGCGTGCACCGCCAAGCTCCACACTATGCCTGAGCATTCTCCCTGCTCTATCCCCACTGACTTGCACGGCGGCATTAAGGGTGCCAAGCTCTCTGTCAAGTCCAAGACTCAACTTGAAGTTGTGCTCTCCGCCGACTCCTTTGCTTTCGCTCGACCCCTTACCTCGAGTGTGACAAGCCAAAGCCAAAGCTCACCCCTTACGTCTACAAGTCCCCACCTCCACCTCCATCCACCTATGTGTACAAGTCGCCTCCTCCGCCGCCGTACGTCTACAAGTCTCCCCCACCTCCCCCACCCAAATACATCTACAAGTCTCCTCCCCGGCCGCTTTATGTCTACAAGTCTCCACCACCTCCCACTTATGTCTACAAGTCACCGCCTCCACCTCCTCACATCTACAAGTCTCCACCCCCACCACCAACCCCGTATGTTTACAAGTCCCCTCCGCCACCACCTTATGTCTACAAGTCTCCTCCTCCTCCACCCTACATTTACAAATCTCCTCCCCCACCTCCACCATCCCCATATGTCTACAAGTCTCCTCCATCGCCACCTTACATCTACAAATCTCCACCGCCTCCTCCCTACATGTACAAGTCTCCACCACCACCTCCGCCCTTGCCTTATGTCTACAAGTCTCCTCCCCCACCACCTTACGTTTACAAATCTCCCCCTCCACCACCTTACGTCTACCAATCTCCGCCACCACCCCCATATGTCTACAAATCACCACCTCCACCACCTTACATTTACAAATCACCTCCCCCACCATCTCCATCGCCGCCTCCTCCCTACGTATACAAATCACCTCCACCACCATCTCCATCGTCACCACCTCCTTACATTTACAAATCACCCCCACCCCCACCCCCACCACCATCTCCATCACCCCCTCCTCCCTACATATACAAATCTCCACCACCACCATCTCCATCACCGCCACCTCCTTACATCTACAAATCACCCCCACCCCCACCACCATCTCCATCACCGCCGCCTCCTTACATCTACAAATCACCCCCACCCCCACCACCATCTCCATCACCGCCTCCTCCCTGCATGTACAAGTCTCCACCACCTCCTTACATCTACAAATCACCCCCACCACCATCTCCATCGCCGCCTCCTCCCTACCATTACGCCTTGCCTCCACCACCCGTGAAATCACCTCCTCCCCCAACCTACATCTACTCGTCACCTCCGCCACTGACATACTACTAAGCTCAAGAAGCTTAGCCATGAGCCAGTCTCAATTAAGTAAGTACCGTCTATGTAACATCCTGAAATTCGAGCCCTTTTGAGGAAGGAATGAACGTGAATTTCGTCAATGCATTGTTGGTTGATCTCACTCGGAACTGATCACTCCTGAGATACGACCTTGAGGGGAAAGGCTAATGAGGATAGAACTCGTGCGACTAAAGAACTTGACTGGGAAAACGACTCGACCGTGAGACTTGCATAAGGACGATCTTGTAGTCATGCGAGCCGATTTCGGGGACGAATAGAAGTCGATTCGCGGACGAGTATAATGGGACGACGGGTGATTCCGTTTATTGTTATCGAGCCCGTGAACGACCCTATGTCGATCCTTGGTAATCGTGTACTTTGAAATAAGAATCGATCCTTCGCAATTTCACGTAGTCAAGGACGTCCATGTGTCGAGAAGTCTTGAACGTGAATTAGCACAAGTCGGTTACGCGTGAATCCTCAAAGCCGCCCGTCGTCGAGTAGTACCAAAATGGCATTCGGGCGAAATTGACATGGCATGAGAATCCAGTATTGGACTTTGAATTTTCGGGAACGTTCGAGAAGGACTTTTGGACGATGTTTCTTAGATAGTCGACAGTACCGGTTGAGCCGAGTAATTGGAAAAGATTTTCGGACCAAGAAAACGAGCCTACGAGGACGTGGGCCGGGCAAGATTAGTGTGGGCCTCACGCCCAAGGTGGGACAGCCGCCATGGAAGGCCCGAGGCAGCAAGTGAGCCCGTTGGGCCAAACCGACAATTTACCCTCTCGAGCCCGTTCCTATTAATTTTCCGGCCTTTTTCTAGGCCCGCCCTCCATTTTCAGCCCAAGGACAGATTGGGAAATGTGCAAGGTGGAAATGACCAAAATGCCCTTGGATATTTTGAAGAAAAGCCAAAAGGAAGAGAGAGAAGATGAGGTCAATTGTTTGGCAAGTGGGGCAAGCATTGATGGCCTTGATAAGGCTAATCCTTCAGCCTTCACTTCACTCTCTCTCTCCTCTTCATCTTCTCCAAAATCGCAACCCTCTTCCCCTTGCTTCTCCTTGCAATTTCTGCAGTTTCTGCTTTGGACCTCTCACCGAAATTTGAGTTGTTCGTTGCCTTCCCGGTGGAATCTCGGGCCGTGCCACCTATCAAAATGTTCAGCACAGAAATTCCGTACTGTTCACGGCGGCCGATCGCCGAACGGAGCTGCCGTCCGACCCGTACGACGGCTAGAAGTTACCGGTCCTCCGTCCGTCACTGTAGCGTCGCCCCCTGCACAGCTCCGCCTTTTCTTCCGTTTCTCTCCATTTCCGGCCAAACCACCGCCCATACCAGCCACAAGTGGTTCCCCCTCGACCCCAGGTGCTGTTGGTTGCTGGCCCGCCGCTCACCGGAGCTCCGGGCAGCCCGTTCAACTCCGATCAGCTTCTTCCTCCTCCAGCAGTGCAGTTTTTCAAAGTTGCAGTGGGGATTCCGAGTTGTTGCTGCTGTGTTGAGCCCGGGACCACCTTGGATCGTCGTGGTAGAGGTCCCCAGGTGTCGGGTTCGTCGCCGCCGCCGCGTCCGCGTCTCCGGCCCGCTTAACGGGTGAGTTTAGCCCCTAATCCCTATTTAGTGCCTAAACTTGCTTAGGGTTGGGTTAATTAGTGGTAAGGTTGGTTTATGATGTTTAATTAAGTTGTATTAGCCCTAAGATAGGTGATTAGATAGATGGTTAGGATTAGATTAGCTTAATTTTTCTAATTGTGCTTAATTATTGCTTAAATGAGGGTTATGTGATTTTTGTGATTAATTAAGCATGATTTGATTTAATTGAATTGATTAATTGTTTTAATTAATGTTTTGTTTAATTTCTGGATTAAATGTTTTAATTAATTGAATTTCGGAAAAATCACTGTTCACAAATCACTGTTCACAAATTACTGTTCACGGATCACTTTCACATATTATCGTTCATGGCACTTTGTTCATCCGTAAGCTAAATTTTGTCTCGAATTTGATGTGCTATTGATTGTTGTGATTTATTGAAGTGCCGATTGTTAATTATACTCGTGAATATTGATGAAATGCGTGATCGAGTGTTGGTTGGAATTTGGATTTTTGGAATTGTCGAGTGAGATCGCATGACATATTGCGCGGGTTATCTGAAATGGCATGTCGCATGAGCATGAACGCATGAGCGATGTTGCATTCACGACCAAGCAAAAGCAAAGACAAGAATGAATTGTTTGCTGATGTGTTGCATGGTCGATTAAAGTTGATAGCCCTGGTTGAGCCGGATGACCGCCAATCCCCATTGGGGTTGTGCCGTGACCATTGGGTCGCCTGACAGTGGTCAGATGCGGAGTCGCGGTTGAGGCCGGGCCCATGCTCCTTATGGAATGCCGTCGGTGGGGGAGAGCCCATGACGTCGCCGTGCCTCACGGGGGAGGACGATGCCTGGTTTACGACCAGTTGACCGCCAACCATAAGGTTGTGCCGTGGCCTAGAGGGTCGTAATAATCGGAGCATATGTGTGGATGTGAGACATGAGAAAGCTGTGTGAGATGCTCTGATTATTCGCATGCTCTTAATGTCGTGATGATTGCATTAATTATGGTACGCACGCATGAGTCGACAGTCGTGCAGGGTGTGGCAATGGCCAGGTGAGATCGCTTGTGGTGCGACTCGCATGTAATTGATGAACTGTATCATCTGACGGCCATGTGCCTTGCTTGCATTGTATGAGATTTGACGTGCAGGGTATGGCATACCGGGTAAGATTGCATGCGAACCGACTGTATGATTGTTGGTTACCCTGTCTGTTGTTGGCTATTGTTTGGTTTTGGCTGTCTGTTGTTGGGTTGAGTGAGGGGTGGTTCTGGAGAGATACCCCGGGTTGAGTTGGCGTACTAACCGGGGCTTAGGGGGAGAACTCGCTGAGATTTTATCTCAACCCGTCGTGGTTAACCATTTTCAGGCCCCTAGAATGGCGTACCCGCAATGGAGGATCTTGCCCCCGCTCCTCCAGTGATCGACCCGACGGAGCTTGAGTCCGAGGGGTCCGAGAGAGATGGTGTTGAACCTGAGGGTTCTTCTTGTTTAATTGGATTAGCCTAGTTTCTTTTTGGTTTGGCTTAGAGGATGGATCGGCCCTTTTTGTCGGGCTTGTAATTCGGAAACGATCCTCCGTTGGTTAATCCAATGAAGATGTATAAATGAGTAGTTGCTGTTGTTCTTGCTGTTCATCCCTCTATCCCTGTTGATTGATTGATTGTCTGGGGATGGTTCGTCTTCCGCTTGCGCATAATCAAAGATTAAAATGAATGGTCGTGGATGGGTCCTGGGACGTCGCTTTCAATCGACCAAGGTAATGGGATTGCCGCGAGCTCGAGAGTCGGGGCGTGACAGTCTAAGCCCTCTAAGAAGTGCTCACAAATGTATCCAGAAAGCAATATTTCAAGCATTTTTTTACTGAAATCTAAAACTTAATCTCACTGATCACATTTGAATGCAGGTTCTAGTTTCGAGAATGTAACAAATGAGGGTGATATGGGTGCACGAATGAATCATCAATATCATCAAGTTTCATCGAATGAGGGTCTCAGAGATCCATTGTCTAAGAGCCACCAAGTGGAAATGGTTTGCCAGATTGCTTCTGCCTCTTTGATTGTCATCTTCCAACTTCTGCTCACAATACTTTTGGATGGGACTGGCTCCAAATGCTTATCTCAACGGAGAAAACGGTCGGAGCATGCCACCATAAAATAGGGTGCAGGATTTGCAGACTTCGCTTTGCTTGTGTCCTTCTTATTCCCTATTAATATTCGTGACCTTGGAAGGATGTAATCTCATTCATTTGCCCCGTGCTTGCACGACCACATTTTTATTTGGACTCCTCCCTCCGTTTGTTTGTTGGATCCTCTTGTTGTTTGCGTAACAAAATTTCACCTAGCAATAAACTTAACTTGGATTGATTTAACCACTGCTTTGTTTTCATTGCTGCTTCTTTATCATACTGGGCTACTACTTAGATATATCGATTATATACCCGGTGGTTACTGAGATCTGATTTCTGATTTCCGAGTCTGAAAGATATGATGGGGGATGATTTAAATATTCTATTCTAAAGAAGATAAAAAATTTGTTTTGGTAAATTTCTAAAATGGTATATATTCAAAAAATTGTCAATAAAAAAGATTACTAATCACTTGATGTTCTGGTTATTTGTCGGTAAGTCACTGACAATTTTAGGAAATTAATAATCCTGTTGACAGTTTGCAAGTTGCCAAATTTTCTTATCTTTTACCAACTTTCATTTGTCTATCTCACAATCGCCTTAGAATTACCGACTCTTATATGAATTTATCAATATTTATTTGAGCGACTTATCAATCATTTTAAGATTGTATCATCAATACTCTCGTTTGAGTTAGTTACTAATATCTAATTGGCTTTTTTCTAAATCTATCCAAACAATGGAAAAGGAATCGTAGGGCATGTGTACATCTATTTTTATTTTATGTGTTTTTTTTTTTTGCTTAATCAAAATTTTGCGGCTCAGGCACTTTAACATTTACTAAATCCGAAACTCCTCAAATTTTCAACACTTAAATGGTGACACTTAGATTTTGCTTCTGGTGAGTAAATAGTTCTATTTGCACAATACCAAAAGATGGGAGGGCCACTTCCCATACAAGCCCAGATATCAACTCAACAGGTCCTAGATAGATCCAAAGAGCCAATAGGCATAGCCCAAAACCTAATGCAACTATACCCAGCAGACCCAAAACCGAAATTAGAAGCTAACCCAATATCCCAAACAATTAGCCGAACAATGAAATTTATCACAGGAAGGAGTCACGAAACTCCACACCAGCTTTTACACCTGGAAATTCATCGTCAACCTAACAATCGAGAGGTTCCATTACAAACCCAGAAGTACAACTTTTAACCTCTAATCCTCCGATTGTTGCATAGTGCCTTGGTAACTGCAGCTAGCACCACCTTCGAATTCTTTCCTTTAAAAGGTATTGAGAGGCCAAGAGAATCCTCGATTCCAAGCCCAAGCTCGTGTAGGTAAGCAAAGCAGAAACATCATTCTCTCCCAAATCTGCTTTGAAAAAGAGCATTGAAAGAACATATGCTTTCTTTTTTCAGCTTCCTGCCTTCATAATGAGCACTTTTCCTCAAGGGAACACCGCCTCCTCATTCTACCTTTGCTCTGAAATCTGTTTAGGATAGCAAGCCAAACAATAACCCATGCTTTGGGACATTCGGCCTAAACCAGATGAACCGTGCCGTTGGACCTTAACATGTTGAGGGCTAAGTGACTTCTCGGTCTCTTTTTGATTGAGCTTCCCATGTCAAGCCCCCGAAAATTCACCTTATCCTCTGTATCAGATCTGGGGAATATAACTCCACGTACAGCCACTTGAATAGCTAGCAAATCCTCAAATCTAGGAGACGGCCAGCTCCAGTCATTACCATCTATCACAGCGGTCACCTCAGCATTCTTTTGAACAATTGAGTCCTAAAGAATGGTAGAGGGAAACCTGTCCAGAAGAATTTTCCAAAGGGGTGCCACTTTGAAACCACGAAGGTACAACTTTCCCATCCCGCACATTGCACTGCACATAAGGTTTCAAGATATAACTCGGGATAATTGCAAAAAATTACCAACTTTAGGTTAAGTACCAAATTTAATTTAAACTTCTTCTTTTTTATTTCGTAAAAAAACACCAACTTTAGATTGAGTGTCAAATCTAATCCATTTTTTTTTTGTCTTGTAAAAGGACATCAACTTTAGGTCAAGTGTCAAATTTAATCCAAACTTTTTTTTTTTTTTGGTGACCCAGGGAACCCCGCACCCCGCCGACAGCCGGGGAGTAAACCCTGGGGGCCACACGTGCTAGCCACCACACACGTGCAACCAGGTAAGTCACCCTATGACGAAGCTGGGATTCGAACTCTCGACCTTTTGCGAGAGGAAGAGAGCGCGAACCAGCAACGCCACCTAGGTGGGTGGTTAATCCAAACTTTTTTTTGTCTTATAAAAAATTACAAACTTTTATTCTTATCCCAAATTTGACCCCTACCGTTAACTCTCTATTTGAAGTCAACTTTGTTTCAAGAAAAAAAAATTCTGGTCGTGAGCTTGACAAATCTCGTCCACGGAGTCTCTCAACAGTGATGGTTTATAATTTCATATTATGATGAAACGGTGAAGTTTGATAGAGAAATTTAATCTTGAGATCTTTTTGAGTGTAGGAGATGATGAACAGTTTCATCGTTATTCTTTAGGTCGTTACTCAAATAAGAAGACAATGAATAATGTTTTAAATTCAGCCAGCGAGTGCACATGGATTTATTGTTGATGATAATTAATGAGTCTAAGTAAAGGGAGCCAGATTTGGGATTTAATGAAAGTTTGTACTTTTTTATAGACAAAAAAAGTTTGGGTCAGGTTTAACACTCGACCTAAAGTTGGTGTTTTTTACAAGATAAAACAAAGTTTAGGCCAAATTTGGCACTTAATGTAAAGTTAGTGCTTTTAAATGAGACAAAAAAAAGTTTGGGCTAGATTTATTACTCAACCTAAAGTTGATTTTTTTATAACATAAGAAAAATTTGGGTCAAATTTGACTCTCAATCTAAAATTGTTTTTTTTTTTTTTTTGGAATTAACTCAAAATAACTTTGCTTCAGCAATTTCCACCGAGTATGACTGCCATCCTGTCTAGTTCATCTTGCCAGGTACTACTGTTTTTCAACATACAACAAGAGCTAGATTGGAGCAACAAGTTTCCAAGCTTCTTTAAGGGTCTGCATATTAACGCTCTTGGGAGCAGCTGTTTCTATTCTTTTATTCCTTAGAGTAGATTTTTTGTTCTCGGGAACAGAAATGCCTTTGGTAAATTTTTTGTTCCCCAGAACAGGTTTGGAGTAGAATTCAGAAACAAAAAAAAGTTGCTTCTTATTCCTGGGAACAACTTTAAGAAATAGTTTTCTTTTCTTTTCTTTTCTTTCTTTTTTCTTTCTCTTTCTTTTTCTTCTTCTTCTTCTTCCTCCTCCCACCTCTTAGCCGCCCCATCGCCTCGCCAGGCTAGGGCGAGGTCTGGCAAGCTCGCTGGAGCCTCGCCCAGGCGACGTGAGGCCGGGCGAGCCTCGCCTCACCCAGATCTGGGGAGGTGAGCCTCGCTGGCCGGCGCGAGGTTGGCCTCGCCAGGCCAGGGCGAGGCCCAGCCTTGCGCCGCCTGGGTGAGGCTCGGCCTCGCCCAGATCTGCGAGGGCAAGCCTCACCGGTGGCCGGGCGTGGCTCCGGCGAGGCTCCAGCGAGCTTGCCGGAGCCCCGCCGGTGGCGGCCAACAGAAAGAAGTGGAGGAAAAAAAAAGAAAAAGAAAAAAGAAAAATAAAAGAATTAAAAGATTGGAAATTTTTACCAAACGCATTTATATTCCTAGGGTAAAAATTTTGAACAGTTACCAAACACCTTCAAATGCTCAAAAATTGTTTTTGGGAATAGAATAAAAAAGAATCATTTCTGAACCGAATCTGTTCCTATGAACAGAAACGTTGTCATGCGCGCCCTAAGTAAACAACATGCTTTTTTCCCAACATCGACACGTGATTCGAACGTCATAATTTTTATATTTAAATGATATTTAGATTTTGACAGAAAAGTGAAAAAGCATTTTTTTTTTGCTTTTACTTAGTGTTAAATAAAAATGACTTATTCTAACAAAGTAGTTAGAAGAAATCTCCTGTTTATCTCAAAACAACTACAATGCTTATGTCACGGGCCGATCGATTCCTCGTTCCTTTGCACCCGTGCGGCCTTAGGATTTCTCCCAAGCAGCCTTTCCACTCAAACTCACAAAACTCTTAGAGAGAGAAACTCTAGAGAGAGAAGCTCTGGTTTTATATTTCTTGTGTAGAATGAGATGCTTACAATGAGGGGGAGGAGCCCCTATTTATACAAGACTAGGCAAACCGTATCCGTAGATCCCTCCTCGATCTAACGGTGGAGATCACATCTCCCCAACTACCATCTACCCGTATTAATTACATAGGAGTAGCCTCCATCTTCCACCTACCGTATTAATTACATAGGAGTAGCCCCCATCTACTACCTACTTACATTGAATGCCTTGGCGTACGATTACCGTATCGCCCGCCCCTAGGAATAATCTAGAAGACTCAAGAAAACCCTAGAATACGGAGATCACGGTTGAGGGTCGCTCGTGCCAAGGTTCGGTCACGGACTCGCCCAAGAACCCTCTTGGATCGTTCAAGTCTTCGAGCCGTGACATTCTCCCCCACCTAATCAGGCGACGCCCTCGTCGCGTCTTCGGCATGAAATGCTTCAATTTCTTTCTTGAATTGCCAAAGAGCGTCTTCGGGTTCCCAGCTCGCTTCACTCTCTGGAAGATCCTTCCATCGAACCATGTATTCCCGCTTCGGCGCACGGTACCGCTTCCGTATGACTCGGTCGGCCATGATGTGGTCGACTTCTCGGTCATACGATGTCTTTGCTCCCATTGGTGCCCGTTGCGACTCCCCTCGGTTCGGATCTTCCTCATCTATATGGAAAGGTTTGAGCATACTTACGTGGAAAACCGGGTGTGCCTTTAGCTTAGGCGGCAACTCCAGCTTGTATGCGACCTTTCCGACCCGTTGAAGCACACTGAACGGCCCTTCATAGCGTCGGATCAACCCTTTGTGTACGTCTTTGTATCGAAGGACCACGTGTAGTTTGGCTAACACTTGGTCTCCGACTTGGAACTCCACGTGCCGACGCTTTCGATCCGCCCATTTCTTCATGCGCTTCGAAGCCTTGTGCGGCATGCATGCCCTCGCTAAGTCCGCTTGTTCATGCCACTCCTTTGCGAACTTGAAGGCCGGAGGGCTACACCCCTTGTAGCCCGATGCAACCGCACTTGGAGTTTGCGGTTGTTGCCCCGTCGAGATCTCGAACGGACTCTGGCCAGTCGACTCGCTCCGTTGTAAGTTGTAGGAGAACTGGGCCACGTCGATTAGCTTTGCCCAGTTTACTTGAGTCGTGCTCACGTAGTGCCGAAGGTAAATCTCCAGGAGAGCATTGGTTCGCTCCGTCTGACCGTCGGTTTGCGGATGCAAACTTGTGGAGAAATTCAGTTCCGACCCCAGCAGCTTGAAGAGCTCCGTCCAGAATCGCCCCGTGAATCGGGGGTCACGATCGCTCACGATCGTTCTTGGCACTCCCCAGTATTTAACTACATACCTTAAGAAGAGCTTGGCCGCTTCTTCGGCAGGGCAATCCTTCGTTGCAGGCACGAACGTTGCGTACTTGGAGAACCGGTCAACCACCACCATAAGCGTCCGACATCCTTCAAACTTGGGTAGGTTGACGATGAAGTCCATGGAGACACTCTCCCATGGACGAGTAGGGATAGGAAGAGGCTCCAGAAGCCCCGGCGACGAACGTTGTTCGAGCTTGTCTTGTTGGCATACAAGACAAGTCTTCACATATGCTTCGACGTCGTCCCGCATTTGAGGCCAGTAGAACTGCTCCTCAACGAGTGCCAAGGTACGGTGGATCCCTGGATGACCCGCCCATTTTGAATCGTGGCACTCTCGTAGTACTTCTTTCCTCAGCTTGTCGTAGAGTGGCACATACAGTCGCCGTCCCTTGGTGTAGAGAAGCTCGTCTTCACACCAGAATTGGTGAGTCTTGCCCTCCCGCGCATACCGTAGGAGTCCTTCAGCTCTTGGATCATGCTTGATCCCCTCCTTGATACGGTCGATCCACGGCCAATCCGATCGACTCACGATGTTAGCCAGTTCCGCCTTTCGACTCGGTGCGTCGCCACGGAGTTGGACTTCCCGCTTGTACTCCGGACGTAATCGACCGGCCAAGAAATCCTGCCATCGAGCTTGCTTCGGGCTCAGCTTCTTTTGCGTTTGAAAGTAGCTCGTGGCCACGTTGTCCGTCCTTACGACGAACTTTGCTCCCAAGATGTAGTGCCTCCACGTCCGAAGGCAATGGACCACCGCGGTCATCTCCTTCTCTTGAACGGTATACCGTCGTTCGGCATCGTTCAACTTTCGAGACTCGAACGCGACCGGATGGCCATCCTGCATGAGAACACCACCTATAGCAAAGTCGGAAGCGTCAGTCTCTACCTCGTATGGCTTTGCGTGATCGGGCAACACCAACACCGGCTCCTCGGTCATGGTTTGCTTCAGTCGATCAAACGCCTTTTGGCATCGAGTGGTCCACTCCCACGGCTTGTCCTTCTTCAGCATATCCGTGAGTGGCACCGTGATGCTCGAGTAGCCCCGAATGAAGCGTCTGTAGTAGTTGGTGAGGCCAAGGAATGACCTCAACTCCGTCACTTTGGTTGGCGGCTTCCATTCGACTATCGCTCGAATCTTTGCTCCGTCCATCCGAACTCGTCCGCCCCCGACAATGTGTCCCAAGAAAGGAACTTCCTTCTGGGCAAATGCACACTTCTCGCGCTTCACGGATAGTTCGTTCTCGCGCAAGACTTGAAAGACTTGCTTCACATGCTCGATGTGCTCCTTCAACGTCCGGCTATAGATCACAATATCATCTAGATAAACTACTACGAACCGATCAAGGAACGGATGTAGTACCTTATTCATCATCGTGCAGAAAGTGGCTGGAGCGTTGGTGAGACCGAACGGCATGACGAGGAACTCGTATGATCCGTATCGCGTCACGCATGCGGTCTTCGGCTCGTCCCCCTCAACAATCCGAACTTGATAGTAACCCGATCGGAGATCAAGCTTGGTGAACCATCGTGCTCCTCCAAGTTGATCGAACAGATCCGCGATGAGAGGGATTGGGTACTTGTTCTTCACGGTGAGTTTGTTCAGCACCTGGTAGTCAACGCACATCCGGAGTGACCCATCGTGCTTCTTTTGGAAAAGGACCGGCGCACCGAACGGAGATTTGGACGGCCGAATATACCCCGCATCGAGCAGCTCCTTGAGTTGTCTCCTCAATTCTTCCAATTCCGGGGGTGCCATGCGATAGGGTGCCATGGCAGGTGGTCGAGCTTCAGGCACTAGCTCGATCCGATGATCCACCTCTCTTCTAGGTGGGAGCTTCTTAGGAAGCTCGGATGGCATCACATCCACGAACGTGTTGAGAACTCGGGTTACTTCAGTGGGAACCACCTCCACCTTGCCCGCATCTTCCTCAACCTTTACTGTGGCCAGGAATGTCATTTCTCCCTTTCGAACTCCCTTTGAGAGTTGCATCGCTGACAGCATCTTCCGATCGCGACCCGATGTGCGATGGATTGGAATCATGCACTGACACCGCTTATCCAGAATGCAGATGCAATCCGCAAAGGGTAGTACACCCGCATTGATCCTATCGAAGAATCCTAGACCTAGAACAAAATCATAGTCGTCTAGGGGAATTACCTCGATAGTTTCCTTGCTTGACCATGGTCCGAGGTGAAGCTCCACGTCCCTAGCCAATCCGCTAGTCGGGACCTCCTTGGAGTTCACCGTCTTGAGCCAACCAGCTCCTTTCTCGACCGGAAGATCAAGTTTCTTCGCGGCCTCTTGAGATATGAAAAGATCGGATGCTCCAGTATCCACGAGTGCACTCATCATGGTGTCGCCGATCTTTACGTCTACGAACATCATTCCCTTAGACTCCTTAGCTTTCTTTGTCTTGAGGGAACTGAGGATACGCAATGACCCCAGTCGCGATTCCTTCTTTGGCTCATCTTCCTTGCAAAGGGCCGCCAGCCTGGCCTTGTTCGGGCAATCGCGTGCCATATGCGAACCGTCACAGAAAAAGCACTTATATGTGCGTACCTTCCTTTGTCCTCCACCGCTTGACTCCGCATGAAATTTAGGAGGCCCTGGCCGGGGCTGCCTCCATACGGGCGATGGAATCTTCCTCGATCTCCCCTCCAAAGGGCTTGTCCCTTGGACGAGAGTCCGTCTTGGGTACGGAAGGTGCCTTGTACTCCACAAGCGACTCGGCCACGCAATGGCCGCCGTGAGATCTCCCACGCCGCACCGCCGAGCTCTGCTTTGTCCGGGGTTTGAGACCACCCATGAACTGATGGTACGCCTCCGTGTCGCTCATCGAAGGGATTTGGAGAAGCAACTCCGAAAACCGTTTGATGTAGTCACGCACCGCACCTCTTTGCTCGAGCCTTTTTAGCTCATTCCGAGCATCCTCCTCCACGTACGAAGGATAGTACATTCGCCAGAACTCCTCGACGAATCCATTCCATGTTGTGATAGGATCGCCACTCCTACCATCTGATTGACGATGCCACAACAACAATGCGTTATCAACTAAATACATGGATGTGGTGTTTACTCGTGTAACGTCGTTGTTGATCCCCATGGCTTGGAAATACCATTTCATATACCATAGGAAGTTGTCCACGTCCTTGGCCACCCGCGAGCCCCTGAACTTGTCTGGCTTGGGTGCGTCCGTTCGTGGACCAGCATGCACCGTGACCACTCCGTTCACGCGTGCCGCTTCTGCTTCAGCAAGCCTCCCCTTGAGTTCCTCCACCTCAGCACGCATGGCCACCATCATGGCTTCCAAGGTTTCCCCGCGTTGTTCTAGTTCTTGCCTCAGGGTCCCCAGCAACTCGCCTCGGAGCTCTCCCATGCCGGTCTTGAGCTCTTGCACCTCGGCCTCGAGCTCCTCCTTACCAGCTTCAACTCCATCGACGGTGCAGGTCGGGTCATCGGCCGATCCTTGGATCTCGGAGGCGAACAGCTCCACCTTTATCACCCGACGATCCAGATCCCCTAGAGTATCCCTCGAACCAGAACCAGCACGGCTCTTTCTCCCCTTGGTGCCTTTGGCGGCAGCCCTTCCACGCTCCTCTTGATCCGCTTCCAACGCGATCAACACTTCAGGACGGGATTCAGCCATTGCGCCTAGGAATGAACTCGCTCTGATACCACTTGTCACGGGCCGATCGATTCCTCGTTCCTTTGCACCCGTGCGGCCTTAGGATTTCTCCCAAGCAGCCTTTCCACTCAAACTCACAAAACTCTTAGAGAGAAAACTCTAGAGAGAGAGCTCTCTGGTTTTATATTTCTTGTGTAGAATGAGATGCTTACAATGAGGGGGAGGAGCCCCTATTTATACAAGACTAGGCAAACCGTATCCGTATATCCCTCCTCGATCTAACGGTGGAGATCACATCTCCCCAACTACCATCTACCCGTATTAATTACATAGGAGTAGCCTCCATCTTCCACCTACCGTATTAATTACATAGGAGTAGCTTCCACCTATCTACTACCTACTCTACTACCTACTTTGAATGCCTTGGCGTACGATTCCGTATCGCCCGCCCCTAGGAATAATCTAGAAGACTCAAGAAAACCCTAGAATACGGAGATCATGGTTGAGGGTCGCTCGTGCCAAGGTTCGGTCACGGACTCGCCCAAGAACCCTCTTGGATCGTTCAAGTCTTCGAGCCGTGACACTTACCTTTTACTTTACTATCTTCAATTATTATTTAGAAATACTTATACTAATAAACATGTATAATGTAACAATAATTAAATCAATCAAATAGTTGGGTGTCTATTGACGTACCGACTCACTGATCATGGAAATTCCGAGTTCGTTTTATTTTATTTTTTAATTAGTGCGAGGGAATTCCAAGTTTTCTTTTGGACAAAAAGAGGGAAAACACACGTGTTGGGAATATGTTGTCTCTTTCTTTCTTTTTTGAGTAAAGAAAAGGACCATAACGCCCTTAGGAGTTTTCCTTCATTCGCCCTCCTAATTTGAGTCTCAAATTCACGCCGAAACCCTCTCTCTCTCTCTCTCTCTCTCTCGCCCGGTCCGGACGGTGCAGAATTTGTTGGTGCGAGGAGAAAGTAAATTAAGCCCCTGATTAATCCGCGAGACAAGTCGCTTCCTTGCCGTTGCGGCGATCATGGTATGTGTTGTGTCGATTGGCTTCTTCGGTGGTTCTTGTGGATGTCTGTTTCGATCGTCCCAATCTGGGTTTTCCCTGTAATTGCATCTTGTGCTCATGGCGAGCTGCAATATCCCCGCAAGTTTGCTTTTTCTGGTTTTGCACGCGACCCATTTCATGTCCTTGCATCCGCCGCTGGCCGCCGAATGGCGTTGGCCCTGCCAAAATTCATTCGCTCCTTGCGTGGTTAGGATTTCGTGACGTGTTTGCTATAATTATGCCCCGTCTTTTAATCAAAGTTCAGGTGGATTTGGATATTTTTCGATTACCCAAGTGTAAATTGAAGGGCATTAGGTTTTTTGACCTACCCGACCGTGTAGGACATGGAACGGCGAAGAATGGGACTTGCTGAGTTTTACTGGGTTTCGATGGTAATTTATTTTTGTGGGTTATACAACAGGAAATTATTTTTCTCATAGATGCTTGGTTAATGCATCTATTTTTAAGTTGGATCTAAAAGGAAAAACATTGGTTGCCAACTTTTCTTTCTGTAAGAGATTAGCTGCAAACAATCTGCTGTTCTTTCAAAAAGATGAAGAGTGGCGACTAGCTGGTCAGTTGGCAATGTTTGAGAGAAAAGATAATTTGGCAGTATGGAGCCAAACAGGCAAGTGATGCTGCTGATGTGTGAGGTTCTATAGATGCTAGCTGTAGTAAATTCTCTCTAGGCACAGAAGAGCATGTGCACGAAGAAGGAAGAGAGAGCTGGGCACACACGGAATTTGGGGAATGCCGAGTACTCAAAGGCTCACGTGAATGGGCAATTGATGTTTGGCTGAATGCTTGCTCTTTATATGGACATACCCTTGCTGTCCAATTAAAAAAACCTTCTGCATACCGTCTGCCATTGATCCATATGTTTCTGCAGGCAGCAAAGATTCTTGCCAACTTGGTCGTGATGGGCGGTGGTATTTTAGCCAGGGCTTTTGTGCAGGCATATCGTCAGGCACTCACTAGTAAGTCTTTCCAGCTTTTCTATGGGCAAATTTTTGTAATTTATTCCTATTTGTCCATATCATAAATATATCTGTCCTCTGGAAAGCTTATAAAATGTTAAAAGTCAAGAAAATATGGCCAAGATTTTGAAGGCATTAAGTTTCTGCCATTTTTGTTAAGAATAGAGGGAATTTAAGTACAATGATCTTATTGAAGATAAGGTCAAAAGTGAAGCACTACATTGTAAAAGGACTGGTTTGCCCTTCCCACCTTAGTAAGTAACAGTCTAGCAATCTGCAGTAATCTTCTAATGCTCAACTAGGAAGCTCAAATTGAACTATTCACGGACCGATCAACTACCTTTCTCATCAGGCACTGGAGTTTATTTTCATGCCGAATGTTCCCTGTGCCAAAAAGGAGTCATTTTGAACATTATCCCAGTTGGCAGTGACAGAATCTTGGTCTCGCATCAGTCAGCCTATATTTCTCAGTTGGATGCTTCTGTTTAGAATTTTTTGTTTGAAACTCAAAACTTCTACTGGTTTAGAATGTCGAAAAATTAAATATGACAAAAGAATTTTTTCTAAGCCGATGCCGTATGGTGAAGTACAACGGTTGTGGGCAGCAGGTGATGGAGGGTAGTTACTTGCCATCTTCTCTTTGTTATATGTGTGGCTTTTTCAAATAAAGAAAAAAGGTTCCTTAGTTGAGTCTACTCTGACTGGCGGTGGTTGCCTTTCTGTCTCTGTGGTTTATAGTTCTTGTCTCTGAATCCTCGTGAGCGTCCATATATTCTCTAGTTGAGACCACTTGGGATTGGGGCCTCTCGAATAATATGCGTCCTTTGCTGTCATTGTCTCTGTCTCTCGCGCTCCCGTCTCAACTGTTTTTCTTCGTAATCATCAAATGCCCTATTAGCTTCTTGCCTAGCGCCCCCCCCCCCCCAAAAAAAAAAGAAAAGGAAAACACATGTTAGCTTTTCTTGTTCTTTTGTTGGATGGATCCTTTTGAGGATTGTTTATCAAAATCTTTTATCATAAATGGAGTCGCAGCAATTTAAGCAATTTTTCTAACGAATTTTGTTGAGTCTCCCATACAGTCTTAGTGCATATTACTCTTGATATATTTGGGGTGCAAAAAGGAAATACAGACTGTATTAATCACATAAAAGGTGTAGCATCAATAATTCTCTTGTTAAGTCACGTTTGCTGTGTAAATGGGAAGGCAGCCCCTGGCACCACTTTGTGAAATTGAGAGTCAATAAGTGGAGCAGAGAATAGGAAAGTGTGAACTGTGAAGCAGGAGCTTTCTCTCGAAATAAAACAGATTCAGTAGCATTAGACTTTTCTTCAATGCTGAAAAAGAGTGTATCGTCCATCGCAGATGCTTCAAAAACTGGTGTTGCCCAGGAAACGGTACAGAACGCTGTCCATAGAGCAAGTAAGGCGATGACAGAACAAGAGGCGAGACAGATTCTTGGTGTCTCTGAAGCAACCGCGTGGGAAGAGATATTGAAGGTCTCTGAAAATTTTATTCGTTTCTTGTACTTTGATTCTTTGCTGTTGCCCGCATCTCACTAGCACAAACCTGTTCTGTTTGTGCAGAAATATGATGTATTATTTGAGCAGAATGCCAAGAATGGTAGCTTTTACATTCAGTCGAAGGTTCACAGAGCTAAGGAGTGTTTGGAGACTGTATATCGTGGCAAAGCGGACACTTCTCTGAGTTGATGAAGTAGCCTTTTTCTTCTTTTACCTACTCCTCCACGTGAGTAATGTTCTCTGATGATACTTATATCATTCAGCTAGTTGTCAGTGCAAAGACTGCTTTGTTGACATAAGATTAGCTCATTTTTTATACTTCAGAATGTACTCGTGGTTAAGCACTCCACCATCACTAATGAATTAGTGAGGTCGCAATTTTGGAAAACGAAAGGTTTATGAAGGGCGGTTACTTCTTACGAGCTGATCCATGTTTTGCCTTTTACCGGGACTTTTCCACGTCCTGGTCCATGTTTTCGAATGGATGCGATTTACCTCTTCGTTTTTTTCAGGATATCTTTAAAAGAGAGCTAGACAATAAACTTTTGAAGTGATGTTTTGTTATATTTGGGGATTGTTCTTTAAACGTTCGAGTCTTATTTGGAAGCTTATGAACTCTGGATAAAACCAAAAATAGGTGATTCCATGATCAAAATTAACTCGAGGCCCAGAGCACAGAATGAATGCAAGATTTTTGGCAATGTCAACGACAAAGGTTTCTTGAAATAAAAGAGAGCAAGCATCTAAACAAGCGTAGCTGGTTTCTTGTTTTCGACTACTCGACAAGTTCAAGTGCTTCGAATAAGAACTAGCGACAATAAAAGTTAAGAGATCCGACCAGTTGTTATCCAATTAGCGTCACCAATCTTGCCTTGTGATATCCTAGCTAGCAAGAAGCTAATATTTGAAGGGAGCAAAAGGATCAAAGCCGGCCAAATTGGCCTGTGAAGGCGAATTGGCTGAGGAAGAAGCACTTCCTGGTGACGCCCCAACCCCGTAATAAGTGCCCATGGCCGCAGCTGCTGCCGGATCCATGTAGCCCATTGCTTGGTGGTGAGGCGGCCCATAAGGAGGAAGCATCCCCGGCGGCGGCGGCGGCGGCGGTCCATAATAATAATCCATCCCGCCAGTATTACTAGTATTACCACGCTTGTTCAGATAGAAAGCCTCGCTGCGTAAACTATTGCTAGGGCGGTCCCCCTCAATCTCACGGTAGCGGTTCAGATAAATGGTGAGTGGCTCGATGTAGTCGTCGAACCCTAGCTTCCCCATGGCCCAGAGGACGTCCTCTGCGGTGATGGTCTTGCGCTGCTCCTGCTGGCACCGGTCGTTGGCCTCCCCCGTGATGAAGCTTATGTACTCCGACACGCACCCTTGGATGGTCTCCTTGGCGTCGTCGGAGATCTTGGCGTGCGCGGGTAGGATGCGGCGCATGATCCGTATTACGTTGGCTATCGGCATGTACCGATCCTGCTCCCTGACCCCGCTGCCACCGCCATGGCCACCACCTGGGCGCTCCGTGGTTCTGCGGTCGTTATTGTCGATTGGTTCATCCGCCGGTGGCAACGAGTTATCTGTTCGAGGGAGGGGACCATTAACTCAGTCACTGCAACACTAGTCATATCGTCATCCAATGCTAATGCAAGTATTAGTCAACGGAGGACCATAATGAATGACTCATTAATGTGCAGAGTGCTCATAATCAAAAGGCGAAGATTCGCGTCCACCAATCCTGAATTCGTCTTTTGAACATGCAAAAAGATGATCCTTCTCTCCAGAAGCAGAAGGGGCATGCATCTTCTTCCCTTGGTTACATTTCAAAACAGAAGCATACCAAGAAGAGGGAGGGAAAAGAGAGGAAATCAAGAAGATCATTGCATGAATAACAAGCCGAGCGATGTGACAAAACTCAAACTGAAAAGCCAATGCATCGACTGGAAGACACGCTGGCAAAAGAGTGGAAAGTGGAGGAGTTGTCTCCTGACGGGCCGAGAAATGCTATTTGCCCATATAAAAAAATGAAAAAGAAAGCAATAGAACGAAAGAGAGAAAAACTGGAAAAGGAAAAGATGCCATTGAATATCGAAATCAGGAGCATTGGTAAAAAAGAATAGGCTTCTTTATTTCGTTCTTCCATTGTTTTCTTGGTCTGTAACAGTCCAATTGGGCATTTACTGGTCCAAACAAAGGAAGGCAGTAAAGCAAGAGCAGACAAACATCCCAGCACAAAAAAGATGATGATGATGAAGAAGAAGAACAAGAAGGGAGAGGGGGACCCAGCTACCACACTCTACCGTTCAGATTTTCTTTTTCGTTTTGTTTTTTTTTGTTTTTTTCGTTTTGTTTTGTTATTGAGCGGAGGAGTTAATGAGGAGGGGTCAAAGGGAAGGGGGGGAGGGGGTCGCTTTTTCCACTTCTCAAGGCATTTCTCATGTGTCCGAGTCGTTGGCATTAATGCTCCTGTCTGGCTCTCCCGCATGCAAGGCTTCTCTCTGTTTCTCCTCACCAAACACCCCCAGGAGCAACCCAAAGGTGGATTCGAAATGGATCTTGCTATCCCATTTGGTATGTGTGCGCGTGCATGCGTGAGAGGGAGAACGAGAGAGAATGGAATTCACAGAGGAAATGTTCAGCATATTTTGAGAGACTTCCACTGCTTGCATGCACGCCATGCCGTCAAAATCAGGACCCCCAACACCCCCAAAACCATCTGATCCCAGCTACCATGGACTGTCATACATGCCGACGTTGGTTGAATGTGGTACTGCTGCGCACGAGCCAGTTTTCGCAAGAACTTAAACTATTTCTCACTCGAAGTGAAGGCACATTGTTCCTTCGTAAATAAGACATCCAGATGGACGTCGACCAAACGTCACCACAATTACAGAAGGTCCAGCAGAAGAAGACGACCATGACAAAAGAAACGGACAACTCCACAAAGCTCATGACGATCAAGACATTACGTTCGCTTCCCAACTGGAAGCGGTTTTGCAGACCCGGACGAAAAGGGGGGAAAATTTCATATATAGAAATGATTCGGATAAAAGAACCGTAAGAAGGGGAATCTAAGAGGGACACTTTTCAATTTTTCCTAAAACAAATGCAAAATGCATGCAAGTGATGAAGGAAAAAGAGAAGGGGAAAATATACGTCGATATGGTGAGAGTGAAATGGTATTACCCGGGCCAGATTTCGCATGTCCGCGATACCCATGGACGCTGCTCCTAACTTCACCTTCCATCTCTCTCTCTCTCTCTCTCTCTCTCTCTCTCTCTCTCTCAGAGACAGACTAACACCAATATACAGAAACATGCCCAGAGGACGATTTATATATAGGGAGAATTATTAGATAAACTCGGTCTACGAAGGCTAACGTCATACTAGTCATTGAATATATAAACCTTATAATAGGGCCCACGTGATTAATGATTACGACGATGTTAGTTTATAGGAAGAAATCACCTTCAAGATCTCGAGTATGTAAGGCCGTACAAGTCTCGTGCCGATGTGCTTTTGATGTTAAATGAGACCCCATTGCCAAAATCAGACCATTCGACTTTTGACCAGTCATGAAATGGGTTGACGAACTATAGTATATGCTACCGCTATCAAGACTTGTCTACTAAATTCGTGTTCTGAGAAATGTAGTACATCCGTATGGGAAGCTTTAATAACCTACCAATGGAGCACTTCTCGAATGGATGTGGTTGAAATTTAGCTGTGTGGATTGTGGTTATGCTGTGGAGCGGTGCAAGTCTCGTATTTGCTAATACAAGTTTTAAAGTTGCAACCCCTCAAAGTTGGGCGAGGCAAGCTTTCAAAAATCTGTCGTAATTTGATGTAAATGCTGAAGTGCTGCAGTTGTTAAGGTATTTGCCAAGTATCTTTAAAATTTTTTAGCACTGGTTAATGCGATCAAAGTGTTATAGGAAAACCATACCAAATAGCCTCTAAATAACCATCATATAGTGTCAAAATATTCACAAATCTATCTCTATCTAATAACATGCTTTAAAAACAAACACATTTTACATATATTATCAAATTGTATTAACTTTAGAAATATAATTGCTTTGGTTATCTCCTGGAGTAGGATTAATTAAGCTCTAGTAATGATGAAAGGGGATTTATGTAAATCTACCCAGATTTGTGAAAATCAAGTTTATTGTCATTGTTGTTTTTGGAGTTAAAGAGCCAACAATGTTCTAAATTTCAAATCCAGAATATCAACGTAATGAATGGATACAATCTGGACATTAATGCATTCACAAATGTTGTAGATAGTAATAAATGCTGCTTTTTATTAACTAAATGAGACTCAGAAACTAGGTATTAATAAATAGGATTAAGTCAATTCAGGATTTGAATTGTGATTTGTAATTAAGTGCAAAATCTAAATTTAATCTAACTACCAAACCGCTTATTTAATGGCCTTGCCAACACTTTTTTTTTTTTGGGGGGGTCTATTTTTCTCTTTTTACTTTAGACATTTTTATTTATTTATAAAAGTCAGTCAAAAATTATTTTAATTACTTTTACGGGATTAGTGGCTTGAAATATACAAACGGCTTATTTATTTCTAGAGTAAAATAATGGTGTCCACAAAGTGAGATCATTTGATCTTTCATTGAAACCCAACTCTTTGTTTTAAATGAAACTAATAAGTTGTTTTACGTGTCTTAAAGAAAAAGAGAAAACTTCTTAAGAATAGATCTAATCCACTAACTAAATTTATCTTAATAATAATCCTGAGTATTTCTAATTCAACAAAAAAAAAATATTTAATTCTTTTGATGTAGGGCTGTCCACTATTGACACAACGCAAAAGTATGGCATGAATTTTCTCCAAAAGAAAAACCGAATTTGATATAACATATAAGCTTGTTGGAGATAAATTGGTTCGTTTTTTAATAGTGGAATATTTTTCGTCATATTAAAACACTTTACTTTTATAAGGAATAACATCAAATAGTCGACATAAATATAGTGGCATAACACGAATTGATAATCCTATTTTTATCAGTCTACATCAATACCAGTTTGTTGGAATTGTTTCAATTTCACTCTCATATGTATAGCAAAAGCTAATAACATATTAAGTGAAGTATGTTAAAAATTTTGCTTCCTTATCACCTCCAAAAGTAGTAAACACAGATTCACTAGATTCTCTTTTACATATATCTCTACTCATAATGAATCACGAACCCCATCAAACATCAAACTTGTTGATTCGGAAGAATAATCAACAACAGTAACAGTAATATTCCAACTATTAAGTAATAATGACAATAGAGTCAAAGCATGTAGCACATCTTCAAGTCAATATTAACTAAATTCAATTTGACTAACAACTGCATCAAATTCATTGCTATTATCAGTAACTAATGCACCTTTGCCCATCTTTAAGTTAAATAGATATCGTATCAAGTAGACCTTGTTGATTGTGAAGAGCTTCGTATACATGTCCATCAAACCCACAGTGGTTTTTTCTTTCACGTTGTCAAATGCAATGTTACGAGCCAACGTCAGCTGAATAATACCTAACGCTTGTCTATCCAGCAATTCTCATTCAGCTTGTTGATCGAGTTAGGCTTCTCCCCACATAGCGGGTAAGTGCAAATTCCTCTAATACGAATAAACCTAAATTTACATTTTCTGAAAAACAAATTCCTTCCATTCAAATATGTTGATATTTACTTTTCCTTCTTCTATTGTCATTGATTTATTTTAGCTTAGCCAAGCCTAGCTCTGATAACAATTCTTGCAAAAATAAGCAATCGAACAGTAAAGAAAATAAATCAAGCATCAAATTTACAAGGTTCGATTTGGTGACTTATGTCCATGGAGAGAATAGCAAAAAATTTCACTATAAATCAAGTGATAAAACTAAAATTACAACCACACTCGAGTTACTCTAATACTCTCAGTCCTCAATTACTCCAAATAATTCACATAGTGTTTAACTCTACAATTTTTCAGGAAATAATCTTTAGGAATTACACAAATCTTACTATGAGATTCGTGTAATTCACTAACTGATATAGCTCACTGTGAAGACATTTCTTATATATAGACAAGAGTTGGGATAAGTACACTAGGAGTGCCAATACTTTCGTACGGCGCTTACTTTGGTGCCAAAACTTTTTTTTCGCTTACTTAAGTGTCAAATCGGAGTGAAATTGTTCACTTGAGTGCCACTTCATCGGAAAAACTGACGTGGACGCTGGAAAGCAATATTTTAATATTTTAATTAATTTTTTTGAATTTTTATGTTTTTTTTTTTTTTTTTTTGCTTTTCTTTTAATGGCCGGCGAGGGCCACCGTTGACCCTCGTCAGCTGCGAAACCCTCGCTGTCGACCGTGAAGGCCTTGGGTGAGGCCGTTGCGGCCTCCCTGCGGCTGTCGAGGGCCATTGCGGCCTTGCCCAGGGCCAGATCTGGGCAAGGGCCACTTGGCCTTTGCCGTCGCCACCGCGGGTGAGGTCGTTTACAGCCTCGCCGGCCTCACCTAGGGCCTTCGCGGCCGACGGCGAGGGTTCCGCGGCCGACGAGGGTCAACGGTGGCCTTTGCCGGCCATTAAAAAAAGAAGCAAAAAAGCAAAAAAAAAATTCAAAAAATTCAAAAAAAATTCAAAAAAATTAATTAAATAATTACTTTTCGGCGGCCACGTCAGTATTCCGGCAGCCACATCAGCTTTTCCGGCGAAGTGGCACTCAAGTGAATGATTTCACTCTGATTTGGCATTTAAGTGAGCGAAAAAAAAGTTTTGGCACCAAAGTGAGCGTCATACGAAAGTATTAGTACTTCTAGTGTCCTAACCTCGATAAGAGTTGGATCCAAAATAAGAAACCTTCTTCAACTAAAAAACCTATTCAAAATTAAAAAGTTTTTCCTTCATGCTCAAACTTGAAACATATTTTTAACAACCTCAATTAAAATCAGGATTTCTAAAGATGAAGTTGGATAAGACCGAAGTTGTGTAAGCATCTGCAGTCACATGGAGTCATAGGACAATGGATTAGAAGTTTGTTGTCTTATTCTTTCTCATGTTTAAGCATAAGAGATTTGATTAAGTCTTGGAGTAATTGTGTATCCCCCATTCCTTCCATTGTCTCGAAAGTAAATAATTCAGCCTGCAACTGTATACAAAGTTATTTTGTGAATAACATTTATAGGTTTTGTATTAGAGTTAGTTCGTTTACGAAAATATCATATTTCCGAAAAATGCTTTTTTAGGAAATCATTTTTCAAGAAAATGACCATATTTTCCGATGTTTGGTTGAAATCTAAAAATGAAGTGAAAAATATTTCCCACTATTCAGTATCTAATTTGATTTTTTGGGAAAAATTACCATTTTAATTTTAATTTTATAAAAAATGAATTTTTTTATTTTTTATTTAAAAAATCAAATTTGTATTTATATTTTTTTTTTTTTTTTTTTTTCCTTTCTCCTTCCTCCTTCTTCCTCCTCAGCCATCGCATGCCTTAGTAATGGCCGACTACCTGGCAACCGACTAAGACACAAATCAATGAGCTCAAGACTTGGCTGATTTGCGAGGTGCAAGCCTCACTACCTCCTGGCAACGCTCGGGCATCACCGATTTGGTGAGGCTTAGGCCTCACGGCCTTTGGCGACGCTCAGGCATCTTCGATCTGCATGGCGTACGCCTCGCAGCCTTTGACAATGCTCAGGCATCATCGGTCTGTGAGGCATGGGCCTCGCTACCTCCTGACAACGTGCGGCTAGGCGCGAGCCTCGCCGCCTCCTAAAGACGTGTGGCAAGGCCCGAGTCTCGCCGCCTCCTAAAGACGTGTGGCAAGGCCCGAGCCTCGCGGCCTCTAGCGACACTTGAGTGTCATCGATTTGTGAGGTGCAAGCCTCATCGCCTCTTGACGATGCTCAAGCATTGCCGATCTATGAGGTGCAAGTGTCGATGTCCTTTAGTTACGCTTGGGTTTGCTAGGCTCTATTTGTTAACGTTTCTATTTCTCTGTTTTCATGTTCTTTTGTTCCCTGGAATAGAAAAGGAACAGAAATGCGTTTGGTAATGCAAACTGATTTTTCTATTCCCGGGATTAGAAAGTTGTTCTTAGGAATAGATTTGGAGTAGAAATGAGAAGTAAAAAAAAGTAGCTTCTTATTCTTGGGAACAATTTCTAGAAACTATTTCTTGGAAACTACTCACCGCCTATAGCACGCCGTCACTTGCCCACTGCCGCCACCACCGTTGGTTGCCGCCAGACGTCGGCTGCTACTGTCGGTCGCCGATCGCTGGTCGTCGGCTGTCAGCCGCCCCCACCCGCTCGCCACCAGCCGATCGCCAGTCATCGGCCTCTCGCCGTTGGCCCGCCCGCCGATGGTCAGTCGCTGCAGCCACCGCTGGTCGCCGGTGGCCGCCTGCCACCACTGGTCGCCACCGCCATCAGGGAAAAAAGAAATAAATTTTTTTTGTCGATTCCAAACTCATTTCTATTTCGAGAATAAGAAATTTTTGTAGTTACCAAACGCCCTATTTTACTCAAAAATTGTTCTAAGGAGTAGAAATAGAAAAGAACTATTTCTCAAAAGAAACTGTTTATAGGAGTAGAAATGTTACCAAACGCGCCCCTAGTGACTGGTTGTCGGCCTTTGTTGTGGTCGACGACTGGCCAAAGAAGGAGAAGAAGTAAAAAAGAAAGAAAAGAAAAAGAAAAAAGAAAAGAAAAGAAAAAATAATATAAAAATTGATTTAAAATAATAAAAGGAAAATGTATTTGGTCAAATAAAATAAGGTGAAAAAAGATATAGAAAATTTTTTCTCTTTCTTGAAAGTGGAAAATATGTTCTCCTATTTTAGAAAACTTTTTTTCCTTTGATGGAATATATTTTCCCCAACCAATCAATTTTTCATGAAACAAACGTCAGAAAATTCAGAAAACTTTTTCTTAAAAATTATTTTTCATAAAATGAACGGAGCCTAGGTTTCGATTAAGGATGATCACTTCCACATTTCATTAGCTCGGACATCTATTTATTAGACTTCAACACTCAATATTCAATACTCAAATTTTCGACATTCGTTTTTCCAGTATTAAAAAATGAGCCCTAAAAAGTGTTACTAGGTGTACCCATTTTTGAAATTATTTAGATTTGTCCATTCAATATGAGAGATTAGATATATTATATAAGTATATCTTAGCTAACAAGATTGAACATTGTCTGAATATTGCATAATTCTCACTATGATTTAAGCACAAAAAGAAAACTCCAAGTTAAGTAGGGCTAAAAAAGATTGGCCCGACCGGACCCAAAAACTTTCACCACCGAGACAGGTTGACCCGATTATTTAAAAAATTGAAGAAAGGTCCACACGTACCCGAATTCTCAAAACCGGTTGGAGCGGATCGTCTCAAAGAATATTGGAGGGGTTCTAAGAGGGTTTGATCTCCTCTTCTTGGTAATACAGCTACTTGGATAAAATGAATTTCTACTACCCTTCTCTCGACGACAGATGCTTGCAGGTGGTTGAACCACGACGAGAATCATCGAATTCTCTCTCTAATTGTTCTTGACTTGCTACTTTTGGATAGCTCGCTTGCTTCTTTTTTGCATGTTAAGTAACAAGCTTCAAACGTGAAACACCAATCATATTGTTGTCTTTATTACGTTCTCGCTTTACCTCTTTCACGAGCAATGCTTGCAAAGCTGGCTAAGCATATTGTCTTCATCTCTATAAAAACCCCATCGATCCGTAAGATTGGTAGTTAAGAAAACAAGAGAGAAAAAATCATGGGAGATCAAGGGAAAGAAGCGCCATCTCAACAGAAGCCACCTATAAAGTCAGTCTCTCTCTCTCTCAATGAACAGAATGAATCTCAAGACTTTGCTCTTTGAATAATGGAAGTTTGTTGTTGTTGTTGTTTTGGTGTTGGTTTGTCATGTTGCATTACTAGTGAAAAAAAGCTGCAGCATGCAGTGGAGGTCCATCAGAAAGCACTGGACGATCTGGTGACCGTGAACTCGCTCTTCACCGTCGCAGTCTTCGTGGGCCTGGCGTTCGCGACCGGTGAACACCACAACATAGCGGGGAAAGAGGAGTGTGAAGCCGGAGTTCGTGTGGCGAGGAGGCTTGTCGAGAACGAAGTGATTTCGTTCGCCTTTTATCTCTTTTCCAGCCTTGTGGCCAAATCCCTCAAGACCTACCTCTTCACCTACATCATCGACCAGCCCGATATAAAAAGAATCAATAACTGGTCGAGCAAGGTGCTGAGAGGGTCCTTGTTCGTTCTCTCCACGTCCACCTCCGTCATTGGCAGCGTGTTCCTCTTGTGCTCCATGATCGACACCATTCAGATCCAGCTCGGCAGGGTCTCTTGCAAAGGTACCGAGACATTAAATTCTGTCGGTGTCCTGCTCGGGGTCTCCATCTTAGCATTGCTCATCTACATACCCTATGTCTTACGTGCCATCCTCAAATCCACAAGGATCTTCGACAACCTACTTCCAAAAAACTTTTGTGGCACATGCTATCGTCCAGACCCCCAACAAGAAAACTTCGAGAACCTCCTTCCCGGAACCCTTTGTCGCACGTGCCATCGTCAAATCCACAATAATCTTTGAGAACCTACTCCCAGGAAACTAAGATCCCCCTTCTGAAGCATCGGGCAAAAGATCCATCTTCCTAACCATCTTCAGGTGCAAAGGTCTTCAGGTACATAGAACTGAGAGATGAGCGTCGACTTCTCTTCGCTTTCCGGGATGTGAATCAATATGTGTATTTGTGTTTATTAGTCAGCTTCTCTGCTTCTACGGTTTCTGCAATAATAAGAGGGAGATGCAGAACCACTCTTGTCAGCACTATGCATATTGTTGTCTACCTATCAATGGTTGCTCGCCATGATTAAACAAACTGGCATTAACACCCCACAATCTCATCCAGAAAGAAATCCCGAGTCAACCATCAAATGATGACTTAGTGGAAGGAAGATTCTGTGAATATTGAAGAGGCAAACGAAATAAACACCCTTTCTCCCACATTTACAATTGAGCAGCACTTGCGTTGGACATGAGCGGAGAGTCGTTATTTATTGAGGCCGAACTCCTGGGGATACTTGACAGATAAAAGACCGATCGCACCTCCCTTCAGATCTTTACCAGCTATTAGGCAATTTCGGTGTTGCACTGAATCTTTCCAGCTGAGTTGCTGCCACTAGTAATTTCATTCTTCTTATGACCTCTGTTTTTGTGCCGCAATTTCAATCCCGCCCAACTGAGCAGCCCTCCTCATCAAAAATCTTGCTCCTCTTGACATTCTCATCAGCAACATCGGCCCGTTTTTCTTCTTTATCTCCTCCGCACTAAATCCAGACTTGCTACAATCAGTTTTACACAATAAACCATTTCTATACTAGCATGTCGAAACACATTTATGTACTGCTTGTCACCACACTTGAAGATATCATCTTTTATCAAAATTAATTTAGATCTAATCTATTTTTAATAGCAGATACCACAGGAACAAAAAGTCCTGGAAAAACGCCATATTGCCCCACATCTTGAAAATAAGGTTTAAAAGAGTTCAGAAACCTGCCAAAAGTACCCAGAAAAATCAGAGAGAAGAATGGAACATTCCTTCAAGTTATAAAGCAATCTCTACTGCTCTAATTGATTTCCAAGGGAGACGAAACAGTTTTACTTCACTTTTGTGAGGTGGGGTTATCAAGTGATGTGATTCCTAAAGTTGAACTGCTTGAACAAGCTACTGGAGGCAGAACGACTAAAGTGGGTCTTTCAAAGAGCAAATGGGAGTGAAACCTTCTAATAGCCTGAAAATCCATTAGCTGCTCACCCTGAATAAATAACCAGACTGACTGCAACAGCAGCGAAGGCCTCCAAAGTACATCCGATCAACCTGTAGGCGTAGACAAGGTCTAAATCTCAATCACGCCAATTATCCTGCAAATAAACCTTCTCATGGTAAGCAAAGACGCAAATGAAGACGGCCCACATGTCTGAGGTCGATAGAGACAGGTTGAGCATTGTAGACCCATTTATCTGCAAACGAAAATTTTGTTGGATCTCATGTTGCAAACAAGCGAACAACTGCACAGCCAGAAAATCTAATGTCTTGAAATCAAACCTTCAGCAAAATCGAGAGAAATGAGTATAACAGGAACGTAGCCGGTGCAAATCCCAAGAAAGCTAGTGCCTGCACCAATTAAAATAAAGATTCCTTCAAAAAGAAAGTACCTTTTCAGGGTCTAGCCAGCAAACAGCATTAATAAGCATATTGGTGAAGTCTTAATCACGTTCATCTTAGTTAAATCCCATCAACAAGATAACTCTGATACTCAATAATAGACTTAATACAGAGGCAACTTCAGAAAACTGAGGAAGTGAATATAATTTCCACATTTTACAGTTACAAGTCGACTTAAGTTTGTTGATTATCTGATAAAAGATTAGCACAAATAAAGCTGAAATGAGAAACTCCGCTGAGAATCTTTCCATAAGCGTTCTTTCCAAATTTCCAAGCTCTTTCTCTCTTTCTTTGATTGGGATAAATGAAAAACATTTGCAATGAGATTTGCATACGTGAGAACCATACATCTGAAGAAAATATAACAGACATTTAGTACTTAATCTTGATCTTAATGAAGGGCAACAACTATCGTCTCAAGTCTTTTCTGTCTCCAAATTTCTGTAAACAGTGCAAGAATAAAATTAAGTGGTTATCGAGAAGCCCACTGATTTACATTCATCATTTCCTGCTTCTTGCGTTGAGCGGTTCTGAAGATCTTGAGTCAATCAAGTGTATTAAAGGATGAAATAGTTCGAAGCTATTTACATTTCAGATAGGCAGCTTCTAAAATTGTTTACAAGTACAGATAAATTTAAAAGGCCTGAAGAGAGTGCATGCGCAGATGGCAACTCTGTACAGGTGTTTATGCTTGTGCACTTAGTAACCCCTTCATATTCATTAGAAACGTGGTGGACGCATGTGTATGATACGTATGTTTACATATACACATGGGAGGAGAGAGAGAGAGAGAGAGAGAGAATAGATTTGAGCTCATTGAGGTCAAGAATGCTTTTATATGAATATTAAGGACAATTTCAGGAACAGGTCGACTGCAAAAACATTGTCTACCCCTCACGGAGATGAAACTACTTTGAATCATTGCAAAAGCAAAGGTGACAACAGTGCAAGTCCTATCAGGAATGAGAACGATTGGAACAGAAAGCTAAATTCAATCAAATGTGAGACATCCGCACGAGAAACAACACATGAAATAAGACCAGTGAAAATGATGGATCTTTTGATGCCATAATATTGGCGTCATATCCGTATATTAGTTAATCAAGACCTAAGAGGATACATTTGTATAGCGCTAATAATGGCACCAAAAAGTCCAAGCATCAACATTAGTTCCATTCTGTTAGCATTCTTCACTAGATATTTCTGTCCACAGAGACAAAATCAACTTATAAGATATCAATTTTTCACATCAAGAGAGGCAAAAAAATCTCTTGCAACAAACACCTCAAACTCCCAGTACAGCCAACTTGATTAGTTGGGGAAACCTATCACTGGCGGAGCTTCTCTACACTGCCCTGACCACCTTTCTTCTGACTAACAATACCATTAAGTATGGTCTGATTCAACTTTTAGCAATGTCCTTTTGGTATTTCGATAAGTTGAAATAAATGATGTGTGTTTTGTAGTCCTAGACTCAATGAAAACTGGAAAATACTTGCTCAACGTAGAGAGAAGGTGAGTGGTAATGACATAAATCCTACCTAGTAATTTCCTTCAGCATTTTGGTTGTGCTTCCTCTACTGAAGGTAAAATAAGGTTTAACAATGCTGTTTCTTTCTAATTTTAAGTCTAGATTCATAATACTAAGTATGCAACAAATGGGCTCTCCAGCACGTAAGACCTGATTGCACAAGCTTGCTTCATGCACAAGACAATTCGAAAGGAGAACAGGCAAAATTTTCAAGAACAAAAACCAAAAAAACATATGACTTTGCGTTCCTCACTCACGTTACTGACAGCGTGGAGTGTTGCCCCAGCAAAAACAGCGCTTCCCCTTTCCTAGGGTTACAAAGATGTGTATAACCTAATAGATTCACTCAATTGGAGGGCATAAATTCGAATTATGACCCTCGAATAGAAGAAACTCAAATACAGGATAAAGAAAACAGTGTCTCCTCCCCGCTCAAGAAGGCGGGTTAGGACTTTGTAGAATTCATGATAGCAATAAAGCTGCTATGATTAAACACATTTAGATCCTTTTTACTGATAAAGAATCATTATGGTGTAAATGGATACATGCCATTCATCTCAAAAAGAAGAACTTATGGGATTCCAATCCTCCAACCAACTGTTCTTGGGCTAGGAGGAAAATACTTGCACTAAGAGGTGAAATTCTTCCATTCTTTAAGTAAAAACTAGGAGATGGGTTGTCCACTTCGCTATGGTTTGATCCTTGGCTTGATATCGGTCCACTAAATGCACTATTTTCGGACACATATGTATACTAATCGGATCTTACTGGACAAGCTAAAGTGGCGGATCTTTATTCTCCCCATGGTCAAACGGTAATCCAAGAGCTATGGTCTTGGCAAATCATGGTCCCGCCTTTATCCCAAGGCCAGGACAGTTTCTCCTGGAAAGAGGATCCCTTGGGCAATTTTTGAGTTGCATCGACATGGGCTGCTATTCGCAGGAAAGCACACAGGGTTCCTTGGTTATCTTTTGTGTAGAATAAGGCCATTGTACCTAGGCACCAATATCTTCTTTGGCTGATTGTCAAGAATTGTCTACCAACCCAAGTACTCCTCATGTCTTTTGGTAGGATACCAAACACAGTTTGCGCTTTTTGTAATTCTAGGCCCGACTCGGTTGACCATCTGTTTTTTGACTGTGGTATCTCGAATTCCCTTGCTATGTTTTGGGCTTCAAAATGCAATCTTCCCTGCATAACTCTTCATGGACGAACAACTTTCTTTGGGCCATCAACTCACTGTCGGGTAGAGGGTTTTCAAAGGAGATTGCTTGGTTCTCATTTGATGCCTTATGCTACGTAATTTGGAAGATGAGAAATGAAATTCTCTTCCGAGCGCACAACTTATATATTCCTTCAATGAAGCAATACCTTTCAAAGGCGGTTAAGGATAATGCTCTTGCTTTTAAAAGGGTTGAAGATGCCCCTAGTAATAGGAGGATGCAGCAGAGTTGGGGGATTGACCCTTGTATTTTTGCTGTGGGGCCAAGTGAGGCTCAGGAAAGGGCCGTCTAGGTTCCTCTGTTAGTTTTACTATCCTGTTTGTATATCCTTTTGTGATCATGGTACCATTTTACTCCAGTGACTTGTTGTCCCGTTGAGTGATTGTTGGTACCGTGTTTCACCTTTCCTTGTATAGGTTCTCTTGGTTGAAAGCTATAATACTTACCTTACCAA
Source organism: Corymbia calophylla (assembly GCA_014182845.1). Lineage (NCBI taxonomy): Eukaryota > Viridiplantae > Streptophyta > Magnoliopsida > Myrtales > Myrtaceae > Corymbia > Corymbia calophylla. Next base: position 143,671 of record CM024693.1, read on the forward strand.
AAAAGAAAAAAAGAAAACAGTGCAAAATAATTTACTTTTGCTGTCATAGCCATGAACTCTTACAGAAGATAACATGAACAATCGACAATATGGAGTGGCATAACAGAAATAGATAGTCCTATCAATTTCACACATATTTATAGCAAAAGCTAATAAAATATTAAGTGAAGTTGCTTCCCTAAATGAATCTCTTTCTACTTTATCACAGTTTCAAATTTGAGAACTTGAGCTTGGGCTCAAGTTTAGACTAAAAATGAGAAAATGACATCACAAGTGTCATGCCATGTTGGGTTTATGCCACTTGAGTGAACATTTTTTAAAAGTTATAGCATTCAAGTAATTGAATGAAGGTTATGGCTTTTGATTGATTTTTTTTTCAGAAGTTATGATACTGAAGTGATCAAAAAAGAAATTGTGGCACTCAAGTAAGCACAATATGCAATTTATGACAATTTTGATGTCCTTATCCTGACTAAAATTTACTTGCACAACCAAGTTGAGCTCAGTACCTTGAAAATCTAAGTGAGTTAGGCTTGATTGAGCCTAAATTGAGTATGCGGTCATGAATGACCTCGATTGAGTCAGGTCCGAGCTCATGCATTAGAAGATGCCGCCTAGAGTCATTAGAAGGTGCTCACAAGACTGGGTTATACGATGACCATGAGAGAGAAGGAAAAGAAAAGGATTAACTGAGGGACTACATAATAGGGGCCAATGTGATTTCCTCTCTATCTTGTTGTTCAAGGAGACTACTTTCCTTACATTCCTACTACCATCATTGTAGTACATTTTCTCGTACAGCATAAGGATAACCTAATTGATTAGAAGCTTGTCTAAGCCCAAAACAGATACCTTGGGACTGTGATGCTATCGAAAAAAGTTGTGCCACACTCTATTACATTGATAGAAGGAACGAGCATCTCTCTTTATAAAAAGGGGTCGGGGATCCTAGCGACTTCCCCTTTATGCAATGCTCTTTGCCATCCTCAAATTAAATATAATCAGAAACAATTTGATTGACTTGAGTGCATACATATAATCTAATCTCAATACATGAAATTTTATCGGTTGACCAAGTCTTGACCTCAAGATTAGAGGGAGTGTCCTTGTGTGAGTAGGTGAAATTGTAATTTGTAACCCACAATTGGGTAGTTAACTATAAGATCATGGCCTTTGAATTCCCTCGAGGCTCACCTTATTGGGGAAAGAAAAAATTTTAATGAAAAATTTCTGTCTAATATAATCTAGTATGAATCTAATCCTAATCCTAATCTCATATAATATATTGTACTAAAATTGACTTTTTCACATTAGTGTATCATTTAGTGGGATATTTCCTTTCTTTTCCATGTAAAATCTGAAGAGTTTTGTGAAGAGAAAAGTGAATGTATGGTAGGAAAATCTCTTGATAATATACTTTTGATAAATGTGAATTGGCAAAAATGACTTTTCAACATTGAATGCATTCAACTTAATAAAGTGATTCTTTTCTTTTCCAAATAAATTTTAAAGAGCTTCGTCAAGAGAAGAGTAAACGTACAGTAGGGAAATCTCTTCATAATATATCATAGCAAAAATAATTTTGCGTATTAAAAGAATTCAAATTTAATGAGTTGAGAGGAAAGTGGACACCACGCATACCTGTATGTATTGTGTGATATTTTTGTTTCCTTTTATAAATTTTTATGATTATTGTTACTGTTATAACTTGAAAAGTATTATAATATTGAAAGTGCAAGAGTAGAGGAAGAATTTTCACTTTTTAAATCCATTTTATTATTATTCACCTATATGTTTTGCAAATGGTTTATGTCTAGTGATGCGAATGAATTAATCAAATTAACACTCTTTTCATACAAGGAACAAGAAGAAAACCGTGAAAGCAATATCACCACATGAAACTTTTGAAGGTCACAGATGTCCATCCTCCATTTTCTATCTGTTAAATACTTTGGATCCTTGATTAGATAAGATGCATTGCTTCTCTGGCATATCAAATGAGCTTTCTACTTTCCGCCTTGCTTAAATAGCATGGCGAATTAACACTAAAAAGATTGAGGATAGGATTGTCTGCGAAGAGACTTTTGTGTGATCAATCACTTATTTTCCATCTTCATGAAAACTACCCCATGACGTTATAGGATTGCTAGGAATTGTGGGGGATTTTCAATGCATCTCTCCACATTTGTAAGACCATGCCTCCCTACGAGTCGGGATTTCTCGAGATGAAGGTGGATAAGATCGAACTCGTTTAACCTACTAATACACTGAACAATATAGAAAAAGGGGGAGCAGAATAGCTATTCTTCAAGAAACACCGGAACCCATCTGCAGCCACATGGAATCATACATAACAAGTAGAAGGGTATTAATTACACTTGGCATTGCATGATAATTAAAGGAAGAAGGAAGAATCTGGTCACTCGACGTGCTTGGCGAAAATGCAGCCAAAGCAGCAGAATAGGGTTCAGTCGCATCCTCTTTTTTTCCTTTTAAGCCTATTTATCTTTTCCATCTTTTTTCCCTTTTTTTTCTTAGTAATCTCGCTTGTAACCTCAGGCAAGGAATATCTCACAGTGGCACCGGCCATATTACAAGTTTAAACCCCTTCTGCCTCCTCCATTCCATCCCTTCATCCCATTGAAATCGTTGAATCATGTCGACTCCAGGACCTGATCCAACGAGACAAGAGAAGTCCTCTGATCCTGAAACTGCTGATCCTCAAGAGTTCTCTCTCTCTCTCTCTCTCTCTCTCTGAATTCCCATGCAATATTACCTACGTATGATTATCTTCATGCATGCAATCCTGTGAAGAAGTTGATTTCGTACCCTGTCAATTGTTCAATAACATTCAACTTATTATTCATTGTGGATCTGTCGCAGTAGGGAGAAGAAGATGAAGATAGAGCATCTCCAACAGGTGCTGGGCGATCTGGTGAGCGTGAACTCCCTCTTCACCTTTGCGATGTTCGTCGGGATATCCATTACGGGAGTCAACCCCCAGACTCTCCAGCCGCGGAAAGAGTGCCAGGCCAGCCAACAGACAAAAATGTCGCTCCTGTTCGACGAGGTGGTTTCATTCGTGTGCTTCCTGCTCTCGAGCCTCGTGGCCACGGCCCTCAAGATGCACCTCTCCACGTTCCTCATGTCCCCGGACTCCGAAGAAGTGAACAAGTCCAGGCTCGACATGACCGATTGGTTGAGTAACTTGATGATCACGCTGTCGGTTTCAGGTTCGATCCTCGGGTGCGTCTACTTGACCCTGTCGATGACCATGGTGGTCCACGTGCTCCTGGGGGATGTCACTTGCGGAGAGAGCGACACAGTTGTGGCCACAGGGAGCTTGATAGCCATCAACGTCCTGGCACTCCTCATCTATATGCCCTCCATGATGCGTGCCGTCCATCTATCTTACTGGAATCTTTTGCGCAGCGAATAATTGAGCAACCACACGCTGTCTCAGCGAAACATCCCTAAAATCTAGTAAAATTCTAATTCGCCGCCAATATCATCGCGTGTGGATGCGATGGTATTCATCAGGGCCATGTTCTCTTTTGTTCATTACTTTTCCCTCGTCGCGATCGGATACTCATGTATCATCTGCCTAAATAAAAAATGGTTTTAATAATATGTTGAGTGCGATTTGATCTGGCACAGAGCAATGCATTCAACGCCTCCCGGTCGTTTAAAGTACGAAAAGCTAAATCGTTTGATCACTTGGAATGATGCCGGTCCGCATCATTTATATACCACCATATAACATATAACCTGTCCGTTCACAAGGTTTGACATGGAAATGGGATTCGAGCGATGGCGCCGCTGGTGGCCGTACAAGGTCGGCCACCACACCGAGGCCACTACCTCCCATCTCTCGCCGATTTTTTTCCTTTTAAAAAGAATTCGCGTTCCTTTTTGAAATTTCCATATATGGCGATGTCATATGCACAAATATGCATGCAAGCGGGATTGGGGTTGCCAAGTCATATTTCAATCGAACCAAATTGAATTTAACGACTAAACTGGTTATATTCAAAAGCACAAGGACCTAATCGACCAAAACTAAAGCCGACAGGCGAATTGAATATCGAAGAATCAAGGACTACGAGATCAGAATGTGAGAATTTGTGTTCTTCTAAATAGCTGCCGCTTCCACATCTTTGTTTCATTTACGGCGGTGCCTGCATGACACTTTCTATAATGACATAAGACCGGAACTCTTTTGCGGGTGGGTTCGTACATTGACCTGGCAATCGTGCTGGGTCCGGATTCGGGTCATCTGGCTTACTGTAAGTACAGGCCCGGAACAAAAAACGAGTCATTTTAAATGGGTTAAGATTTGATTCACTCATGCCCAATCCGATCTAATATCCTAAAATACCCTCAACTTTAACTTTTATCCCTTTTGACCAAAAAAAAGAAGAATTATCCCAATTTTTCCTCGTCTCAAAATTTAGCTTCAATCTTAATTTTACCGTAAACTTTTTTTTGTCTCTTGAAAAACCCTCAAATTTATGTCATGTCCAATTCTATCATGAAGTTTTTCTTTTTTTGGTGTTATGGAAAAATCCCAAACTTTAGGTCGTGTCCCAATTTTACTGTCCAATCCCAATTTTAACATAAAACTTTTATAGTCTCATAAAAAACCACAAATTTTTACTAAGTCACAAATCTTCCCACATTAACCCTCCATCCAAAATTTCTCATTGGAAATCAAGAGATGGAAAACTTCCAAGCACAAACTGTTCGAGCATCCCAAGCACGAGCTCTCCAACTACCAAAGATAGAACATTCCCAAGCACGAGAGATCGACAAATGCAAAATCTCTAAAGGAAATTTTGACGAATGGTTAATGGAGAGAAGATTTGGGACTCATGTAAAAGCTAGTGATCTTTTATAAGACAAAAATTTTTAAAGTGAAATTAAAACTAGACCTAAAGCTTGGCATTTTTTTAGATAATTTTTTTTTGATAGAATTGGTATTGTACCCAAACCTGAGGGTTTTTTATGTTACAAAAAATTTTATGGTAGAATTTGGACTAAACCTAAAGTTTGAGATTTTTTATGGGACAAAGAGAATTTTAAGGTAAAATTGGGATATGATCTAAAGTTGGAAGTTTTTTTTTGTGAGACAAAAGGTAGAATTTGCGCAAGAGTTAAAATTAGAGGTTTATTAGGATATTACCCAACCCTATAAAAACTAGATTGACTATTTTTTACTAGATTTTCTTCTTCTTCTTTCCCTTTTTAAAAAAGGGTATTAGCGCATTATAACGATGCGGGGTGAACCGACAATTAGAAAATCATCATACTAATCTAATTGCTAATTTGTGATATCTTTTAAATAACTACAAAAGTAGTTTGCTCAACTTGTTAGAATAACAAATAACTAGATAAAATTTGAAAACTTTCACAATCTCTATAATTAGCAATATGAGACAAATGAATGTCTAGGGACCATGATAAAGCTGGGGTCATTAAAGAATACCATTGGAAGTAAACATTATATCGGTTACCTTAGTCTTTAACCAATAAAGATAACAGGATAAAAATAAGAAAATTATCCAAAAAATCCTAATTCTATTGCACTTTTACTATTTAGTCCTAAATTTTTCATACCAATTGAGTTCTAAACCTTTTTACTTTTTATCAATTGAGTCCGTTTGACTAATTTTGACAAAAAAATTGTCGACGTAAACGCTAGCCATCTTAGGTTGCACGATCAGTGGCCGGTACTGATGTGGATAATTTTTAATAAGATTTTAATTTTTTAAAAAGTTTTATTTATTCTTTTATTGATTTTTTTTAATTTTTTCCTTGTTCATCTCTTTTCCTTCTTTTCCTTTTCTTTCCTTTTCTCTTCTTTTCCTTTTCCCTCCTCCAACCACCACCGTGGCTAGACCTCATCGATGACCAACAAAGGTTGTCGACCTTAGGTGAGGGTTGCCCTCACTTGAGCAAGTGTGGCTTGCCCTCGCCTAGATGGGTAAGGGCAACCCTCACTCAATCTGGCAAGGGCCACACCTGGGTGAGCGTCGGCTGCCCTTGCCTAATTTGGCGAGTAAGGCCCTTGCCAACCCATGCCTAGGCGTCCCTCACTTGAGGTTAGCAAGAGGGAGGAAGAAAAGAAAAGAAGGAAAAGAGAAGAAAGGAGAAAAAAAATATTCGAAATATCCTATATGACACGACCAACATTTATGTTAGTGGTTTCTCACCAAAATTGGCCAAATATACTCAATTAGCAAAATTGAAAGATTTACGACAAAATTGGTAAAAGTACAATATATTTAGAACTTTTTGGATAATCTTCCCCCATAAAAACACTCATGAAATAAAACTTCAACTTTTAATATGAAGCCATCTAACCTTATCGTCTAGCAAAAATAGGGACACGTCCAAGAAATCATATGAATTATACATTTATTTAGGATATTACACATATGTTGGCTGACAAGCCTGAATATTCTATCATTTTGATTGTTCTAAATTTTCAACTAGAGTTCAAACAAAAGAAGAAAAGAACTGCTCATTTCACGGGTTAAACATGGTCAACCTGACGCATTTGGAAAATTATTTAAGCAATGTTAGAGACTCTAAATTGTCTTATTACTAAGAGATCTACTAATCGCAAATAGTTAGTTAAATTAGACTATTAAGCCATTTAAGCACCAAACAAAAATCCATAATAACAATTGGGTGCGCATAATAACTATTATATTTCTATTCCAAAACTAATTTTCTGTTCCAAAAACAAAATTTGGAACAGAAATCTGGTTGGTAACACTCATTTTTCTATTTTTGGAACAAATTTTTAATCCAAAAATAGGTTTGGAACTTGAATGAGAAGTAAAAAAATTTTACTTCTCTATTTCTACAACAAAAATGAAAAATAAAAACTCTTTTTATTACTCATCTCCATTACTAGCCGGCCGCCCACTCACCATTGCCTGCCGTCCACTAGTCACTGTCTGCTGTTCACCACTACTGCCGTTAGCCGTCCGCCCTCAATTGGGAGAGAGAAATTTTTTGTCATTGTCAAATGAATTTCTATTCTAGGATTGTGTTGTTATCAAACACGTATTTTTGCTTAAAAACTTATTCAGTAATAGAAATAGAAAAATATATTTCTATTCCAAAAATCAATTTATAGTCAGAATGGTTATCATTTGCGCCCTTAATAAGTAGATTCAACGACTTTTTGATAACCACATTAAGTCCTAAAAATTTACTTTTAACCGGTTAATTTTATTAAGTGCGTTTGACAATTTCCAATTACACACAACTTATTGAGTATTTTAAGTCAAAAGCCATTGGATGTAGTAAGTAACGAATGACTTAGTTAATTGACTTATCAAAATATCCAATGGAAGTTAATAACCTTACCAAATATAAACGTAAACGCTTCAGTACTCAATATTCCGGACTGAAATTTTCAGCACTCAGTTTTTCAGTATTAATAAACGTGGGGCATTTTGATCCCCCCTTATCCCAGAACCGAGATAAGTTCACCTGGATTCCGGATCCTTCCAGAAAATTCTCTATTGCTTCGGCATGGGGCTCTGTTCGTAGGAAACGTGAGGTGGTGCCCTGGGCCTCACTCGTCTGGAACAGAGCAATTGTGCCGCGCCACTAGTTCATTTTATGGTTGGCTGCCAAGCGCCGACTTCCCACACAGGTGTCGCTCATGGCTTATGGTAGAATCTCCGTCACGGTATGTGTTTTTTGTAATATGGCTCCTGACTCACATGATCATTTGTTTTTTGAGTGTCAAGTCTCGAATGTACTGGCAACCTTTTGGGCTGCAAAATGTAACCTGGCTTGGTGCAACCGCACCTAGAAGGACAACCTCTGTTGGGCGACAAAGGCTCTAGGTGGGAAGGATTTTCATAGTGACATTGCACAGTTCTCTTTTGGAGTGCTACTCTATGTTATATGGAAATCCAGGAACAACATGCTATTTCGAGCTTCCAATCTTTTCATCCCTGCCATGAAGTAGCACTTGATAAAGGCGGTAAAAGATAAAGCATTATCGTACAAGGCTGTCCAAGACAGTCCTCGCAATCGACTTCTGTAGCGTGCCTAGGGCTTTGACCCCTCTATCTTTGTTGTGCACCCAAGGGTTGATTAGTTTTCTTTAGTCCTTCAAGGTTTAAAGCTTGTATTCTGTTTCTTTGATGGGTTGATGTATTTTGTGAACATGGTACTCATTCACTCTGGTGACGTGTTGTCTGGATGAGTGTATGTTGGTGCCATGGTTCCCCCTTGTACATTCTATTTGGTTGAAAGTTAATATCACTTACCTTACCAAAAAAAAATAAATGAGCCCTAAAGAGTGTTAATATGTGTAGCCATTTTCCAAATTATTTTAGATTCGCGCATTCAATGAAAGAGATTAAAGAAATCATAGAACCCGTATATCTTAGCTAACAAGATTGAACATTGTCTAACTGAGAATATTGCATAATTCTAACTATGATTTAAGGACAAAAAGAAAACTCTGAGCTAAGTAGGGTTAAGCAAGGTTGACCCAACGTGACCCGACCCAGAAATTTTGAACACGAGACAGGTTGACCTGATAATTTAAAGAGTTGAAGAAAGGTCCAGCTGTCCCCTATTTCTCGAAACGGGTTTGAGCAGGTTATCGGGTCCAAATTTCATTTTGCCAGCTACATGCAAATGTAATCTCATTAGAGGAGTTTTAAGAGGATTTTATTTCTATTAAAATTATGTCTTGAGCTTGAACTCGTGTATGATACCCATAGACACGCAAAACATTTTAACAAGGAGGAAGCACGTCCATGGAGCATTTAATGAGAAATGGCGCGTGATTGGATCCGAAAGATTTTAGCGCCAGAATATAGGCTGCACATTGGAGATAAAAGCCACCATCTGTCCATATGTTGACTTTTGCACCCTTCTCACTTTTCTTGTCCTGAAGAGTTGAACGCCCAAAGTTTCAACAATATTAAATGCATGCACATGACCATGTGCATGCGTGCCCATGAAAAATGGAGGGCGCCACTTTTGTTTGAGAATTTGTCTTGTGGGCTTCTATTGTCCTTTGCTAATAAATGAAGGAGGGAAGGCAGAAGCTATGGGCATTTTTCGTTGGTGCATGATGAGCATGCAGACATTAATTGCATGAAGGTGCATGGGTTCAGAAGGTGGTTGCAGCCTTTGACAAATTGTGGAGTTCACATTTGTTCCATTCTCTTCCCATGCTCTTGTAAAAGAAGGACGTCGGAGGCCAAAGAGAACAAGCCGTGTGGCGAGAGCTCTAGAAAGATAGAGGCGTGAGCTCAAAGAGATTTATGCATGAGTTCATTGAGTTGAGTTATTAAACATTGTGGGTATGCACTAGGATGAGGAAACACTTGAGTGTGTGAGCGTGTGTAATTCTGTAATTTTCCAATTTATAGTGGATTATTTTGCTGGCTCTCCTCGTGAATGTATGGTCCGATATTCAGACTGAACCACGTAAATTTCCGGTGTCCTTATTTTTTTGTTCCTCATTTTATTTCTCTGTTAATTTCTACCACTCCCGACATAATTGCAAATTGACGATCCGCTTCTGTTGTGTCACTGTTTACAACAATCTCCTCTTCTTGGTATCCAGCTACTCGGATAAAATGAATTTCTACTACCCTTCCCTCGACGGCAGATGCTTGCAGGTGGTTCAACCACGACGAGAGTCATCGTATTCTCTCTCTAATTGTTCTTGACTTGCCACTTTTGGATACCTCGCTTGCTTCTTTTTTGAATGTTAAGTAATAAGCTTCAAACGTGAAACACCAAAAGAGAAGAGAGTGTCAGTCATATTGTTGTCTTTATTCCATTCTCGCCTTACCTCTTTCACTAGCGATGCTTGCAAAGCTGGCTAAGCATATTGTCTTCATCTCTATAAAAACCCCATCGATCCCTAAGATTGGTAGTTAAGAAAACAAGAGAGAAGAAATCATGGGAGATCAAGGGAACAAACCGCCATCTCAACAGGAGCGACGTGTAGAGTCAGTCTCTCTCTCTCTCTCTCTCTCTCAAAAGGAACAGAGTTAATCACGATACAGAACGAGTCTCAAGAACGTTTACTCAGTATTCTACACTTAGCTCTTGCAATAATTGAAGTTTTATTTTTGTTGTTGTTGTTGTTTTGGTGTTGGTTTGTGATGTTGCATTACTAGCTACAAAAAGCTGCAGGCGGCAGTGGATATCCATCAGAAAGCACTGGACGATCTGGTGAGCGTGAACACGCTCTTCACCGCTGCGGTCTTCGTGGGGCTGGCGTTTGCGAGCGGTGGACAACAGACCATAGGGGGCAACAAGAAGTGTGAAGCTGGAGTTCACGTGGCGAGGAGGCTTGTCAAGAATGAAGTGATTTCGTTCGCCTGCTACCTCTTCTCCAGCCTCGTGGCCAAATCCCTCAAGACCCTCCTCTTCACCTACCTCATCACCAACCCCAGTTGCGAATTCCTCACGCACTGGTCGACCAAGGGGCTGAGGGGGTCCTTGTTCTTTCTCTCCACGTCCACCTCTGTCATTGGCGGCGTGTTGCTCTTGCTCTCCATGATTGACATGATTCAGCTGCGGCTCGGCAAGATCACTTGCAAAGGTACCGAGACATTAAATGCTGTGGGTGTCCTGATCGGGGTCAACATCTTCGCATTGCTCATCTACATACCCTTTGTCGTATATGCCATCTTCAAGTCCACAATGATCTTTGATGGCCTATGTCGAGAAAAACGTTGTCCCACATTCGATCAGCCATTTGATCTTCGAGGACCTACTTCCGGGGGAACCCCTTGTTGCACATCCCGTCACTAAATCCACAGTGATCTTCAACCAACTCGGTACAGACCAAAAAGATCCCCCTTCCGACCCATTGGCAGGATCATCGGCACGTGCGAAGTAATAAGTTTGATGCTGGGTCATTTCTTTTATATAACTACCTACATAGAATTGAGAGACGAATGTCGAATAATGGGGGCTTTCTTTGCTGTCCAGGATGTGAATCAATACGTGTATTTGTGTTTATCAGTGTGCTTCTCTGCGTTTACAGTTTATGCATATTGTTATCTACCTATCAATGGTTGTTCGCCATGATTAACAATCTGGCATTTACACCTGAAATCGCATGCGGAAAGAAATCCCGAGTCAACCATCGAATGACGACTTACCAGAAGGTGACTTCTGTGAATATTGAAGAGACAAACGAAATAAACGGCATTTCTCCCATAATTTACAATTGAGTAGCGCTTGCAATGGACATGAGCCGAGAGTTGTTGTTGAGGCCAAATTCCTGGGGATACTTGACAGAGAAAAGACCAATCCTGCCTCCCTTCGGATCTTTACAAGCTATGAGACAGTTTCTTATGACCTCTGTTTTTGTGCCGGAATTTTATCCTGACTGACGGAGCAGGCCTCCTTATCAAATCTCTTGCTCCTCTCGACATTCTCATCCGCAACATCGGCCCCTTTTTTTTATGGTCTTCTTTACCTCCTCCGCACAAAAGCCAGACACGCATGCCACAATCAGTTTTACTCAATAAACCAATTCCATGAAGGCATATCAAAACAAATTGATGGACCACTCGTCCTACACTTGAAGATATTTTCTTTTATCGAAATTAAACTAGATCCAATCTATTTTTAATAGCAGATAGCACAGAACCAAACAAGTCCCGGAAAAATGCCATATTGCCCCCATCTCAAAAATAAGGTTTAACAGATTTTGGAAACCTGCCAAAAGTACCCAGAAAAAGCAGAGAGAATAACGGGACATTACTTACGGTTATAAAGCAATCTGTACCACTCTAATTGATTTCCAATGGAGAGGCAACAGATTTATGGAAAATAGTAGATAACCGTGCCGTGAGAATTGCAAATCAAGCGGTGGCTTCTCCACCTCAAATTTTTTTAAGGAAACCTGTTGACTTGATTAGCCGGCTTCCATAGAAAAATTAAAATCGGAAAATCTCACTTGGCGGGATTTCCTTAAATTCCAATAAGTGAGATTCCTTACATATTAATAAAGAAAAATGAACATAATGAAACATATAATTCTAAAGTGAATTAAATACCAAAACATAGGCGATCACAAACAGAAAAATATTATCACTGGAAAAAATATGTTCTTAATTTCATTAGAAACATTTAATAAATTTTAAAGATTTAAAAAACACCTCATATATTGAGTTTAAGACTAATGACTAAATCATTGTACGTTCAAATCACTCCTCATTTTTTTTCATTCAAATTAAGTTGTTCTACAAGGACTCTCCGGTGATTTAATTGAGATTGGTGATATCGGTTACGCATAATAATCAATGATCATATAACGGGGTCATCTCTCTTGGAAAAGAGATGGTGCCTTCTTTGCCTTTAATTTTCCCAAAGGAATTGGATAAATTGTTCATCTGGTTTCTTTGGGAGATTTGGAATGAAATCTCAGTCATTGAGATTTCTTTTAACCCTCTAAGTAAAATTTCTTAAATGTGAGTATGATAAAAACAAAATAAGAGAAATGATAAATTTGAAGAAAACCCACAAAACATCCATAATAATACAAAAATTATGATTTGTAATCACTTATGACCACCAATTGAGTTGCCATATACGCAAGCTTATATCGAATAGCCATGACCTTGAGCTTCGCAACTCAAAACTTCAGTGGTTGTGGCCACGCGACCATGGTTGTTGCAAGCTTAGAGCTTAAGCTCATGGCTATGGTGACTGTCATGGTCTTCCATCTCTCTCAATTTTTTTTATATTGTTTGAACTTTGAAGTGGTGCCTTTTTGGCTTATAATAATTTTCAGTGGATTATAACATAATATGTGTATTTCAATGTGACACATATATTCACCAAAGTCTATATGATTAATTCTGCAAGCCATGGCAACAAAAATAAAGAGAGAAATTATAACAGAAGGACTATATATTGACATTTTCTAAAAAGTTGAGGGACACTTTTTAATTAAAAAAAAAAAAGGATAGAAGGATGATTTTGATTTTCGGAGAACAACTAAAGGAACTATGGTGATATTATTCCTTAAATAAAATATAAAAAAAACAAAACCTTCATTCCATCGTATGTATTTTTTTTTTTATCTAGCTTCCTTGTTAAGTTAATTAAGGTTAGCAAATATAATAATGTATAATGTAGATTCCAACAAATGTCCAATCGGTTGCCCATGAAATGGAAATTGTGGCCCACAATCCACCGTGGTCATCTGGATGACGGCGGCCATTGGGCTAGTATCTCCCACTTACTTTTCCTTTGTGAGGTGAGGTTATCAGGTGATGTGATTCCTAAAGTCGAACTGCTTGAACAAGCTACCGACGACAGACTGACTTAAGTGGGTCTTTCAAAGCGCAAATGTGAGCATAACCAACTAATAGCTATGAAAATTCATTAGTTGCTCACCCTAAATAAATAACCAGACCGACTGCAATAGTAGCGATGGCCACAAGTACATCCAATCAATCTATAAACTAAGTAACAATCGATATTGAAACACGACACGACACGCCGACATATTATTTCTACAAAAATAAAGAATTTGACATGTTGGGATATGTTATATATTAAATGTATATTTTTATATATACATGATAAATTATCATTTATATGTTATTTCAATCAAATTAATTTAATTCAAATTCACAAATAAATAAATAATAAAAGAGAGCCTAGAATGAATTTACACCAAAAATATTAATTCACCATTTGTTAATGTCATATATTGTTTCAATTTGACAAATTCAACTCCTTTCCAATAATCTATAAAACTTGGAGAAAAAAAAAAGTATTCCATATTTTGGACTCCTGTGTCAAAGGGTGTTGGAAAAGAAGAGAAAAAGACAAACTTGGGGTGAATTGTGTATCATTGGAAATGAAAGTCAAAAGAGAAGAGGAAACTAGGTTTTTCTTATTTTTCCCATATTTACATTTTAACCTCTCCTTTATTAATTTTTAATATTGACTTCGTATGTGTCGAAATTCCGAATTCAAATGTCGGAAAGTGTCGGGAGGGTTGACCAAGTTTCTACACCAGTTGATTGAGTAGCAAAGAGTGTCGGAGAATATCAGATACGTGTCAGAGTATCCGACATAACACGAAATCTGTCAGAAAGTGCTGATACTTCCTAGCCTATAAACAGATTAAAATTAAACAAGAATCAACACAAAGGGGCGTATCCAAGGTCTAAATCCCAATCACGCCAAATATCCTGCAAACAAACCTTCTCATGGGAAGCAAGGATGCGAATGAAGACAGCCCACGTCTGAGGTCAATAGAGACAGGTTGAGCATTGCAGACCCATTTGTCTGCAAAGGAAGAAAATATTCCCATAAATCTCATGTTGCAAGCAAGTGAACGACTGCACAACCAGAAAATTTAGTTTCTTGAATTCAAACCCTTCAGCAAAATCGGGACAAATGAGTAGAACAGGAAAGTAGCCAGTGCAAATTCCACGAAAGTAGTGCCTGCACCAATTAAAACATTGTCGTAAGTAAAGATTCCTTACAAAAGAGAGTATCTTTTCAGGGTCTAGTCAGCAAACAGCCCATATAAGCATATCACTGAAGTTTTAAGCATGCTCATCTTAGTTAAATCCCACCAACAAAATCGCTCTGATGCTTAATAATAGGCTTAAAACAGAGGCAACTCCAGAAAACTGACGAAGTGAATATTATGTCCACTTTTTCGACTTACGATTCGACTTAAATTTGTTAATTATTTGATAAAAGAATAGCAAAGACAAAGCTGAAACGAGAAACTCCCCTGAGAATTTTTCCATAAGCATTTTTTTCCAAATTCTGAAGCTCTTACTCTCGTTCTTTGTCGGGGATAAATGAAAAATATTTGCAATGAGATTTGCATACGTGAAAACCATACACCTGAACAAAATCAAACAGACATTTGACAATTAAATGTTGATTCTTCATGAAGGGCGACAACTATCATCTCAAGTCTTTTTCCGTCTCCAAAGTTCTGTAAACAGTGCAAGCATAAAAATCAAGTGGCTATCAAAAGCCCACAAATTCACATTCATGTGATTCATCTTTTGCTGCTGCTTGCATCGAGCTACTTAGAAGATCTCTGAGTCGTTAAAGTGTATTGAAGGATGAAATAGTTCGAAGCTAGTTACATTTCAGCTGGGCAGCTTCTAAACCCGTTTACAAGTACAAATAAATTTAAAGGCCTGAAGAGAGTGCATGCGCAGGTGGCAACTCTGTGCAGTGCATGTGCTCGTGCACATAGATACACATTGATAGTCGTTAGAAACGTAGTGGACGCATGTGTATGATACATATGTTTACATATAAATGTGGGGGGAGAGAGAGACCTACTCCTTCAGCTGATCAATAAATAGATTTGAGCTCATTGCGCTCAGGAATGCTTCTATATGAACATTGAGGACAATTACGGAAACAGGTTGACCCCGAAAACATTGTCTACCATACAAGGAGATGAAACTACTTTAAATGACTGCAAAAGCAAAGGTAACATTTCGAGGCAAAAGTACATCCAAAGTGCTAAAACTTGGCATCGATGGATACATAAGTGTCGAAATTTTAAAAAAGTACACTTAAGTGTTAAAATCGGAAAAGAAATGAACAATTAGGTGCCAATAGTAAGAATTTCCGATCAAACTATTAACTTGGCTTTTTCGACAAGACATTTTCTGACATGGCAATTCTTTAAAAAAAATTTATCTATGTGGGTTTACATGGCTAGATAAGTCAAAAGCAACGTCGTTTTGCTTATAAATTTGATTCTTAATATAAATATTAATTAACTTAAATTAAAAAAACTAAATTTATAAAAAGAAGGAGGGGGAGCAAATTGGCAAGGGCCTCTACAGCCCTCATTGTTGCTGCCTTACCATCATTGGAAAGGGGGGAGTATTGCCAAAAAAGTCCTAAACCTATTGGGATTGTGCCAATTCAGTCCTAAACCTTTTTTTTGATCGATTCAGTCCTAAACCTTTTGCGATTGTGCCAATTGAGTCCATCCAGCCAAATTTGGCCGGCCGGAGCTGATGTGGACGCCGCCGGCGCCAGCGACAATATTTTTTTGATTTTTTAATTATTTTTTGATTTTTAATTATTTTTCAAATTTTTTATTGATTTTTTAATTTTTCTGTTTCTTTTCTTTTCTTTTTTTTTCTCCCCTCCCCTCCCCCTGCCGCCGGCAGTGGCCGGCCACTGCACGAGGGCCGCGAAGCCCTCGCCGGCGACCTCACCCAGACTTGGGGGCCGCCGGCGAGGGTCGCGGCCCCGGCTTCGCCCAAATCTGGGCGAGGCCGGCCGCGGCGAGGCGGCTTTACCCCGATCTGGGCGCCGCCGGCGAGGGTCGCGACCCCGACTTCGCCCAGATCTGGGCGAGGCCAGCCGTGGCGAGGTGGCTTCGCCCCGATTTGAGCGCTGGCCGCGGCGAGGCCGGCCGTGGCGAGGCGGCTTTGCCCCGATCTGGGCGCCGGCCACGGCGAGGCCGGCCTCGCCATGGCCTGGCCACGGGCGAAGGCGGCCTCGCCCGCAGCTAGCGAGGCCATGGCAGGCCTAGGCGAAGGTCGCCATGGCCTCGTCGGCCGCGGTGAGGCCGCCTCACTGCGGCCCCCAGGCCTCGCCCTGGTCTAGGCGAGGGTGGCTGGTCTGACAGGGGCCGCGATCCTCGCTGGCTGCCGGCGAGGGCTTCGCGGCCCTCATGCAGTGGCCGGCAGCCTCGTCGGAGCTAGCCGGCCACTGCCGCCGGCAAGGGGGGGAGGGGAGGGGGAAAAAAAAAAAAGAAAAAAACAGAAAAATTTAAAAAAACAATAAAAAATTTGGAAATAATAAAAAAAAATTCGGAAAATAATAAAAAATTATTAAAATATTGTCGCCGGCACCGGTGTCGCCCGGCGTCCACGTTAGCTCCAGCTGGCCAAATTTGGCCGGATGGACTCAATTGGCACACTCGCAAAAGGTTTAGGACTGAATCGATAAAAAAAAAAGGTTTAGGACTGAATTGGCACAACCCCAATAGGTTTAGGACTTTTTTGGCAATTCTCCCTTGGAAAGGGCTGGTGACATTGGGAAGAGGGTCAATCGGGGTTATCGAGCCCCGGCTAGTGGTCGGTGGCCTATCGTAGGGGAGGATAGTTGGCGCTCGCCTAGAAGGGCCAAGGGCTACTGCTGACTGTGGTGGTGCTAGGCGGCGATATGGGTAAGGGCTTGCAAGCCCTCACCTACCGTTGGCCTACAAGCCCACGTTTGCGGTTGGCCAAGGCCAACGGCCAATGGTTGGGGCCCAGCGACCCCAACTGATGCTAGTCATACCATCGCCGGCTCTTTTCGACGAAGGTGGGGGGGCGATGAGGGCCATAGAGACCCTTGCTGATTTGCTACCCCTTTTTTAATTTATTTTTTTAATTAATATTTATATTCATACTATTTGGGGCAAAATGATGTCATTTTGGGACGAACATTGCCAAGTGGACATTCCGACGAGCTACGCAAACCAGTTTTATTATTAATATAATGTCACATCGGATTTTCGGTAAGTCTTGACGGAAATTAGTATTTAAGTGTCTAATTTTTTTTTTAAAGTAATACTTAAATGTACATTTTGGAAGTTTTGGTAGTTATGTAGCTACTCGTGCTAAGTTTTGGCACTTGAATTGTCCTGCACTCAACGTTACAGATAAAGGGATGAATAGTAGGATGGGCAATCTAAGAAGGACCCTTTTCAATTTTTCCTTAAAAAAAGGCAAAATGCATGCAAGTGATGAAGGAAAAAGAGAAGGGAAAAATATACGTCGATATGGGGAGTGTGAAATGGTATTATCAGGGCCAGATATTGCACGTCCACGATACCCATGGACACTGCTCCTTTCTTCACCTTCCCTCTCTCTCTCTCTCTCTCTCTCTCAGAGATAGACTAGCACACAAATACAGAAACATGCCTGGAGGACAACTTATATATAGGGAGAATTATTAGATAAACTCAATCTACGAAAGTTAACGTCATACTGGTGATTGAATATATAAATTTTATAGTAGGGCCTACATGATTAATGATTATGACGATGTTGGTTTATGGAAAGAAATATCTTTCAAGTCTCAAGTATATGAGGCCGTACAGGTGCCGTGCCAATGTGCTTTTGATGTTAAAAGAGACCTCAGTGCCAAAATCAGACCGTTCGACTTTTGACAAGTCATGAAATGGGTTGACGAATCCGTAGAATATGCTACGGCTATTAATACTTGTCTACTAAATTCGTGTACTGAGAAACGTGGCATATCCGTACGGGAAGCTTTAATGGCCTACTAAATAAACAACTTCTCGTGTGGATGGGGTTGAAATTCAGCTATATGCATTGGTTATGCTGTGAAGCGGTGCAAGTCATGTATTTGCTAGTATATGTTTTTGAAGTTGCAATCCCTCAAAGTTAGGCGAGGCAAGCTTTCAAAAATCTGTCATAATTTGATGTAAATTCTGAAGTACTCCAATTATTAATGTATTTGCCAAGTATCTTTAAAAGTTGTAGCACCGATTAACACAACCAAAGTGTAATGAAAAAACTGTACCAAAACAGCCTCCAAATAATCATTCACACGATGTCAAAATATTCATGAATCCATCTCTGAAGTGTTATGCTCTAGTAATGATGAAAGGGGATTTATGTAAATCTACCTTGATATGCGAAAATCAAGTTCATCGTCATTGTTGTTTTTGAGTGAGAGCCAACAATGATTTAAATTTAAAATCTAGAATATCAACCTAATGATAGGATACAATCTGGACATTAATGCATTCACAAATGTTTTAGTAATAATGCTGCTTTTTATTAACTAAATGAGACTCAGAAGCTAGGTATTAATCAATAGGGTTATGTCAACTCAGGATTTAAATTGTGATTTATAATTAAGTACGAAATATACATTTAATGTAAATACTGAACGGCTTGTTTAATGGCCAAGCCGACCATCTTTCTTTTTTTTGTCTGATTTTTCTCTTTTTACAGTATGCATTTTTATTTTTTATAAAAGTCAGTAAAAAATTATTTCAATTACTTTTACAGGATTAGTGGCTTGATAAATACAAACGGTTTATTTATTTCTAGAGTCATATGATGATGTCCACACAGTAAGAACATTTGATCTCTCATTGAAACCCAACTCTTTGTTTAAAATGAAAGTAATAAGTTGTTTTAGGTGTCTTCAAGGAAAAAAAAGAAAACTTCATAAGAATAGACCTAATCCAGTAACTAAATTTATCTTAACAATAGTCTTCAGCATTTCTGATTAAGTTAATACCATGAAAAACCTCAAACATGTACACTTGTGTCAAATTTACTCTAAAACTAATTTTTTGACCATGAAAAATCATAAACCGGTTGGTGTGGAGTGTGTTTTTTGTAAGGCTTGCCCGGATTTCTTGGATCACCTCTTTTTTTGCTGTCAAATTACACGTGCCCTCGTTGTTTTTTGGGCGGGCAAGTGCAATTTGGCTTGGCCGGGAGGCACGTGGCAAAATACCCTTGATTGGGCTAATTTAAATTTGGCCGGCAAAGGATTTCAGTTGGAGATTTCCAAGTTTTCTTTTGAAGCCCTTTGTTATGTAATTTGGAAGTCTTGGAATGATGCACTGTTTAGGGGTAAAGCAGTCCTCATTCAAGCGGTGAAGCATTATCTATATAAGGCTATTAAGGACAAGGTGATGGATGGCCCGCCTATTCAAGATAATCCTATCAATAGGCAGCTACAAAGAGCATGGGGTTTAGATGCCTCCATTTTTTATGTTTAAAGTGTTATAGTTGTTTTCCACTAGGTGGCTCTTGCCGAGTATGATGATCTAGATTTCCTTGGAGTTCGGTACCATTCCACTCATTAGTCATGCTACGATGAGTGTAAATGGATGCCGATTTCTTTTGTTTGTGTAGTTGATGGTTGGAATGTATACAAATTTACCTTACCAAAAAAAAATCATAAACCGGTATACCTGTAATAAATTTACCCGAAACTAATTTTTTTTTCTACTACGAAAAACCTCAAACTGATACATCTATGATAAATTTACCCCAAACTAAATTTTTGACCATCAAAAACCTCAAATTGGTACATTTGGTTAAATTGGATTAATACCACAAAAACAAAAACAAAATCGATACGACTTTGGCAACGGAGAGTAAAATCCCAAATCGGTACACTCATCAACTATCGCGTCTCATCTAATTCAACAATTTGACAATAAAATTTAATGAATACTAACATAGGTAAATTTGTAACATATGTACTTTTTGGGATTTTTGTTGGTCAAAATATTGCTTTTGAATAAATTTGTTAAAAGTGTACCAACTTGAAGTTTTTAATAGTCAAAAAATTGGTTTGGGGTAAAATCTCACGGGTGTACCAGTTTGGTTTTTTCGGAGTATTAATTCTTTATAATTCAACAAAAAAATAATTTAATTCTTTTGGTATAGGGCTGTCCACTATTGACACAACGCAAAAGTATGTCATGAATTTGGTCCAAAAGAAAAATCAGATTTGATATAACATATGAGCATGCAATGACACAATTTGAGATACATTGGTTCGTTTTTTAATAGTAGAATAATTTTCCATCATATTAAAACGCTTGACTTTTGTAGGAAATAGCACGAATAGTCAGCATAAATAGACATAACACGAATTGATAGTCCTATTTTTATAAGTCTAGTTGATACCAATTTGTTGGAATTGTTTCAAGTTCACGCACATATTTATAGCATAAGCTAATAAAATATTAAATGAATTATGTTAAAAATTTCGCTTCCTTAAATTATTTTCTTTATACTTTATTGCATTTTCAAATTTGAGAACTTGAGCTTGGGCTTGAGTTTTGACTAAGAATGGGAAAAGGACATCACAAATGCTATGCCACATTGGGTTTCTAACACTTGGGTTTATTTTATTTTTTTAAAATTATGGCATTTGACTAATCGATTGAAAGTTATAATATTTAAATAAACGTTTTCTAAGAAGTCATGATATTATAAGTGATAAAAAAAGTAACGATGTTCAGGTGAGCGCTGTACAAAGATCGTGACACTTTTAGTGTTCTTATTCCAACTAAAAATTTACCTGCATAACCAAGTCAAGCTTGACCCTTGAAAATCTAAGCGAATCAAGCTTGATCGAGCCCAAATTGGGTAATGGGTCATGAACGACCTTGATTGAGTTGGGTCCAAGCTCAAGCATTCGAAGGTGCCCACTCAACTTGGTTATACGATGACATGAGAGAGCGAAGGGAAAAAAAAGGAGCAACTGAAGGAATACATAATAGATGCCAATATGATTTCTTCTCTATCTTGTTTCTGAGAGAGACTAATTTCCCTGCAATCCTACTACCGCTATTGTACCACATTTTCTTGAACCGCATAAGGAAATAATATAATTGATTATTAGCTTGTCTAAGCCCAAAATAGATACCTTGGGACAATGACGCTATCAAAAAAATAGTGCCACACTTTACTACATTAATAGAAGGAATGAGCATCTTTCTTTATAACAGAGGTTGGGATCCTAGAAACTTTCCCTTTTTAGATGCCAATGCTCTTCGTCGTCTCCAAATTATATATAATTAGAAACCATTTGATTAGCGTGAGAGCATACATCTAATCTACATCTTAATACGTGAAATTTGATTGGTTGACCAGATATTGACCTCAATATTAGTGGCGGTGTCCTTGTAAGCGTAGGTAAAATTGTTGCCAATAGATTCCCTAAGGCTCACCTTACTGGAGAAACCCCAAAAGACCAAATCCTCAACCCTAATTAATAAACCCCATTAGTATATAATCTAATCAAATATCTAATATGCATATAAAGTTAGCTCCTCCGAATATCTATTTATAATAAGCAACATTACCTGACCACAATTTTATAATAGTCTGGTATGTAGATGCAATTGATGGGAACTTGTTCACAAAGTAACTCGCCGTGCTAAGTGCATCAATCAAGAAGCTCCTAGCCATACAAGCATTAGAGAATTTTATGAGACTTGTCTAATAATGTTTTGCTCGTCAACTCTACAACCCGTTGTGGTCCATTTGCACTAGTGCAGTATTTCACTATGTCTTCATTCATGCAAAATCATTTAATAGTTGCGAGCAAAACTTTATACTATTGTCAGTTCGCACATGATTGATGTTTTACCAGTCTCTTTTTCAATCAAAACTCTTAATTGCCTGATCTTGATAGTAATGCCAAACTTGTGTCTTAACATAAACACCCAAGTTTTCCTCAAATAGTCGTCCACAACCATTAGCATAAATCTAACATTCTATCTTGAAAGAAACCGCGATAACCAACAAACATTTAAGTAAATTAACTCTACAATTTCTATGATTTGTTTGACATCCGTACTAAAATGCACTTTCTGTTGTTGATCCAATCCATAACACTTGCATACATTCAAGTCATCAACAATATAACCACACAAGAGATTCCTTGCTCTAGGAACCTTTAGACTTCTCTCGTTGATATGCTAATGCATATATTATAATTTGGACTCTCGAATAGATGCATCTGACTTTTTCATTAAGAAATTTGTCATTATCTCACCTTGAATCTCATACAAATCACTATGCTTGATTCTTTTCATTATCTGCAAAGAACCGCAAAGGACTATCAGAATTCCATATTCTAAGCAATATTGACACCTAGTTGAATTCAAGGCACTAAAGGAAATTAGGTTCTTCTTCAACTTTGGAGCATACCTCACTCCAATCAATGTCTACACAATATCAATATGTATTCAGATTCTAATGTCACAACCTACAACATCATGATCTTTGTTATTCCCTTGATGCACTGCACTTTATTCATGTATTGATAAGTAGTAAACCGATTCCAATTTGGTATAGTATGAAACAAACAATCAGAATCCATAATAATATGTTAGACGACAAATCCTTAATGATAGGCATTATATAATCAACACTATTCGAATTACTGTTAGTTATAGTTGGAATATCATATATAAACTCAACACTAATTCACTTATCCTTTTCATTCTTTATCTTAAGGTAATCCCTTTTATGATGTTCCCTCTTGCTATATCTCTAACGGACAACACCACCAATTCTAGACTCACCACGCCTATTTCGGATTTATACTGCTCCTGCTAACACAATTACTAGTTATGCCTCTATTTTCACCTCTTACAATAGTAAACACAGGTTCACTAGATTCTCTTCTATGGATATCCTTACTCATAATGAATCTCGAACCCTATCAAATGTCAAACTTGTTGATTCAGAAGAATTAACAACATCAGTAATAGTAATAATCCAGCTATTAGTAATGAGGATAATAGAATCAAAGCATGTATCTCATCTTCAAGTCACTCTTAACTGAACTCAATTGACTAACGACTACATTAAGTTCATTGATATGAACAGTAATTGATGCACCTTTGCCCTTCTTAGACCTTGTTGATCGTGAAGAGCTTCTCATACATGTCCATCAAACTTGCAGTGGCTTTTTATTTCATAATGTTAAATGTGACGTTACGAGCCAATGTCAGCTGAAGAACACTTAACGCTTGTCTATCCAGCAATTCCCATTTAGCTTACTGCATTGAGTTGGGCTTCTCCCCACATAGGGGCAAGTGTAGAATCCTCTAATACAAAATAACCTAAATTTGCATCTTCTAAAAACCAAAATCCTTCTTATTAAATCTGTTGATATTCACTTTCTTCTATGGCCATCCATTCAATTCCTTTAAGCTCAACCAAGCCTAACTCTGATAACAATTGTTGCAAAAACAAGCAATTGAACAATAAAATTGATAGGACAAAATAAATAAATCAAGTATCAAATTTACATGGTTCGAATAGCAAAGAATTCCACTATAAATTAAGCGATACAACAAAAATTACAACTACACTCGAGTCACTCTACTACTATAATATTTTCCAATCCTTAACTATATCCAATAACTCACACGGTGTTTAGCCCATAATTTTTCATAAAATAATATTTTAATCTCACAAAGGAATTCTTATATAAACAAGAGTTAAATCCAAAATAGGAAACCTCTTTCAACTGAAAAACCTATTCAAAATAAGAAACTTACTTGAATTGGGAAAGTTTTTCCTTCATTATCCAACTCAAGACATATTTTTAACAACATCACTAAGAGTCAGGATTTCTCAAAATGAAAATAGATAAGATTGAACTTGTGTAACCATTTGTAGCCACCCGAGTCATAGGACGATGGGTTATAGGTTTATTGTCTTTTTCTTTCTTATGTTTAAGCATAAGAGATTTGATTAAGTCTTGGAGTAATTGTGTACCCCCATTCTTTCCATTGTCCCGAAAGTAAATAATTCAGTCCACAACTATATACAAAGTTATTTTGCAAATGACCTGTATAGATTTTCATTAATAGGTTTCGATTAGGGACAATCAATTCCTCATTTCATCGGTTCGAACAACTATTTATTTTGGATTTCAAACATAAAGGCTTCACCACTCAATATTTGATACTCAAATTTTCAACACTCGTTTTTCAGTATTAATAAACGATCCCTAAATAGTGTTAATATGTGTAGCCATTTTTGAAATTATTTAGATTTGCTCATTCAATACGAGAGATTAGGTAAATTATATACGTAGATATGTGTATCTTAGCTAACAAGATTGAACATTGTCTAATTCTGAATATTGCATGATTCTCACTATGATTTAAGCACAAAAAGAAGACTCCAAGCTAAGTACGGTTAAACAAGATTAAACCGACCGGACCCAAAAATTTTGACCACGAGACAGGTTGACCCGATTATTTAAAAAATTGAAGAAAGGTCCACCCGTACCCTATATCTCAAAACCGGTTGGAGCGGATTGTCTCAAAGCATATTGGAGGGGTTCCAAGAGGGTTTGATCTCCTCTTCTTGGTACTCCAGCTACTTGGACAAAAAAATTTCTACCCTTCCCCCGACGCCAGATGCTCGGAGGTGCTAGAATCACGACGAGAATCATAGTATTCTCTCTCTAATTGTTCTTGACTACCCACTTTTTGATAGTTTGCTTGCTTCTTTTTGCATGTTAAGTAATAAGCTTCAAACTCGAAACATCAAAAGAGAAGAGTATCAATCATATTGTTGTCTTTATTCCATTCTCGCTTTACCTCTTTCACAAGCAATGCTCGCAAGGCTGGCTAAGCATATTTTCTTCATCTCTATAAAAACCCTATCAATCCCTAAGATTGGTAATTAAGAATACGAGACAGAAGAAATCATGGTCGATCAAGGGAGCAAAGCGCCATCTCAACCGAAGCCACCTATAGAGTCAGTCTCTCTCTCTCTCTCTCGCTCTCTCTCTCTCTCTCGCGTGCAATGAACAGAATTAATCACGATACAGAACGAGTCTCAAGAACGTTTACTCGGTATTCTATACTTTGCTCTTTGAATGATGGAATTTTTTTTTTTTTTTTTAATGCATTACTAGCATTAAAATGCTGCGGGAGGCAGTGTATGTCCATCAGAGAGCACTGGACGATCTGGTGACCGTGAACTCGCTCTTCACCGTTGCGGTCTTTGTGGGCCTGGCGTTTGCGAACCCTGAACAACCGAACATAGCGGGCAACAAGGAGTGTGAAGCTGGAGTTCCTGTGGCGCGGAGGCTTGTCATGAACGAAGTGATTTCGTTCGCCTCTTATCTCTTTTCCAGCCTCGTGGCCAAATCCCTCAAGACCCACCTCTTCACCTACCTCATCGGCCATCCCGAAATAATAAAAATCAATCACTGGTCAAGCAAGGTGCTGAGAGGGTCCTTGTTCGTTCTCTCCACGTCGACCTCCATCATTGGCAGCGTGTTCCTCTTGTACTCCATGATCGACATCGTTCAGCTCAACCTCGGTAAGGTCTCTTGCAAAGGTACCGTGACATTAAATACTGTGGGTGTCCTGATCGGGGTCAACGTCTCCGCGTTGCTCCTCTACATACCCTTTGTCGCACATGCCATCATCAAATCCACAAAGATCTTCGAGGACCTACAACTAAAAGATTCCTCTTCCAAAGCATGGGGCATAACAGACATCTTCGGAACCATCTTCAGGTGCAAAGATGTATGCATGATGCTATTTCAGTTCTTCCGTAAGTTCCTACTTAGAACTCAGAGTTGAGTGTCGGCTTCTCTTTGCTTTCCGGGGTGTCAATCTCAGTGTTTGTGTTTATTAGTCAGCTCCTCTGCGTTTACAGTTTCTGCAATGATAAGAGTGGTGATGCAGGACCACTCCTGTCTTGTCAGCACTGATGCATATTTTTATCTACCTATCAATGGTTGCTCGCCATGATTAACAATCTGGCATTAACACCCCAAAATCGCATCCAGAAAGAAATCCCGAGTCAAACATCAAATGACGACTTAGTAGAAGGAAGATTCTGTGAATATTGAAGAGGCAAACGAAATAAACAGCATTTCTCTCGCATTTACAATTGAGTAGCACTTGTGTTGGACAAGAGCCGAGAGCCATCATTGAGGCCGAACTCCTGGGGATACTTGACAGAGAAAAGACCGATCACGCCTCCCTTCAGATCTTTACCAGCTATTAGGCAATTTCGGTGCTGCACTGAATCTTTCCAGCTGAGTTGCTGTCACCGGTAATTACATTCTTTCTCATGACCTCTGTTTTTGTGCCGCAACTTCAATCCCACCTGACCGAGCAGGCCTGCTCATCAAATTTCTCGCTCCTCTTGACATTCTCATCAGCAACATCGGCCCGCTATTTGTGGTCTTCTTTATCTCCTCTGCACAAAAGCCAGACTCGCATGCTATAATCAGTTTTACACAATAAACCCTTCTACACAAGCATATCAAAACGTATGTATGGACCACTCGTCACTGCACTCGAAGATATCGTCTTTTATCAAAATTAAGTAGATTTATTATTTTTTTTAATAGCAGGTACCACAGAACCAAAAAGTCCGGGAAAAACGCCATTTTGCCCAACATCTTGAAAATAAGGATTAAAAGAGTTTAGAAACCTGCCAAAAGTACCCAGAAAAATCAGAGAGAAGAATGGGACTTTACTTACAGTTATAAAGCAATCTCTACCGCTCTAATTGATTTCCAAGGTAGAAAAACAGATTTACTTTTCTTTTGTGAGGTAAGGTTAGCAAGTGATGTTAATACCAAAATTGAACTGGTTGAACAAGCTACTGAAGGCAAACTGACTAAAGTGGATCCTTCAAAGAGAAAATGCAAGTGAAACCAACTAATAGCTCTGAAAATCCATTAGCTGCTCACCCTGATTAAATAACCAGACCAACCGCACCAGCAGCAGAGGCCGCAAAGTACATCCAGTCAACCAGTAAATGGATTAAAATCAACACAAAGGGGCGCAGACAAGGTCTAAATCCCAATCACGCCAATCCTGTGAATAAACCTTCTCATGGCACGCAAAGGCGCAAATGAAGACAGCCCACATGTCTGAGGTCAATGGAGTTGAGCACTGTAGACCCATTTATCTGCAGATGAAAACTTTGATGGATCTCATGTTGCAAACAAGTGAACAACGCACCACCAGAAAATCTAATGTCTTGAATTCAAACCTTCAGCAAAATCAGGACAAATGAGTAGAATAGGAACATAGCCAGTGCAAATCCCACGAAAGGTAATGCTGCACCAATTAAAATAAAGATTCCTTCAAAAAGAGAGTACCATTTCAGGGTCTACTCAGCAAACAGCATATATAAGCATATCAGTGAAGTCTTAAGCATTTTCATCCTAGTTAAATCCCATCAACAAAATAACTCTGATACTCAATAATAGGCTTAATATAGAGGCAACTGCGAAAACTGATGAAGTGAATATAATTTCCACATTTTACAGTTACGAGTTGACTAAAGTCTGTTGATTATCTGATAAAAAAATAGTGCAAACAAAGCTGAAATGAGAAACTCGCCCGAGAATCTTTCCACAAGCATTTCTTTCCAAATTCGCAGCTCTTACTCATCTTCTGGGCAACAACTATTGTCTCATGTCTTTTTTTTTTTGGTAAAGTAAGTATTAATAGATTTCCAACCAAGCAAACTGTACAAGAGAGGGATACAAGGCACCATTTTGCACTCAATAGACTAGTCACTTGAGTGGAAAGGAGCCAAGTATGCTACAAGGGGGGCTAGGTACAAGTTGCAAACAAAAGAACCCAGGCTGGGCCTATAGTTACAACACAATAAAGAAAAACCGGAGACAGCAAGATGCAACGGGCAGCAGCAACAAGCAGCAGCCTAAAGACTCAGCCCAGGGGCCTCCAGTTCCCTCACAAAAATAGACGGGTCGATACCCCAGCACCTTTGGAGTCTTATGTTCCTTGGGTTGTCATCAACATGTATGAAAGTAGACGCTTTGTCCTTGATAGCCCTAATAAGGTGTAGCTTCATCGAGGGGATGGAAAGTGATTAGCCACGAAACACCATATTGTTCCGGGTCTTCCAGATTAAGTAGCATAGAGCACCAAAAGATAAACGAATTGTCTCCTTATAAAAACCGGTACCTGAGCATAGGTTCGAGGCTCGTCTGAGGTTGTCATGCCAAGTGGAATTGACCCAAACAAGGTTACATCTAGCCGCCCAAAAGCCCGCTAGAACACTAGAGACGTGACATCCAAAAAATAAATAATCAGTGGAATCAGGTACGAAATTACAAAATACACATACCACCGCCGGGATTCGACCATACAATAACAGGAAAGATTGGGTGGGAAGCCGGTTTCTCGTAGTCAACCATAAGTGGAATTGGTGCCTCAGAGCGAGAGACCTATTCTAGACAAAAGAGGACCACAACACTGCTGGGGCTTTCCGCCGAAGAACTTCCCAAGCCGAGGCTATAGTAAAAGTACCCGAAGGATGCTATTCCCAGGTATAGCTATCCTGGATATGAGAAAGTGTGGGGATCGGCCTGTGCCGTGATTGCAACTCCTAAAAGACATCGTGGCCAACAAGGGAGAAGAGTTCCGCCATCGTGGCTTCTCTGGGTAGCCCGGAGCGGTAAATGTAGTTATCAGAAAACACCGTATTGAAAGGGCCTACCTCATGCCAGGGGTTAAACCAAAGGGAAGTGGAAAGGCCATTCCCTACCCGCCATTTAAAACAACTTTTAATTTCCTCTCTGAGGGCGAGTAATTTTTTCCACACCCATGAACAAGAAGAAGGAATGGACAAGACCCGGAAATTTTTCCTCTTCAAATACGTGGCATGAATCCATTTACACCAGAGGGACTCCTTATCAATAAAAAGGATCCAAATATGCTTGAGCATGGCCGCTTTATTGCTATCGCGGACTTTCCGCAAACCTAGTCCGCCCTCCTTTTTTGGGAGACAAACGTCTCCCACGAGATTTTGGCTCCCCTCGAACCGAGGCCCGGACCCTTCCATAAGAATTGGTGACAAATCTGTTCAATACGTTCGACCACCGATGTGGGTAGTATAAAGATACTAGCCCAGTAAGCTTGAATAGCATGCAACACCGAATGAATAAGTTGCAAACGGCCAGCAAATGATAGAAACCTATGAGTCCAAGATTGTACCCGTGAAGTAAGGAGACTAACTAGTACATTGCAGTCCACTTGGCCCAATCGAGAGGAGATAAGAGGAACTCCTAGGTAGCAAACAGGAATTGACCCTAACTGGAAGCCAAATGTATGACAAATTTGGGCCCAAACTGTTATCGTTCCATCGGCGATAAAAATCTCACTCTTTTGTAAATTTGGTTGTAAGCCATTTCACATTGAGAAAGTATGGAGGCCCTCTTTTAGACAGCAGACTGACGGCATATTAGTCTCACTAAATAAGAAGACATCATCTGCAAAGAATAAATGGGTGAGCCGAGTAGCCTTGCACCTCCAAAAGAATCGGTAAGCCGGAAGCTGACTTTGGCGATTAAGGATGCCAGAGAAAACTTCCATGGCAATGGTAAATAGGTATGGGAACATGGGGTCGCATTGTCTCAATCCACGAGCACTATCAAAGAAACCATGAAATTCACCATTTATAGAAACAGAAAATTTAGGAGTACGCACACAGATCATGATCAATCTGACAATATTGGGCGAAAAGCCAAACGCAATCAGAGAAGTCTCCAGGAAGTTCTAGTCCAACGTATCATATGATTTCCAAAAATCCACTTTAATGGCACATTTAGGGAGGTATGGATTATTGTGAAACCCGCTAAAGAGCTTCTGGGCTAGCAAAATGTTGTCACTAATCCTTCTACATTTCACAAATGCAGTTTGCACAGGGCTAATAATAGACGGGAGAACTGCAGCCACCCTATTTG
The DNA here is from genome assembly GCA_014182845.1 of Corymbia calophylla. NCBI lineage: Eukaryota > Viridiplantae > Streptophyta > Magnoliopsida > Myrtales > Myrtaceae > Corymbia > Corymbia calophylla. Next base: position 173,971 of record CM024693.1, read on the forward strand.
CAAGAATCTTAGTAATACATTTGTAAATGGTGTTACAACATGCAATGGGCGCCGAAAGTCAGACACCGACGAGGCATTTGTAGACTTTGGAACCAAGGCTAGAATGGTGTTGTTTACCTCCCTCAAGAGGCAAACTGAGTTGAAAAAATCCAGCACCACTTCAATAACTGATGACCCAACAATATCCTAGTTTCGTTTGAAAAAATCAGCATTATATCCATCAGGACCAGAGGTTTTCTCCCCAGCAAGAGAAAACATAGAGTCGCGAATATCCGAAGCAAGGATAGGCTGAGACAAGGCACATACCTGATCATCACTAAGCAGAGTGTGAATAGTTTCTTTGATCTCCTGGACAGATGGCCTAAGGGACAAGTCCACGGGGCCTAAGAGCTCTTGGAAGTGGGAGACAAAAATGTGTTGTACTTCCCGCAAGTCTGTCACTAGATTACCCAAACCATCTTGAACGAACATGATACGGTTGCGCATGTGCCATCTATTTACAGAGTGGTGGAAAAATCTTGTATTCTGATCTCCCTCTTTGAGCCAACGAACCTTGGATTTCTGTTTGAAGAAGGATTCCTCATTGGACCGAAGATCATAATAGGTACGGAACTGAGCTTTTTCCAGGTCCGCCAACGAGCTGTTCCATGGGTCTATTTGAAGGGCTTCTTGAGTAGACAACAGAACCCGCCTAGCATCATCAGCTCTTGAAGAAATCTCAGAGAAAACATCCCTATTAAGCTGCTTGAGATGTCCCTTAAGAACTTTGAGCTTGCAGTACAGTCTGAACATAGGTGAGCCTGCCATGTTACTATCCCAAACCTGAGAAACAATCCCCCGGAAAGACGGGTGCTTCATCCAAAAATTAAAAAATTTAAACGATTTCTGATTGGTGGTTGGTGTCAGGATTCTTACCAACATAGGGGTGCGATCAGAAATGCTAGGTGGAAGGAATGAGGCTTCCGAAAAAGAGTAGTCCATACACCACTTAGTGTTGACAAGGACCCTGTCAATTTTCCTTTGTTTCCTTTGGGAGCCCGAGAAGGTTGACCACGTTTATCTGAAGCCTACATATCTAAGGTCATCCAGTTCAGCTTGAACTAAGCAGTCCTTAAACTCATCAAAGGATGGCAACCAGGTATCTGTACCCCCCAAGCGAGCCGACAGGTCACGAATGGATTTAAAATCTCCCGCCACCAATCACGGACTATCCTTCAGGGAGGAGCTAAGCCAAATGAGATCCTCCTACGCGAAGTAAAGGTATGTTCACCATACACTACCGTCAGCCAAAAAGACGTACCTGAGGTATGGAGTTTGACAGTGCCATGTAAAACTTGAGCAGTAACCAGCCTAACATCAAGATCAACTAGGCTTGGATTCCAGCCAATCCATATCCGACCTCGGGGGGAAAGTCATAATTTGAAACCCACCGCCATCCAGTTAAAAGACCAGATGAAATATTACCAAAAAGAGAGGAAGGGACCTTAGTTTCTATAATCCCAACACAGCATAACCCATTAGAATAGACAAATTTTCTCAACTCTGCTTGTCTAACAGGGTTCACAAGGCCCCTGATATTCCAAATACTGATATTCATATATATAAGTGCAAAGAGAAAACAGTAGTGGACTACCTTCGTTTGGTATTACACCGTCGACTCGCCGCCAGTTTAGGGCTAGAGCTCTTGGTTCCACCCCGGTTAGAAGCTGACCCTTTAGCAGAAGAGACAGTCTGAGGTGGCTGAATGTCAGGAGGATCAGCCCTAACAAGCGCTACAACAGGGCCAGCCACCGGGTCCCTTGCCATTACTTCCTCATCCGAACAGTTTGCCCTATCCACCAAACGGTCTTCCTCTAAAGAAGACATTCCTAACAGGTTTGTAGGAGCCACCAAGGAAGGCAGGCTAGAATGGGCTGGGATATCAATGACCACCTCTAGTACCTGCTCACTCCTCTCGGGTCTTGCCATAGGGTCAACAGAAGTACTAACCTGGACAGGAGGTTCCTGGACCCTAACTGAGTCCCCTGCAGGGTGACGGACTTGCTATTTCCGAGCAAGCTTGGCCATTTGCCATTCTCCATCACGTGATAGGCTAGGCAGAGCATTGGGGGGGGGGGGCGAGGCAGCAAGTTCCTCAGCAGCATGAGGTGTTAACTGGTCTAGGGAATGCTGAGAAGTGTCCCCTGAGGGGGCAATGGGTCATTTTTTCATGAGGAACATTTGGCAATGTCATAGGACATTTGTGTCCAAATGTTCCACATGAAAAAAAGAAACTGGGCACCATTCATATTCAACATCCACCCTTCGAGTTGCCCCATCAAGGATAACTTCAATCAAGTCATATTATTTTGAAGTGACTGAGATTTCCACGCATACTCTAGCAAAGGATATCATCTTCATCTGTTCAGTTCTTTGGTCGACGTATAACGACTTCCCTATGGCGCTTGCCACAGCACTAATCCTCGAAGCCGACCACAAGGCAAACGGGATGTTTTTAAGGCGTATCCAAACCGAAACTAAGGAGTGGTGGTCTTTCTTCAGTTCCAGCTTGGGGTGCCACTGCTGAAGCATTAAAGGAACTCGTGCGATTATCAGAGGCCCCCCATCCAGAACCATCCTCCTAAAGTCACTATCCGGAATGTGAAAAATAAAGAAACCTTAATCATTTGCCATCACCTCCAGTAGTTTGTTACCCCACGCATGTTTTAATGCAGACTCAACCAGCTTAAACGGAAGCTTCTTCCCCACAAAGTAGCCAACAATGCATTCATACCAAAATAGATCAGTAGCCTCCAACACCTCCTCGGACAAATTAATCACCGGTTTATCATTAAGGAAAGTGGGGGGGATGTAAGTAAGGTTATACCCTTTCACAGCAGTCTTTGCCACATTTGCCCATGTTCGAGCAGGTTGAGAATCACCCCTCACGCCTGGCTGGCCAAAAATTTGTGCCTGTGTACTCACAGAATTAATAACAGGGGCCGTGTGGCCTTCAAAGGCCTGGGTTGGGCGGGTGTGGACCTCTTTCCGCTGCCCACTCCATCTGGAAACATGTGGGATTGCAGCATTCCCCCTCCTCTAAGCATTCTGATTACCAACCAGTTCAGTAGCCAAGGAGGCAAGGTTCGGGGAAACACCCGCAGCATTCCCCCTCCTCTGAGCATTCTGATTCCCAATTTCCTGATCAGTGACCAAGGAGGCAAGATTCGGAGCAACACCAGCAGCATTTCCCCTCCTCTGAGCATTTTGATTTTCCACATTCTGATCTGTGACCAAGAAGGTAGGGTTCGGAGCAACATCAGCACTAACAACATGACAGACGGGCAGAAATTCCTCCCGAAGAGCTGAAGTTTGACCCTGAACAACCACTGAATTGCTGAAGGGGGTCGAGTGGCCTCTAGTAGGCTGAGTTGGGCGAGCGAAGCCCTCCTTACTCTGCTCCCCCCTTCGGGTTCCTTGGGAAATTTCAGCATTTTCACTTAGCAAGCTAGAAACAGCTTCGCCAACCTCCATAACACCCAAATCCACAGAGACCGAAGCACCCTTTGAATCCAGCAGAGAGGGAGGGCGCGGTTCAGAAGGCCTAGACCTGCTTCTCCCACAACCTCCATCCTTAACCGAGCAGGACAGAGTGGGAACCCCCGGGCGAGCTTCAACAATCAGCTCGGAACCAAGACACGCAGGCTTCGAAGCAACCTTAGGACCCAAATGAGGCAGAGGACGCGGTTCTGCAGGCCTACTCTTGCTTCTCCTGTGTCCTCCAGCCTTCCCATGACAAGACGATGGGGGGATTTCGGAGCTAACAGAATCAATCGAAAGGTCCAAGGGGGGTCGGGCAGAATCCATGGCAAAAACAAGGGAACCCACTAACCCTAAATCCAGAAAGCCATTGCAGCAGAGAGGAGCTTACTTGCAAGGAGAGATACGGTGGAGATGGAGGCGAGAGGGGCCTGAGCAGAACCCTAGTTGCGTCGTCGAAGTCGCCGCCTCCTGCTGCCGGAGGGCTACCCGCAAGCAACCAGTGAACAATGATATGGGGGCCCAGCAAGAGAGAGAGTTTTTCGGTCAAAAAGTCAATTTTTATGTTGCTACTCGTCTCATGTCTTTTCTGTCTCCAAATTTCCATAAACAATGCAAGAATAAAATTAAGTGGTTTTCGAGAAGCCCACTGATTCAAATTCATGATCCATCATTTCCTGCTTCTTGCGTCAAGCTGTTCTGGAGATCTTTGAGTCAATCAAGTGTATTAGAGGATTAAATAGTTCGAAGCTAGTCACATTTCAGATAGGCAGCTTCTAAACTAGTTTACAAGTACAGATCAATCTGAAAGGCCTGAAAAACTCTGTACAGGTGTTGTGCTTGTGCACATAGATACACACTAATATTCATTAGAAACGTAGTGGACACATGTGTATGATACATATGTTTACACACAGGGGAAGAGAGAGAGAATGGTTACACCTTAATGTGTGATAGACAAATGTTTATGGAGTCGACCTGTTCCTGAAATTGTCCTTAATGTTCATATAAAAGCATTCTTGGGCGCAATGAACTCAAATCTATTCATTGGTCAGCTTAAGCAGTAACTCTCAAAAGCAAAGGCAACATTGGTGCAAGTCCTATCAGGAATGAGAATGATCGGAACAGGCTAAATTCAATCAAATGCAAGACATTCGCCTGTGAAACAACTCATGAATTAAGAGGAGTGAAAAACATGGATCTTTTGACACCATATAATATCAGCGTCATATCCGTATATTAGTAAATCAATACCTAAAAGAAGGATACATTTATATAGCACTAATAATGGCACCAAAAAGTCCAAGCATCGACATTAGTTCCACTCTGTTAGCATTCTTCACTAGATATTCCTGTCCACCGAGAGAAAATCAACGTAAAAGATATCAACTATCCGTATTGAGAGAAAAGGAGGCAAAAATATCTCTTGCAACAAACACCTCAAACTCCCAGCTGGGGGAAAACTATCACTGACGGAGCTTCTCTACACTAACCTAACCATTAAGTATGCTCTGATTCGACTTTTAGCAATGTCCTCGTGGTGTTTCGATAAGATGAAACAAATGATGTCACGTGTTTTGTAGTCCTAGACTCAATGAAAACTTGAAGATACTTGCTCAACATAGAGAGAAGGCGAGTGGTAATGACAAAAACCCTACCTAGTAATTTTCCTCAGCATTATGTTTGTGCTTACTCTACTGAAGGTAAAATAAGGTTTTACAATTCTGTTTGTTTCTAATTTTACGGCTAGATTAATAACAAATAAGTACGCAACAACTGGGCTCTACAGCACGTAAGACCTGATAGCACAAGCTTCCTTCATGCACAAGACAATTCAACAAGGAGAACAGACAAAATTTTCAAGAGCAGAAACCAAAAGAACATATGACTTTGCATACCTCGCTGACATTACTGACAGCATGGAGTGTTGCCCCAGCAAGAACCAGTGCATTCCCTTTCTTAGGGTTACAAAGATGCTTGTAACTTGATAGATTCGCTCAATTAGAGGGTATAAATTTGAATTATGACCCCTGAATAGAAGAAATTCAAGTACAAGGGTTCTACCGTGAAATAGCTCGGTTTTCTTTTGGCGCTCTTTGCTATATCATTTGGAAAACCAGGAATGATACCATATTCCGTGGCCGAAGCTTTCAAATTCCTTCCATGAAGCTACAGCTATTTAAGGCGATCAAGGATAAGGCCCTGACTTTCAAAAGGGTTGAAGACAACCTTAGGAATAGGAGGATGCAGCGCTGATGGGGGATTGACCCTCGTATTTTTGATATAGAGCTGTCTTTGGTGCATTCTTAGGACCGCTTGGGACCCTTTGGTCCTCTTTTGATCCGTGTGTTTGTACATGTTTTGTTCTCAACCTGTGATCGTGGTACTCAGTCATTCCAACGACATGTTGTCTAGTTGAGTGCATGTTGGTGCCGTGCCTCACTCTTGTTGTATATTTTGTTGGTCGATAATTTATAATCTTACCTTACCAAAAAAAAAAAATTCAAGTGCAGGATAAAGAGAACAGTGCAAAATAATTTACTTTCACTATCATAGCCATGAAACTCTTACGGAAGATAACATGAATAGTCAACATAAATACAGTGGTATGACATCAATTGAAAGTCCTATCAATTTCACACATATTTATAGCTAAAGCTAATAAAATATTAAGTGAAGGATGTTAAAAATTTGGCTCCCCTAAATGAATCTCTTTCTGCTTTATTGCATTTTCAAATTTGAGAACTTGAGCTCGGGATAGAGTTTAGACTAAAAATGAGAAAATGACAACCACAAGTGCTATGCCACAATGGATTTATGGCACTTGGGTGAGTTTTTTTAAAATGTTATGACATTCAATTGATCGATTGAAAGTTATGGCACTTAATTGATTTTTTTTGAAATCATGGTATTAAACTGATTAAAAAAAAATTTATGTCACTCAAGTGAGTATCATATGAAATTTATGACATTTTTGACATCATTATGCCAACTAAAAATTTACCTGTACAACCAAGTTGAGATCAACCCCTTGAAAATCTAAGCGAGTTAGGCTAGATCGAGCTCAAATTGAGCTGAGCTCAAGCATTAGAAGGTGCCAAGTCAATTGGGTTGTATGACGAGAGAGAGAAGCAACTAAAAAAAGAGCAACAGAGGGAATACAACATAGGGGCCTATGCGATTTCCTCTTTGTTGCGACCTCTCGAAGCAAGTTGGACTTTTAGGAGTTTAGTTAATAAATTATTAAGCCTAAGCCTAACTCGGGCTCTCTCAAATTATTAAGCCTAAGCCTAACTCAAGTTCTCCCAAACCCATATCAATTCATGACATAGGGTTTAAGTTCTTAACATGCAAATCATTTTCATTCAGGTGTCACCACTAATCAATTTTAGCGGGCTAATTAGAAACCCAAATAAAATATCGGGAGAAATACTTTATTTCTATGAATAATAGATTATGGGTACAGGGTTTGGTTACACTAAATTTCTCTAATGTCCTTTCAGTGCTGTTCTTTTGATGAAAAAAATGTTTGGCAGGCAATTTGAATTCATTTTATTACTTCCTAACATGTTAGGTGAACATGCGGACACGGAAACCATTAATTTAACACTCAATAAAGCAATAAATAAATTGTGGGAACTACCTTATAACTCTATGCGATGCAATGCAATCACGTACAAAAATATCTAAGTAAAATGACATGCATATGCAACCTAACATGAAAATTATCTATCACGTGACATTAATTAAATGACCTATTGTAATGATGAACAAAATAAATGATGGGCAAGGAATGACATAATTCTACATAACATGCGCATCATTTTTTTATGTTTTCTTTTTATTTAAAATTCGGAAATAAAAATACCCTACATTTAAACAGGCAATTTAAATTGAGAGAAGATGATCCTAAAGCAATGTTGTCACGACCCAACTCTCGAGTCCACGACAACCCCTGTTCTCTTGCGGTCATTTGATTTGCGACTTCCCAGGATCCGTCGCCGACCGTTATTTTTATCTTTTCATTAAACGCATGCGGAAGCGAATCATAATCCCCGGTCAATTATAAAATCAGGGATAACAGGAAAACCCATCAATAACACATTCCAAAGTATCGTTTTATTAATCTATTAATTAACCCTAGGAAGTTTACAAGTACAAGCCCTTACCACGGGCATCATCCTATCGAGCTAGTGAAACCAACAAGTCGGGGTTAATCTACTCCCTTCAAAAACGGCAACGAGCCGTAACACGCGTCGATCCTCCATCCTATGAACCTGAAAATGGTTATTCAATAACCAGTGAGATAAAATCTCAGTAAGTCAAAATCCTAAGCCTCGATTAGGAGACCTACTCGCCTCGAGTGCGCCCTGACGTGCAATGTCTCTATCGCCAGCAATTCAACAACAGAATAATACCCAATCGACCATTAACAGGCGCACGATTAAACCAAGGCTCATATGCAATTATTAACAGTTAACAATTGCAATCACATGCATCCTTACCTCGCTTTTGTCACACGCAACCTGCATGATACAGTTTATTGTATGCTCACCTCAATGCAGCAATCATATCAAATAATCAGAACACTTCTCAAGTTGTTTCATGCACCATGCACTTGCTCGATTTCCATTTATTAACACCTTTGGGGGAATTTCCTTCCAACACACAAGTTGGTAGTCAACCGGCATAACCGGGCATCGTCCCACTGCATTGGGCACGGCAACGTCTGGCGCCCAGACGGCATTCACAAAGAGCATAGATCCGGCCTCTACCGCGACCCGCATCCGGACCACGCCCGGGCATTCCGATAATACGGACTTCGTCCACCACAGATCCCCCACTGGGTGACGGGCTCTTACGTGACCACGCAAGCACATCAATTAATCATGCTCATTTTATTATCTTTCAGGACGGCCAATGCAGACATGATTCGTGCTTGTACATGTTAATTCACCACAATTTCTACATGTAAGACGATAATATTTCACACGTGGTCACACGAATACAAATGCCTTTCACACATAGTCATACGAATATGCTGAATACATCAACCCTAATTCACAATTGCAATTCACGAATTTATTCCACCGAGTACATATTAAACAAAATCATCAAAGACATCAAGCATATATGTATTCAATATGCGAGCCACGTGAGAAAAGTACAAACAATAATCCACTCGATATATAATCCACGTGAGGAAAGTACGAACAATAATCCACCGAAATTAATCGATACTAGCACAATTAATAAATAATATACTTTCCAAAAATAATACTTTACTCTAAAAATACTCCATTAATAATTATCCAATAATCAATAATTAACATCCAAGAATTGATCAATCATCCACAACTAATTAATTAATTAATCTCCAAAAATAATTAATTAATTATTACCCAAAAATAATAACCACCAATTTCGAAATTATTAATAAATTAATTAATTCCGAAAATAATAAATAGTAATTCCGAAATTAATAAATTATTATTATTTTATTCCAATAATAATAATAATATTTATTAATATTAACCATGGTTATTATACTAACCCAATTACGGTTAATTAACCCGACCACGATTAATTAACCCAATCAAGATTACTTTAATCTAACTGCAGTTAATTTATTCTAACCACGATTAACACTAAACAAGCTTACTCAATAATAATCAAATACTAATCATCAACATTAACCATACATAACATTAAACTAATCACTCATAATTGAATTTAATACCCTAAGCGAGGATTAGAAAATCAACTCACGCGTTATCGAATCCGACGACACGAGCGCAACCACGGCGACGAGGGGAACGCCCGGGAACTTCCGGCGCGTCGGGACGAGGCGGCCCGGGACCGGATCTCGGCGGCCAAGGGTGGCTGTCCGCGCGGCAAGAAGCCGAGAAACGAAGGAACCGGCGGCACGGGGCTGGCTGGTGGGCGGCCCGGCGACTCCGGACGGCGGCCAGCAGCTTCGGCGACCAGGCGGGCGGCTCCGGCGAGGTCTGGACAGGACCGAGAGAGGGAAAAGGGAGGCGGTGCAGCAGCTCCGGCGAGGCAGCAGGCTGGCTGGTCGGCCTCCGGCGGGGTCTGGGCGGACGGCGAGCGGCGGCCAGGTGGCGGAGGAGCCAAGGACAGCCGCTGGCCGGATCTGGGTCGGCCAAAACCGAGAGGAAGAAGAAAGATGGGGCGGCGCCAGCGGCTCGGTCTGGGGTGGTCGAGCGACGGACGGCGGTGGCCGAGCGACGGCGAGGTAGCGAGCCGCTCCGGCGTCCGGGCGGTCGGGCGGCCGGCGTTGCGGCGGCGGAGGAGGAGGAAGAGAGAGAGAACGAAGCCGGGCGGTGCTGGTTCGGCCCAAGGCCGGCAAACGGCGGCTCACCGGCGACCGGACGAAGAGCAGGGGCGGTGGCGGAGCTGCGGTGCTGCGGTGGCGGTCGGTGATGGCGGCAGCGGCAGCAAGCCGGCGTCGACCAGCAGAGAAGAAGAAGAAAGGAAGAAGAAGAAGTTGCTGGGAATGGGGGGTGTCGAACGTGCAGGAGAAGAAAGGAGGAGAGAGAGAGAGAGAGAGAGAGAGCACATGGGTGTTGTCAGCAAGTGGCTGGGGAGAGAGAAAAAGAAGGAAGACCAGTCAAAAAGTAAGAGAAAGAGAGAAAAGATAGGGGCAAGTGGGTGTCGACGGGGGGAAGAAAACGTGAGGGGGAAGAGAGAGAAAAGGGAGGGGGAGAAGAAAACTTACGGAGGAAGATGGGGAAAATAAAATAAAAGAGAACAAGATAAAAATTTAAACAAGCATCTAAAAAGGGGTAATTTGGTTTTTTTACCTTTGAAGCACAAATTCCCAAATATTTGGCTCCAAAACTCGGCCCGTTGAATTCTTTTCCAATAATTCGGGCTTACTGATAAATTTGAAAATCAATGAGACAACGTCCAATATTTTAGTCTCGACATCTTTAAAAGTTCGATACCCGATACCGGATTGAAATTCGTGATTAAAATCGATCAATTGCGACTTTAGTACGACCTAACTTTCGGGCGGCGTTTAGGGGTTCTCGCGCGTTTGACCCGTGGCTGATAGCTTTTCAATCCACGATCGTACATTCAAATCAGGGCGATCCTCGGTTGTCATATAATCACGAGGGGTTAATTGCTCACACTGAGTACAGGGCCAAAAGAAAATCGGTTTGACGTCGTTCGCAATTAAGATCGAAGTCGTGCGAAATCACCCGCAATCCGACTTCGTATTTTTGCCGAATCGACTTATTTCCATTCGCTAACTGGCCTGCAACAGTGTAGTATTATTCCTCTTTGATTCTTATGGTCGAGCGGCCTATCCCTAATTAAATTCACTAGTCGTACGCGTACTGATCCTTAATTGCCTTGCCGAACAGTTAGTTAACTCATGAGGGGCCAACTCAGAGTAAACGTAAATAACAGTGCATTGATAAAATAACCATTTCCTCGATCCCGGAATGGGTCGAAATTCAGGATGTTACAAATGTTTTTGGCATTTCTGATTTAAAATTCGGAATAGATAAATAACTTAACATGCGATCTAGTCTAAAATAAGCCTTAGCAAGAATCGAATCTAACTCAAATACATTTTTTGGGTTTTCCTTTTTAAAGAAAGGAAACAAACAGTGGATAGATGTTTAATCAAATAATTCAATCCACAATCTTGCATAACCTATTTCAAATAAGGATACAAAATAACCACAATCATATTCAAGTGGTTAAGGAAACTGATGGAAGATTATCCATTTAAATTTGGAAATAGCTAAATCAATGATCATATCCAAGTGTTTATAGATAGAGTGGAAGATTTTTCATACCCCGAATCTCATAGTTAGAGATCGGATAGCCATCCAAAGGTGTTAAGTTAGGAAAGTTTCCTAACTTGAGAGGATATATTATAATATTGTGGATACGACATTATTTAGGTAAATATCTTACCGAATATTTTAATATCCAACAAAATGTTTCTAAAATCTAACATGATATATTAGAATATACTGAATCACTCAAATAAGGCAGTAAATTATACGAAATATACTAATGATAAACAACTTAGCTAATTTGAGGATATTCTTTCCAAATTTGGACCTAACACAATCGGACCGGGATTGCAGCTAGTGAACAGCAGTGGGCGGCTCGCCATGGCACGGGTTGTCACAGGTCATGGACGGTGTGACGAGATGCTCGAGAGCGGCACTTAAGTATCTTCTCATGTCAAGTTTTGGCACTCCAAAAGTCTGCACATCAATAAATAAATGATCGGGATCCAAAATTTAGGTGTCAACACTCTTTATTATGTTTTTCCAGTGAGACCAATTCCTTGCATTCCTACTACCATTATCATACCGCATTTCCTCACGCCGCATAAGGAATTAACCTAATTAATTATTAGCTTGTCTAAGCCCAAAAAAGATACCTTGGGACTGTGATGCTATGGAAAAGAGCTGTGCCCCACTTACTGCATTGTTAGATAGAAGGAACGAACATCTCTATTTATAAATTGGGGTTGGGGATCCTAGGCACTTTCCCTTTATATAAGCCAATGCTCTTTGTCGTCCCCAGAATTTATATAATTTGACACAATTTGATTAAACTAAGAGCATACATCCAATCTAATCTTAATACATCAAATTTGATTGGTTGACCATGTCTTGACCTCAAGATTAGAGTTAGTGTCCTTCTGTGAGCAGTTGAAATCGTAACCCATAGTTGGGTAGTTAACTATAAGATCATGACCTTTGACTTCCCTAAGGCCCACCTTATTGGACAAAGGAAAAATTTCAACGCAATTTTCTGTCTACTATAATCTAGTATATAATATAATCCCAATACTAATATAATGTACTAAAATTAACTATTTCATATTTGCCTTAGTGACCACTCTTCCCATATGAAAAGAGGAAGACGAGAGTTCGAATCCACATATTCTATGGTGAGTTGGCTTAAGTTATAATGGGGACGATTTAATTTCAGGTGTAAATTTGGACTCACATGACTTGTAAAGAAGCAAGGTAAAAGACTGACAGTTAAAGTTAAAGTAAGAATATTGTAAGGCCAAAAAAAAAAATATATTGGTGCATTATTTAATAGTATGTTTCTTTGAGAAAAGTGAAAGTATAGTAGGAAAGTCTCTTGAAAATATACTTGTACTAAATGTGAATTGGCAAAATTGGCAAAACTGATTTTTGTACATTGAACGTAGTCAACTTACTGATGTGATTCTTTTCTTTTCAAAAAGAGCTTTGTCAAGACAAAGAGGAGTAAAGGGAAATCTCTCGATAATATATTATAGTAAAAAGGGTTTGTGCCCATTAAATGCATTCGATTTTTTTTTTGGCCAAAATGTACATTCGGATTTAATGAATTAAGAGGGAAGTGAACACACACACAGATATATATATATTGCATGATATTTCCTTCCATTTATAAATTTTAATGATTATTATCACTGTTATAACTTGAAAGCTATTATATAATTGAATGTGCAAGAGTAGAGGAAGAATTTTCACTTTTGAAATTCTTTATTTTATTATTCACGTTTCTGTTTTGCATATGGTTTATGTTTAGTGATGCAAGTGAATTAGTCGAAGTAACACATTTTCCATTAAAAAAAAGAAGCACGCCATAGAAGGAGTTTCACTATACGAATTTTTTGAAGGTCCCAGACGCCAATCCTCCATTTTCTATCTGTGAGACGCTTCTCGGCACATATCAGGTGAGCTGTCATCGTGCTTTCTGCTTTGCTTAGATAGCAAAGGATTGTCTGCGAAGAGACTTTTTTCGGATCAATCAGTTATTCTCTTCTTCATGAAGCTCCCCCATAATTGCTTTTATTGACAGTAGATTATCCTAGGAATCATGTGCACTTTCAAAGCAGTCGGTGCCAAAAGCATCTCTCCACCTTTGTATGACACCAAATGAATTCATATCTGCCTCACCAAGACTCGGGATTTCTCCAGATAAAGCTGTAATAGGCTTTTATTCTACTATACGACTCGTTTAACCTACTTATACTGAACAGTACAGAAGAGAAAGGAGGAGCAAAACAGCTATTCTTCAAGAAACAAATAACCCATATGCAGCCCACATGGAGTCATACGACAATGGAATAGAGGTTTATTGTCTTATTCTTTCTCATGTTTATGCAGAATAGATCTGGTTAAGTCTCGGAGTAATTCTGTATCTCCATTTCTTCCATCGTCCCAAAGGTATTGAATTCAGTCCGCAACTGTATGCAACATCATTTTACGAATGAAATGTATGGGTTTTCGTTACTAGGTTTTCGATAATCTTATGATCAGTTCGGTTTTTGTCCGCACGTTAATACATAAAGTGGAAGGCTATTAATTACACTTGGCGTTGCATGATAATTAAAGGAAGAATCTGGTCACCCAACGTGCTTCACGAAATTGCAGCCAAAGCAGCAGATTAGGGTACAGCCGCGCCCTCTCTGTTTTTCTCTTTTTTTTCACCCTAACCTATTTATCTTTTCCACCTTTTTCCCCTTTTTTCTCATTAATCTCGCTTGTAACCTCAGGCAAGGAATACCTTACAGTCGCACCAGCTATAAAACTAGTTCAAACCCCTCCTGCCTTACCCATCCCTTAATCCCATTGAAATCGTTGAATCATGTGGATTCATACAGAAGCTCAGGCCGATACTTCAAAGCCCTCTAGTGATGAAACGTCCTCTCTCTCTCTCTCTCTCTCTCTCTCTCTCTCTCTGCATGCGTGCAATCTTGTGAAGAAGTTGATTTGGTACCCTATCAATTATTCAATTACATTTGATTTACTATTTGTCATGGATCTGTCGCTGTAGGGACCAGAAGAAGAAAATACAGCATCTCCAAACGGTGCTGGACGATCTGGTGGGCGTGAACTCCCTCTTCACCTTCGCGATGTTCATCGGGATATCCTTTGCGAGTGCCAACTCCGCCAGCCTTGTGTTGCAGAAAGAGTGCCAAACCAGCCCGCAGACGAGAATGTTGCTTCTGTTCGACGAGGTGGTTTCCTTCGTGTGCTTCCTGCTCTCGAGCATCGTTGCCACGGCCCTCAAGATGCACCTCTCCACGTACCTCCCCAACCCCACCAAAGAGCAAACGCACGAGCTGCTGATGAGCGGGTTGAGGAGCTTCATGATCACGGTGTCGGTGGCTGGTTCGGTCCTCGGGTGCGTTTACCTGACTCTGTCGATGTTCAACGTGGTCCGCGTGCTCCTCGGGAACATCACTTGCGGAGGAGCGACACGGTTCAGGCCGCAGGGACCTTGATTGCCATCAACGTCCTGGCACTCCTCGTCTATGCGCCCTCCATGGGGCACGCCGTCTTTCAATCCCACTCCATGCTCAGAGATAAAAAAATCCCCAGCGGGACAAACTAAAAAATAGTATTCTAATTCTCGGCCAATATCATCATGTGTGGATGCGATGGTATTAATCATGGTGAATGTTCTTTTCTTTCCTTCATTACTTGCCCCGTCGCAATCGGATACTCATGTATCGTCGACCTATATAAAAATGGTTTTGTATTAATGTAATGTTTTGAGTGGATTTTGGGCACAAAGCAGTGCACTCAACACAACTGCAAAAGTAATTTGCTCGATGCGTTCGAATAATAAATAATTAAATAGAAATTTGAAAACTTTCACAATCTCTATAATATCAGACAAATTAACGTCTATGGACCGTGATAAAGCTGGTCTCGTTAAAGAGTATCATCGAGAGTGAACATTGTCTCGGGTATCGTTAACCAATAAATTTAACAAGATAAGAACACTCATGCAATAGAACTCCAACTAGCCATTTAAACCATATCCTCTCCAAAAATAGTGACACCTCCAAATAATCATATGAATTATAGTTACACATATGTTGGCTGACAAGCCTGAATATTTTGTCATTTTGACTGTTGTAAATTTCCGACTACAATTCAAATAAAAATAGAAAAGATTCTTCTCAGTTCACGGGTTAAACCTAGTCGACCTGACCCATTCGGCAAACTATTTGAGTAATGCTATAGACCCTATCTTATTGCCGTGTGATGTACTAACCGTAAATAGCTATATAAACTATCATGCAATTTAAGTACCCAACAGAAATTTAGAGAAAACTATCCAAAAATCTTAAAACTATTGCACTTTTACTAATTCAATCACAAATCTTTCAATATTGCTAATTGAGTCCTAAATATTTTCACGTTTTACTAATTAAGTCCATCCAGTCAATTTTAATAGGTAATCGCTTATGTGGACACAATAGTGCCATGTAAGATGATCGGTGCTGACGTAAATAATATTTTAAATTTAAAATAATTATAATTTTTTTAGATTTTTTCCTTTTCTTTTCTTTTTCCTCCTCTTTTCCTTCCTTCTTTTTCTTTTTTCCCCCTCTATGGCCGGCGAGGGTCATTGAAACTCACCAGCCATTGAGTGAGGAACGTGAAGCCCTTACTTGGCCTCGTCTAGTTGGATGAGGCAACCGCTAGGGGTGATCGGTTCTCAGTCAAGTTTGGTCCCACTCGGTAGGGGTGGCAAAAATGCCCAGCCCGGCCCAAACCGAACTGAACCGACCCAACCCGACCCACCCCAGAAATTATGGATATTTTGGGGTCTGGGTTTAGTTTTGTTTGGGTAGGGTTTTTTTGTTTGGGTATTATTAGGGTTGGGCCAGGTCAAATAAAACCCTACCCATTACACATTACCCAAATCAAAACATATCTCTTTTTTTCCCCTCTCTATTGCCGATCTCCCCCTTCTCTCTCCTCTCTCTCAATCAGCGACGGTGAGGCCCTCACCACGTCGGCGGCGGCGTCGTACACTTCGGCGGACCTACCCCCGAAGGCTCTCCTACTCACGTTCTCTGTTGACGCTCCCGAGGAATTCTCGGTGCTGGTGTTCCTCCACGGCTATCTCCTCTGTAGCTCCTTCTACTCGCAACTCATCCAGCACGTCTCATCTCACGGGTTCGTCGTAGTCGCCCCTCAAGTCGCCCCCCCCTCTCTCTCTCTCTCTCTCTCTCTCTCTCTCTCTCTCTCTCTCTCTCTCTCTCTCTCTCTCTCTCTCTCTCCATCTTCCATATGATTTGCTTCTTTTTCACGGCTGACGCAGAACTTTAGAGGAGGGAGTCAAGGTGGGAAAACATTATTGCATCTTGAGTTCGTCGGTGCAATCGACAGAATTTTGTAAATTGACCTTGATTGATTACGTAATGATGTGGGGATACTATCAACTTCCGATCTAGGCTAAAGTCTTTCATGGCAAGTCAAATTAATGAAGCGTAAACATATTGTCACTAATGTTGTCTTCCAGGTACAACAAGGACCAAACAGTTAGCAAATTGAGGCATGCTGAGCTGGTTTTTCATGGTCCCACACAGCTAGCTACTTGTGAAAAATACGCTAACAGAAAGGTATGCCATGCCAGCTATTAAAGCATTTCAATTTGTCAAAATGTTGAGATGTAGCAATAAAAACTTGAGGAAATAATTGTTTCAGATAGTTAAACTCTGAGTCCTACATCAGATATCTAATAAAAAGTTCCTCAAAGCCCGCTTGAATTTCCCCCACCTTGGTTCAATCGCAGAGAACCTCCAATCCAATTGCTAAATTGGGTTCTTTGCTTTTCTGTCTCTTTAACTTGGTTGAATTCTGGCTCGTTGGTCTTGGTGCATAGAAATGAGCCTTCGGATGAAGTTTCTTTGTTTGGAGAATTGATAGCAACTTCTTTTGGTGAATGGTTATGAGAGCACTTGGAGTGTGTCATTTTTAGTTCTAGCTGCTTTGTCGTTCTATACGGATGATAAACAGGACTCTGTATGATGCTTGTCATCTCTAAACTAATGTTTTTATTCTTTGTGGGACAGTTCTGCTTCCATGGGATGGGACGATAAAATCGTCAAATAGCCAAAAGAGAAAACTTATGAATCGCGGACCCTAACTCTAGACTCTCTGTCTGATTTATCCCACAATTCACCAATTGTATTCTTGTACCTCAGTAAAGAATGTTATGCTTCTGGTATAAGAATGCCTTCCCCTTCAAAAGTCTCTTTCCATGTTTACTTTCCAGGTTTCAAATTTCTAGTAGAAAGTTATGTTTCTCATGTAGAGTTGAAAAGACCACAGTAGATAATGGTAAACTAACATCATACTTCCTTGCGCAAAATCATGTTTCCTGTGTCACTACTTGGATGATTATGCTTGGTCAACCTACCTCCTGCTTCTTTTTATTTCTCATTTGGTCATTCCTCTGCCCAATCACTACAATAAAATTGGTGCAATCTACTCTTCTTGTATGTTGAATTCTATTGTCTAATCATGGGGACAGCAAATTTGGCTGTGCAAATGAGGAACTTCACCCAGGTAACAGTAGATTCACTCTGCTCCATCCTGATCCTCGTCGAAAACAAACAAGGACTGAAGAATGACCGCTCCATCGTTGGTTGGTTCCTCAAGAGAATCGATTCCGGAGTTCTTCCTATCAAAGCGCTGCCTATAAACGTCATCGTAAGCTTTCAGGTTCAAGCCCGATGCGAGAAACAGTTCTACCTCATCCATGAATCTATCTGTTCGTCCCATTAGGAAAAGCCTCGCGGCGTCATGTAAGAGCATTTCGAATTCCCTTTGTCATATTTTTTATTAAAAAATTGTAATATTTTTTAATAAAAAATCCCGAAACCCAACCCGACCCAAGCCATTTTTTTGCTTCATGTTTTATGCATTTCGGGTCGGGTTAGGTCAGGTCAGATGACATGACCCTTATTTTCGGGTCAGGTCGGGTAACATCAAGACCCAACCCGACCAGACCCATTGACACCCCTACCACTCAGGATCCGAGAACTGGACCAAAAGGATCAGTTCCCAATTTCTAGAGTCAAGAACGAGACCAAACCGGTCCGACTGCCAAGCGGTCCAATGGAGCCAATGGATTCACAATAGATCGCCTATGCTAGTTGGATTTGAATGAAACCGGCTGGGAATTCTGGAACTCGCTTGAAAAGTTGCAGGAAAGTCACTGATCACCACAGCAAGGAGTTTGGAGGTACTGTAATGTTGATGGTGCAGGTCAGGCGCATTGTGGTGTGCTGGTCCCGACTGAAGCAGGGTCGGAACTTGCTGGCTACTGCTCCAGACTGGAATAGCACCACGTCATAGGTCCCGGCTGGTAGCCAACATTGGCTATGGAGGTGCTGGCCAAGAAATCATCGACGTTGGGCAGTAGGGCCTGCTGAACGACGACTGGATCATCAGAGCGAAGCAAGGAAGCTTGCCGGTTTGCTGCCCCTGTCCTGGAAAAGGAACAGCAAGAGCCGGAAGTGGCAACAAAGGCTTGAGGACATCTGGGAGTTGCAGACGTCTGTTGAGAATTGATTGCCGGCAGTGTGAACTCGTCGGATTGAACAAGGAAAGCATTGTGGCCAGTGGGAGTACACGGCACTGCAGTAGGAAGAGTCGCGAAGCCGAGGCATGAGAGGTGAAAGGGAAGGAGGAGGCCCGGCCGCGTAAGTCTTGAGAGGCAGGCGTCGGCCATTCATTTTCATATAGTCCTGAAAATTAACACTACTTTTCTTTAACAAATAAAAAATTAAAAAAATAAAGTAAATCAGTTCGGTTCCCACCCTGGAAATAGAAACTACACCACCCACGATTGGTTCCAATTTTATGGAATTGGGAACTGGTGTACTGGACTGCCAGTCACCAGTTCCAATTTTATGGAACCAGGAACCAAACTAGCACCCTTGGGAACCACCCATAATCAGCCAATTCAATCGGTCCCATCTCGATCTGGATGGTTCTTGTTGCACACCTCAACAATTGTGGTCGAGGGCAAGGCCATGGCTACCTTCACTAGCCATCGGCGAGGCCCAACTGAGGTAGCCTAGCTTACGATCGTGCCTCAAGATGGTCTGGGCAGGCGCGGCCACAGGCAAGGCCACCTTTGCTTGTGGCCACAATCACCTCGCCTAGTGGCTAGCGAGCTTTGACAATCCTCGCAAGCCATAGTGGGAAGAAAAAAAAAGAAGAAGAAAGGAAAAGAGGAGAAAAGAAAAAAAAAATTATTCACATCAATGTCAACCATCCTGCATTGCACTATCGGCATCCACGTTCGCGATTTTCCGTTAAAGTTAGCCAAACGAACTCAACTAGTAAAATGTAAACATATATATGACTTAATTGGAAAAATTAAAATATTTAGGACTGAATTGACAAAAATGCAACAATTTTAGAACTTTTTGGAGCGAAAAGAACAACTTAAGTGCCAAAACTTGGCACGAGGAAACACTTAAGTGTCAAAAGTTAGGAAATGTACATTTAAGCGCTACTTTTTTAAAATTGAATCACTTAAGTGCCAACTTTAGCGAAGGCCACCAAAAATCCGACGTAGCTTATTTTAATAATTTTTAACATCTACGTTGCTTGCCAGAATTCCACATCAGCTCATATTCACCAAAAACGATGCCGTTTTGGCCAAAGTTTGATTTTTAATATAAATATTTTATAAAAAAGAAAACCACCAGCGGCACAGGAAGAGGAGCCTCCCCCGCTTGTGGCCGCTGCCCCATTGCCGGTGGGGTGGCAACAATGGACGGCAAGGGTCATCGACATCTGGGCGCAAGCCGGTGACCCTTGCGGCCAGCACTGCCATCCCACTGGCAATGGGGCAGCAGCCATAGGCAACGGAGCCCCTCCCGCCTATCTCTGCCCATGGCCACAATCACCTCGCCTAGTGGCCAACGAGCTTTGACAATCCTCGCAAGCCATAGTGGGAAGAAAAAAAACAAAAGAAAAGAAGAAAGGAAAAGAGGAGAAAAGAAAAATTTTAAAAAAAAATTATCAACATCAATGCCGACCATCCCGCGTTGCACTGTCCACGTCCACGATTTTCCATTAAAATTAGCCAAATGGACTCAACTGATAAAATGTAAAAATATATATGACTTAACTGGCAAAATTAAAATATTAAGGACTGAATTGGCAAAAGTGTAATAGGTTTAGAACTTTTTGGAGGAAAAAAAACAGTTTAAGTGCCAAAACTTGGCACGAGAGGACACTTAAGTACCAAAAGTTACGAAAGGTACATTAAGTGCTACTTTTTTTCCTTTAGTAATGAGAATTCAGAATATCACACATTGATCAATCAAAGAGAGATTCGACAACTTTTTTTTAAAATTAAATCACTTAAGTACCAATTCTAGTGAAGGCCGCCGGAAATCCGTTATGGCTTATTTTAATAATTTCTAATATCTACGTGGCTTGCCGGAATTCCACATCAGCTCACATTCATCAAAAACGACGCCGTTTTGGCCAAAGTTTGATATTTAATATAAATATTAAATAAATACTATTAAAAATGAAAAAAAAAAAAAAAAAACAGCAACAACACAGGCAGGGAAGCCTCCCTCACCTATGGCTGCCGCCCCATCGCCGGTGGGGTGGCGGCGATGGACAGCAAGGGTTGTCAACACCTGGCGCAAGCCAATGACCCTCGTGGCCATAAGCAGCGAAGCCCCTCCCGCCTGTCCTCTACCCTTTTTCTTTTAATTTCGTTTTTAATATTATTTAATTAATATTTATATAAAAATCTAAATAAAGTCAAAACGGTGTTGTTTTGGGTTGATCTAGCCAAGTCAATGCTCAAAACGATGTTGTTTTGGGGCTTACTTGGCCATGTCAACACCCAAAACGATGTTATTTTGATCTCAACTTGCCGGAAAAGTGCCACAACAGAATTTTGGTCAAATTTTCTCATCGTTGGCACTTAACTGGTCATTTTTCTCCGATCTTGGCATTTAATTGTACATTTCCAAACTTTTGGCACTTAAATGTCCCATCATGCCAAGTTTTGGCAATTCAGGGATCCGCACATCACTTTTTAGACAATTTTTCTCATAAATCTATCACGTCACATAACAAATAGAATCGGCATATATTTGGAAACCACGTTAAGTCTCGAAAATTAAGCTTTTAACTAGTTAATGTTATCAACTACGTTGGATAATCTCCAATTATACACAACTTAGGGAGTATTCTAAGACTTGATGTAGCTTATTGAATAAGGAATGACATACTTAGTTGAGTAACTTATAAGATATCCAATGGAAGCTAAAACCTTATTACATATATTGTCAAAACCTTCCAATAATCTTCACTCCCCCATGTTTTTGAAAACCTAATCAAACTTATTATCCAATCTCATCGGTTCAAACAACTATTTATTTTTGTTTTCAAACATAAAGACTTCAACACTCAATATTCGGTACTCAAATTTTCAGCACTCCTTTTTCAATATTAATAAACAAGCTATAAAGAGTGTTAATATGTGTAGCCATTTTTGAAATTATTTGGATTCACCTTTTCAATACGCATATCTTAGCTAACAAGCCTGAACATTGTCTAATTCTGAATATTGTGTAATTCTAATTTCTAAATATATGACCTAAGCACAAAAAGAAAACGCTGGTTGGGTTAAACAAGATTGACTCAACCAATCCGACCCAACCCAACCTGAAAATTTTGAGTATGACACAAGTTGACCCGATTATTTAGAGAACTGAGGAGAGGTGCTAGCCACACCCTATTTTTTCTCAAAACAGGTTTGAGTAGGATATCGGGTCTATATTCTTTTTCTTTCCTTTTTTGATAACTCAGACACCTACATCGGCCGCACTAGAAGGGTCCAACCGATTAGACACCAACCAGAGGAGAACTAGCCTAGCCCCACAAACTAGCCTCCATGTAAGTCAAGGATATTATAAGATGGAGGGTAGAGGGACTCGAACTTGGGGTCAATCATCCACAAGCCTTTGGGGGCATCGGGTCCAGATTCTTCTTCGCCAGCTACATGCAAAACATAATTTCAAAAATTTTGGAGGGATTGATTTCCTCATTTTTTGGTATTCCAACTTGGATAAAATGAATTTCTACCCTTCCCTTGACGACAGATGCTTGCAGGTGGTTGAACCGCGAGAATCATCGGAAGAGCCACTTTTGGATAGCTTGCTTTCTCTTTTTGGCATGTTGAGTAATAAGCTTCAAACGAGAAACACCAAAAGAGAAGAGAATATGAATCATATTGTTGTCTTTATTCCATCCTCGATTTACCTCTTTCCCGAGCGATGCTTGCAAAGCTGGCTAAGCATATTTTCTTCATCTCTATAAAAACCCCGTCGATCCGTAAGATTAATAGTCAAGAATACAAGACGAAGAAATCATGTCCAACAAGCAGTCCAGTAAAAGCACTCCCACCGAGTGAGTCCCTTTTCTCTCTCTTTCATAGCGAACGGAATTAATCACGGTATCATATCAATTAGATTGATCTGATATGTTTACTTGGTATTTTACACTTTGATCTTTGAAAGAGCGCTACTTTTTTTTCTTTTTCTTTTTGATAATTTGGTAGTGGTTTGTCATGTTTGCATCACTAGCCCCGAAAAGCTGGAGGCGGCAGTGGACGTCCATCAGAAAGCACTGGACGATCTGGTGAACGTGAACTCGCTCTTCACCGCCGCGGTATTCGTGGGCCTGGCATTCGCGAATGCTGAACATAACATAGCGGGCAACAAGGAGTGTGACGCCGGAGTTCGTGTGGCGAGGAGGCTGGTCAAGAACGAAGTGATTTCGTTCGCGTGCTATCTCTTTTCCAGTCTCGTGGCCAAATCCCTCAAGACCCACCTCTTCACCTACGTCGTCACCCCCCACACACTAGAAGAAATCAATGACATCTCGAGCAAGGTGCTGAGAGGGACCTTGTTCGCTCTCTCCACGTCGACCTCCGTCATTGGCGGCGTGTTGCTCTTGTACTCCATGGTCGACATGATTCAGCTCCGGCTCGGCACGATCGCTTGCAAAGGTACCGAGACATTAAATGCCGTCGGTGCCCTGATGACTGTCAACATCATCGCGTGGGTCATCTACATACCCTTTGTCTCCCATGCCATCTATAAATTCACGAAAATCTTCAACGATATAACCAAGGAAAGCCCTTCCTAGGGTGGTGCAAACCCCGAATCTTGAAGTCCACAAAGATCTAAGACAACCTAAAGAAAATAAAAGATAGCCTTCCGAACCATCGGCAGGTGCAAGATTCTATGTGTGATGCTGTGTCTTTACTTATATAACTAGCTGCGTAGAATTGCGAGACAAGTGTGGAATAAAGGGGAGTTTTCTTTGCTCTTCCCCTGGTGTGAGTCAAATATATAATTTATTTGTGTTTATTTGTCAGCTTCCCTGCGTTCACAGTTTCTGCACTAATAACAGGGGAGATGCAGGACCACTCATCTTGTCAGCACTAAATGCATATTCTTACCTACTAATGCATATTCCTATCTACCTTTCAATGGTTGCTTGCCAGGATTAACAATCTGGCATTAACACCCTGAAATCACACCCAGAAAGAAATCCCGAGTCGACCATCAAACGACGACTTATCAGAAGGAAGCTTCTGTGAATACTGAAGAGGCAAACGGAATAAACAGCATTTCTCCACATTCACAATTGAATAGCGCTTGCGATGGACATGAATCGTGAGTCGTTATTGAGGCCGAACTCCTGGGTATACTTTGACGGTGAAAAGACTAATCATGTCCTCCCTTCAGATCTTTACCCGCTATGAGGCAATTTCGGTGTTGCGCTGATTCTTCCCAGATGAGTTGCTGCCAATATGACCTCTGTTTTTGTGCGGGAATTTCGTTCCCGACTGACCGAGCATGCCTCCTCATCAAATCTCTTGCTCCTCTCGACATTCTCATCCGCAACATCGCCCCTTTTTTGTCTGTCTTCTTTATCTCCTCTGCACAAAAGCCAGACGCATGCCATAATCAGTTTTACACAATAAACCAATTCTCTTTTATCTCCACTGCACAACAGCCAGACGCATGCCATAATCAGTTTTACACAATAAACCAATTCTATAAAGGCATATCAAAACACATTGATGGACCACTCGTCCTACACTTGAAGTATTTTCTTTTATCGAAATTAAAGTAGATCTAGTCTATTTTAAATATCAGATAGCACAGATCCCAAAAATAAAAAAATCCCAGTAAAACGTCATATTGCCCAACATCTTGAAAATAAGGTTTAAAAGATTTTAGAAACCTACCGGAAGTACCCAAAAAGGCTACATTTGGTTCAGCTTTCCCAAAAAGCCTTAAGCCCCCAAAACCAAAGAGAAAAATGGGACATTACTTAAAGTTACAAAAAAATCTCTACCGCTCTTATTGAAATCCTATGGAGAGGAAACAGCTTTACTTTTCCTTTATGAGGTGAGGTTATCAAAAGATTGATTCCTAAAGTTGAACAGCTTAAACAAGCTACTGAAGGCAGACTGACTAAAGTGGGTCTTTCAAACAGCAAATGTGAGTGAAACCAACTTATAGCTATGAAAATCTTTTAGCTGCTCACCCTGAATAAATAACCAGACCGACTGCAACAGTAGCAGAGGTCACAAAGCACATCCAATCAACCTGTAAACAGATTAAAATCAAACAAAAATCAACACAAAGGGGCATAGATGAGGTCTAAATCCCAATCACGACAAATATCCTGCAAACAATCCTTCTCATGGTAAGCAAACACGTTAATGAAGAGAGCCCACATGTCTGAGGTCAATAGACATAGGTTGAGCATTGTAGACCCATTTGTCTGGAAAGGAATAAAACATTCCCATGGATGTCACGTTGCAAGCAAGTGAACGACTGCTCTACTAGAAAATTTAGTTTCTTGAAATCATACCTACAGCAAATCGGGACAAATTAGTAGAGCATGAACATAGCCAGTGCAAAGCCCACGAAAGGCAGTGCCTGCACCCATTAAAACATTGTCGGAAGTAAAGATTCCTCAAAAAAGAGAGTATCTTTTCAGGATCTAGTCAGCAAACAGCGTACATAAGCATTTCAGTGAAGTGTTAAGCATGTTAAGCTTAGTTAAATCCCACGAAGCAAAATAATGATACTCAATAATAGGCTTAATACAGAGGCAACTCCAGAAAACTGACAAAGTGAACATAATTGATATTACTAGTATAAACACCTAGAGGGGGGTGAATAGGTGTAGAGAGATTATTCACTTTGTAAATATATAACTTTTGCAATCAACAAATTGAAATCAAATATAGAGAGTGAGAGAAGATTGCAAACACTGTTTATAGTGGTTCGGCTTTTAGACAAGCCTACGTCCACTCTCCAGGCGACCAGCCAATCGGTTGTATTTCACTATATGATCAACGGTGATTACACAGTCTCGAGTGTTTGTACTCGGTGATGATCTGTTTCACTAAGTCACTCTCTTTTGGTAATACACTGAGATCACTCAAATGCGCACTATGAACAACAATTGAAGAACGAAATCAGCTTTGGAATAATGTTCATCTCATCTACCCCTAAGTCTCAACCTATCCTTAAATACTCTCCAAGCCACACTCGACCGTTGGCTCTTTCCTTGAGAGTTTTTGTCTTCCCTTTCTTGGACAGACTTTATAAGGCAAGTCTTTTTGACCGTTGAGGGTAGATCAGATCCCCTTAGATTCTGTTCGCCCATACAATCAGAATCTAGGCTTCCATAAGTGCTCTATTCTTCTTTGGAAGTTGCCCACTAATTGATCCTGTCAATCGATTAGTATAACAGAATCAACATAAATAAGGTAAGTGAAATACTCTACCGTTGGTGATCTTATCGTATAAGTTCATCTTAAGTCTGACGGTCTTAAGTCCTAAGTCTGCCTAAATTTTCAGTCTGGTTCGTTCAGACTTAAAATCTCAATCTAGTACGGTCAGACTTAAATCTCAGTCTGGTACGGTCAGACTTAAATCTCAGTCTGGATGAGTCTTTCCGTCTGGTACGGTCAAACTCTAAGATATCTTATGCTTTATCTTCTGCTTTATCTTCTGCTACCAATAGACTTTAAAGCCTATGTCTTTCTGAGTTCTTTTCCTTCAAGAGATTAAAATAAATATCATTCATAGAATGTTTTGTAAGCATCAAAACTAGGAGTTTTCTCAACAATCTCCCCCTTTTTGATGGTGACAAAACATTTCATACATATGGCTTAATGTCCCTGCAAAGTATGGTTAAATAGAGCCTGCTTCCAACTATTCTGCTCAACTCATAAGAATAGCTCATATCCACCCTGTATAGACAATCCAGCAGCAACATATCTTCATATCACAGCTTAACATGATTTAGTGTAATCAGCATATAAGAAAATATCATAGGCCATGCATAATCAGAGAGAAAATATCATAGGCTATGCATAATCAGAACTTTCATATCATAGTATCATGCATCAACACAATAATAAAGCCAACTATGTCATGCAAAAGCTCAGAAAAGTTAGAATTAGCCATATCTCAGAAAATAGCCATATATTCTCTCCCCCTTTTTGTCAACCTCAAAAAGAGTTAGTCAGTTAAAAACAAACCAGTTTCTAAAACAGAATATGTTTTTAAGAAGTTTTCTTGTTTGGGGTCCGAACAAGGGTGAAATCCTCCATATCTGATGCAGACTTCTCAATCATGTCAATACACTTATTAACCGTCTTCTCTAGAGTCTCCAGTCTGTTAGTGAAGGAGGTTCCCATTTCTACCTGCCGATCCTTGATCTCAGTTAGAAGTGCTAAGATCTTCTGATAATCGGCATTCCCAGATGAAGCTGCAGGTACTTGATTTTCAATATGTTCATAAGAATGCTCCCCCTGAATTGATACTTCATTCTGTCCTTGTGTCCCTTCTTTTTCCCCATCCTCATCTCCTTCTTTTTCTTCTTCTGCTTCTTCTTCTTCTGGATCTTCTTCTGGATCTTCCTCTGATTCAGATTCATCATTCTTCTCATGTTCTGTGCCGAGAATGTTTTACGCATGTGTTTCGCTTCGGTTCGGACATTCTCTCGAGAAGTTTGACGTATATTTGCCGAATTGCGGAGATACTTTCTTCTTCATCTTCTTCATCTACCGGTAGGAGTTGTCTTCTCCTTTTAGAACTTGGCTCGGCGAGCGGGCGATTCTTTACCTTTTCGTTTTGCTTTGTCTCTACTCTAGCCAATTCCTTTTCTTTTCTTCTCCATGTCTCTCGCAACATCCTTCGCTCATCTTATTGATCATTTTCATGTCAATGGCCATTATGGGAAGAGTTTTAGTGCTGAATCTTCTGGGTATGTCTATCTTAAGATGATCAAAGATCATTGTCACTAAAGCTCCATAGGGTAGTTGTCCTTTGTCCTTCGACACTGTCCGATACATATGCAATATTATTGTGTGAGGCAGTGAGAACATTACTCCCTTTTCAATAGCCCACATCAGTTTGGCCTCAAATTTAGATACATCGATCTTTGATGAGGCTTTTGGACGAATACGGTGATAATGATCTTATGCAAAATAGTTATTGCGAAGTTAGAAGAGGATAAGTTATAATGGCCCTTACGGACTTTGTAAGAAACTTACACACTTGTTTCATAGGAGACGTCTATTGGCACTGAATGCTCCTCTTTCAACTTTTATAATGTCAGCCAGAGTGTCTGAACTAACATCATAGAACCTATCATTCACACTGAATTGCATTCTGTCTGGAGATAGAAATGTCAAATTCGAGTAAAAATATGCTGTTAATTCAGGATAAACAAAGAAAGCATAATCGGTGCAAAATTGGTCCATCTCGCAATTTTTCAAAGCATTCTCGCAGATTTACTTCAGCAAATCCAAATAATCAAAATCCACAATTATGTGATTCATGATTCCTCGATCCATCGATCCTTTGAAGAAAGTCTTATGCTCTCGGATCGAAATAATTTCCCGATTGTGTTTCGGGCTACGGCGGCTATTCCCATTCTCACTTCAAAATTTCTGTATATGTTCTCATCATCTTCCTTCACATTATCTCTGCTTCTCCCTTTATCACTTACTCGTTAAATGCGAGTAGATGGTGATTCTGGGCTCATCTTGCTTGAATGAGACGGAGTTCATTCGCATACCCTTTCTCTCTCAGGAAGAACAGTTTGACGTCATCCCTAACATTTCTTTGAACTAATTTCTCATATCTCCTCATTACTACATGAGGGCTTTCAATGGGTGTGGGTAGAGTTAGTCCAGACGTACCTCTTCGTGAGATATTTCTTTATTCAGATTGTGACCGGATAGCTCTTGGAGATTCCTCAGGATCAATTTGGGAAGAAACTCTTGGAGATTGTCCTTGAGTATCTTTGGAAGTCTGTGTGAGGTCGAAATGCGTCTGCCCTCTGTCGACTCTTCTTCCTCCTCTCCCAACAATCCTGTTTGATCTCCTTCTTAGAGATGGAGATCTTGATCTGGATACGGAGGATTTCGAGGCCATGTTCGGAGAAAGTTGGTTTTGGAGAAGATTGATTTAAAAGCGTTTTCTCTCGTTAGGGTTTGTAAACAAAACGTTCAAGAGTTGTGAGGAAGAGACCCGACTTTTAGACAATTTTATACCCTTCGTTAGGAGAACAAATGAACAGTCGCAACCCAAAACAAATTAAAATGGCAGTTATTCTAAACTTAACAAGAATATTCAATCATCATAGCCATATGCCAAAAATACGCAAATCAATCATGCAGATCAAAAACTTAATAAAGATTGACCAGATTTAATCAAGGAAATAATATACTTACTCAAAATACCATTATTTCCTTTTTCAATCTTCTTCGAAAAATAGTCTGTCCAGACGATTGCTTCTCTCAGACTTTGTCCTGTTCTCATAGAATTTATAAAAAAGGGTTAATAATATTTAATCTCCCACATATTGAATCGAATGTACCTTTGTCCAAATGGCTTTGTGAAGATATCTCGCTAATTGATTCTTAGAATCAATAAATTCCACATATATATCTCCATTTTGCACATGGTCTCTAATAAAATGATGTTTGATCTCAATGTGCTTTGCCCTGAGTGTAGAATCGGATTCTTGGTGAGGTTTATGGCGCTCGTATTATCACATCTTATTTCGTACAGATTCTTCCTTTCCATAGTCTCTTAGTTGCTT
Organism: Corymbia calophylla; assembly: GCA_014182845.1. NCBI lineage: Eukaryota > Viridiplantae > Streptophyta > Magnoliopsida > Myrtales > Myrtaceae > Corymbia > Corymbia calophylla. The sequence continues at coordinate 203,487 of CM024693.1, forward strand.
TGTCTCATCCAAAGAATCTGTGAACAACGGTTCCCAAGTGCTACATATTCGCCGCTTCGCTGTTGACAAAGCCACGTATTCTCGCTTTTTGGAGAACCATGAAACTAGCATTTTTCCCGAAGTTGGCATGTACCGAAGTACTCTTTTTGTCTATTTTGCATCCCGCTAAATCTGCATCCGAGTAGCCAAGAAAAGTAAAATTTGTTTCTTTTGGATACCATAACCCCAAGTTTGGATAAGTGGCTATATACTTAATTATACGTTTAACGACGAAAGATGTGATTCTTTAGGATCCACTTGAAATCTTGCACAAAGACAAACACTATATAGAATATCTAGTCTAGATGCAGTAAGATAGAGAAGAGAACCGATCATGCTTCTATAATTCTTCTGATCAACCTTCTTTCCCGTTTCATCTTGATCTAGTTTGATGGAGGTTGCCATTGGAGTCTCGCCTTCTTGCGGTTCTCAATTCAAACTTTTTAATCAAGTCTTTGGCGTATTTTTCTTGATTAATAAAAGTTCCACGTTTTGTTTGATTGACCTGAAGTCCTAGAAAGAATGTCAGTTCTCCCATCATGCTCATTTCAAATTCTTCCTGCATAAACTTTGAGAAGTTCTTGCACAAGTGCTCATTAGATGAACCAAAGATAATATCATCTACATAAATTTGTACCAATAGTATATCTTTACATTCCTTCTTAATGAACAAGGTTGTATCTACCATACCTTTCTTGAATTTATTGTCTAGTAGAAACTTGCTCAATCGTTCATACCAAGCTCGAGGTGCCCATTTCGACCATAAAGTGCATTCTTTAATCTGTATACATGGTCTGGCTTTCTTGGTTCTTCGAAACCAGGAGGCTGCTCTACAAAAACTTCTTCTTTGATAAACCCATTTAGAAAAACACTATTCACATCCATTTGATATAACTTGAAATTTTGATAGCACGCATAGGCAAGTAGTAGTCTGATTGCTTCTAGTCTTGCAACTGGAGCATAGGTTTCATCATAGTCTGTTCATTCAAATTGAGAATAACCTTTTGCCACGAGCCTTGCCTTGTTTCTGGTGACTTTTTCAAGTTCATTGACTTTGTTTCTGAAGACCCATTTAGTACCAATGACAGTTCTTCCTTTGGGTTTGGGCACCAATTCCCATACATCATTTCTGTTGAACTGTTGAAGCTCTTCTTGCATTGCCTCTATCCAGCTTTCACTTTCTAGAGCTTCATTAATTCCTTTGGGTTCAATTTCAGAAATTAATGCAATGTTACCTGTGTCTTTTTTGTTTCTCGATCTGGTTTGAATCCCTTCGTTGATGTTTCCAATCACCAGCTCCTTAGGATGACTAGACTTATGCTTTCAGTTTCGGTTTGGAACTTCATCATTATTAGAATCTTCTGCTGATGTAGGAATGTCACGCTGAATTACTTGTTTTTCATGAGTTGCTCCTTTGACTATTTCCTGGGAAGATTCTGCTACTTTGTTGAGACCGAGATCTTTCGGGAGCAAAGATCTCGATTCTTCAATTATTGTATCGCTTTGTTTTGAAACTTCTTTCTCCGAAACTTTACGTTCATGGATTCTTCCACTGTCTGAGTGTTCTTGTTGAACAGTCTATATGCTTTACTAGAGTTTGAATAGCCCAGAAAAATACCTTCATCTGACCTTTCTTCAAACTTACTATTTTCCCAGTGTACATGCAGAGCAAAGCTCTGTTTTCTTGTAACTTAGTGAAGGCGAGCCACGAACGAGCTTTTTGCTGGCAAGCTTGGAAATTTGTTTCATGCTGACATGCCCAAGTTTGCGGTGCCACATATCTGCTTCATCTTGAACTGAAAATAGACATTTTGCAGTGTCTTCATTTATGTCCGAAGATAAATGTTCCCATGCCTTCGTCCGAAAAGTCTGTGAAGAATCATTGCTTGTTCCCGAACATAGATTCTCTTTGAAGTTTATTTCTCAAATTTGCATAACCGGGCCGATGCTCGAAGATTGTAGTTTAATCCTTTGACTAGAGAAACGTTGTTGATGATTAAGCTACCGATCTTGACAGCTTCCTGGGCCCTATAATGTTTCCTTTGGTGTTTCCTCCAAACGAAACTTTCCTCCCTTGATTCTTTCGAATCCAACGAACATTTTTTAGTCTTCTCATCATATGTCTTGAACATACACTCGTCCAAATACCATTTCTTCTTACTCCTGAAGCTTACCTGCAATGGTCACACATACTCTTTTTTTTTTTGGTACCCAAATTTTCTTGGGTCCATTGAAGTTAGTAGTATAAGCTTTTTCTATCCATTTCTTTTGAACAGGTCTCCGTAGACTTTAGGACATTTATTCTCGAAATGTTCTCTTTCTCCACAATTAGAACACTTTAGATTTGCTTGACCAACGGGTTTAACAAAATTCTTTTTAAAATGATTCTTGTAAGCTTTGTCGAGGAGGTCTCTCGTTTAATTCTTTCCTTAACTTTAGGAAAATCAATTAACGATTTACTTTCCTTGCAAAACCCAAGTCCCGACTTATCATAATAAGGAATTTGGATAGAAAGAATATGCTTTGCAGGTTTTTCGTCCCTACGTAAAACTTTGCATTAATATTCGAAATTTCCTTTCTAAGAAATAGATTCTCATTTTGTAAAGAACTTTGATTTTTCTTTATTTCTAAAAGTTCCTTTTTGAGAGACGCGCCTTCATTTAAAACAGAATCACGACTTTCCTCCAGTTCTGAAAATTCCTTTTTGAGATCATTAAATCTTTCTTTTAATGAACAATTCGATGACTCAACTTACGATTTTCCACTTTTAAACTGGAGATCTTTTCAAGGTAGTTTTTAAATTTAAACAAAGCTCATTTATGTAATCTGAGATTTCTATTAGGATATCGGAATGATTTACCTCGATTTCTCTATCTGAATCTGAGTCTGAGTCTGAATCTGTCTCAGAGTCTGAGTCTGAATGAGCCATAAGACAGATGTTGCCATATTCGTCTTCACTGTCCTCCTCAACTTCTGTGTCACTCCATGTTTCAGCTTTCAGGGCCTTCTTGTATTTCTCGAATTTCCCTTTGTTCTTTTTGAGCTTGGGACAATTCATTTTAATATGACCATTTTTCTTACATTCAAAACAAATGACATCTTTGGCATAATCTTCCTCGTCATCGGTTACGCGTTGTCCAGTTGTCTTTTTTGTTTTCTCGTTGTTGAACTTCCCGCCTTTCTTGTTTAACTTCCTCACTTTTTGATCGGCGGTGCAAGTTCTTCGTCATCTAGTTCTTCCTCAGAATCTGTAACATCAAAATCAATGTTAGACTTGTTGAGAAAACTCCTAGTTTTGATGCTTACAAAACATTCTATGAATGATATTTATTTCAATCTCTTGAAGGAAAAGAACTCAGAAAGGCATAGGCTTTAAAATCTGCTGGTAGCAGAAGACAAAGCATGAGATGTCTTAGAGTCCGACCGTACTGCATGAAAGACTCATCCAGGCCATCGAGATTTAAGTCGACCGTACCCAGGAGCATCGAGATTTTAAGTCTCGAACGAACCGCATCGAAAATCTAGGCAGACTCAGGACTTAAGACCGTTAGACTTAAGATGAACTTATACGATAAGATCACCAACGGTAGAGTATTTCACTTACCTTATTTATGTTGATTCTGTTATACTAATCTGATTGACATGATCAATTAGTGGGCAACTTCCAAAGAAGAATAGAACACTTATGGAAGCCCGGATTCGATTGTATGGGCGAACGAATCTAAGGGGATCTGATCTACCCTCAACGGTCAAAAAGACTTGCCTTATAAAGTCTGTCCAAGAAAGGGAAGACAAAAACTCTCAAGGAAAGAGCCAACGGTCGAGTGTGGCTTGGAGAGTATTTAATGATAGGTTGAGACTTAGGGGTAGATTAGATGAACATTATTCCAAAGCTAATTCCATTCTTCAATTGTTGTTCATAGTGCGTATTTGAGTGACCTCAGTGTATTACCAAAAGAGAGTGACTTAGTGAGACAGATCATCGCCGAATACAAACACTTGAGACTGTGTAATCACCGTTGATCATATAGTGAAATACAGCCGATTGGCTGGTCGCCGGAGAGAGTGGGACGTAGGCTTGTCTAAAAGCCGAACCACTATAAACAAAGTGTTTGCAATCTTCTCTCACTCTCTCTACTTGATTTCAATTTGTTGATTGCAAAAGTTATATATATTTGTGTGGTTAATCTCTCTACACCTATTCACCCCCCTCTAGGTGTTTATACTACTCATATCAATTGGTATCAGAGCCTCGTGCTTGAGATCTTGAAGTGTTTATTACTTCTGAGTTAAAGATCCTCTATGACTAGTATTCTTGCACTAGGTTTGATTGAGGGGCAGAGCAACACTCGTCCTCCCTACTTCGACGGCAAAGATTACAATATTTGGAAGAATAAAATGAAGGCCTTTCTCGGATCGAAAGATCCACTCGAATGGGATGTGGTTGAAAGGGGAATTGATCCCACCGACAAAACCGAAAAAACATCAAAGAGAAACGATGGGAAAGAAACAAACTTCAGCCACCATCTCTCCGAAGAAATGATGAAGAGACAAACTCTCGATGCTAAGGCTATCTACTCTTCGTATTGTGCTTTATCACCTAATGAATATAATCGAATATCTTCGTGTGATACAAGGAAGTTTGGGATAGACTACATGTGACATATGAAGGAACTGATCGTGTCAAGGAAACCAAAGTAAATATATTACTTGGTCAGTATGAATCTTTTAAGATGAAATAGGGAGAATCCATCGGAGATATGTTCAGTCGTTTTACAGAAATTGTAAACGGTTTGGCATATCAAGAACAACCTGTTCCTGGACCAATGAAGGTCAACAAACTTCTGCGAGGACTGTCAAAAGATTGGAACAATGTGAAGACATCTATCAGAGAAACTCTGCGAATTTCACCATTGACTGTCGATGAGCTCGTTGGTACTGCTGCCCTATGAAGCGAAACAAATGAACGAGGAAGTGGAATCCGAGGTAAAAATCCATTGCTCTTAAGTCTAACATTGATTCGATGTTACGGATTCGAGGAAGAACTAGATGACGAAGAACTTGCACCGCTAATCGAAAAGTGAGGAAGTTAAACAAGAAAGGCGGAAGTTCAACAACGAAAAAAAAAAAACAGATAACTGGACAACGCAGGCGATGACGAGGAAGATTATGCCAAAGATGTCATTTGTTTTGAATGTAAGAAAAAGGGTCATATTAAATGCAGAATTGTCCCAAGCTCAAAAAGAACAAAGGGAAATTCGAGAAATACAAGAAGGCCCCGAAAGTTGAAACATGGAGTGACACGAAGTTGAGGAGGACAAAGAAGACGAATATGGCAACATCTCGTCTTATGGCTCATTCGGACTCGGACTCCGAGACGGACTCGGGATCGACTCAAATTCGAGACGAGAGAAATCGAGGTAAATCATTCCGATATTCCAATAGAAATCTCGGATTACATAAATGAGCTTTGTTTAAATTTAAAAAACTACCTTGAAAAAGATCTCCGCTTTAAAAGTGGAAAATCGTAAGTTGAGTCATCGAATTGTTCATTAAAAGAAAGATTTAATGATCTCAAAAAGGAATTTTCGAACGGGAGGAAAGTCGTGATTCTCGTTTTAAATGAAGGTGAGTCTCTAAAAAAGGAACTTTTAGAAATAAAGAAAAATCAAAGCTCTTTACAAAATGAGAATCTATTTCTTAGAAAGGAAATTTCGAATATTAATGCAAAGTTTTCTCGTAGGGACGAAAAACCTGCAGATATTCTTTCTATCCAAATTCCTTATTATGATAAGTCGGGACTTGGGTTTTGCAAGGAAAGTAAATCGTTAATTGATTTTCCTAAAGTTAAGGAAAGAATTAAACAGACCTCCTCGACAGGCTTACAAGAATCATTTTAAAAGAAATTTTGTTAAACATGTTGGTCAAGCAAATCTAAAGTGTTCTAATTGTGGAAGGAGAGAACATTTCGAGAATAAATGTCCTAAAGTCTAGATACCTGTTCAAAATAAATGGATAGAAAAAGCTTATACTACTAACTTCAATGGACCCAAGAAAATTTGGGTACCAAAGAAAAAAATGAGTATGTGTGAACACTGCAGTGAGCTTCCTGAGTAAGAAGAAATGGTATTTGGACAAAGGATGTTCAAGACATATGACAAGAGACTCAAAATGTTCGTTGGATTCGAAAGAATCAAGGGAGGAAAGTTTCGTTTGGAGGAAACACCAAAGGAAACATTATAGGATCTGAAACTGTCAAAATCGATAGCTTAATCATAAAAAACGTTTCTCTAGTCAAAGGATTAAACTACAATCTTCGAGCATCGCCCGGTTATGTGATGCCGGTTTCGAGAATAAACTTCAAAGAGAATCTATGTTCGAACAAGCAATGATTCTTCACAGACTTTTACTGGACGAAGGCATGGGAACATTTATCTTCTGGACATAAATGAAGACACTGCAAAATGTCTATTATCAGTTCAAAATGAAGTAAATATGTGGCACCGCAAACTTGGGCATGTCAGCATGAAACAAATTTCCAAGCTTGCCAGTAAAAAGCTCGTTCGTGGCTTGCCTTCACTAAGTTACAAGAACACGAGCTTTGCTCTGCATGTACACCGGGAAAACAGTAAGAAGCTCATTCAAATCTATAAAACAGATTTCTACTAATCGTGTGTTACGCTTCTTCACATGGACTTATTTGGACCAACCGAAACCAAGAGCATTGGAGGTAAGAAGTACTTGTCTTGTGATAGTAGATGATTACTCTCGATTTACATGGGTATATTTTTTAGCAAATAAAGGAGATACCTTTTCATATTTCTCAACATTTGCAAAGAGGGTCCAAAATGAAAAGGGATACTCCATTTCAAGTATCAAAACAGATCATGGGGGAGAATTTGAGAATCAAGACTTTGCAATTTTTTGTGACAAATATGGTATACAAAGCATACTTTTTCATCTCCCTACACTCCGAACAAAATGGAGTGGTGGAAAGAAAAAACAGATCTTTGCGGAAATGGCTAGAACACTTTGCTTATAGAAAGCAAGGTGGCAACTCGGTTTTGGGCGAAGCGCTTTCTACTTCGTGTCATATTATTAACAGAGTATTTCTTAGACCAATTCTTGAGAAAACCCCTATGAGATTTTTAAGGAAAGAAAACCTATTGTTTCCTACTTTCGTATCTTTGGTTGTCTATGTTATATCCTTAAAAATATTAATCATCAACCTAGCAAGTTTGAAGAAAGGTCAGATGAAGATATTTTTCTGGGCTATTCAAACTCTAGTAAAGCATATAGAGTGTTCAACAAAAACACTCGGACAAAGGGAAGAATCCATGAACGTAAAGTTTCTGGAGAGAGGAGTTTCAGAACAAAGCAGTACAGCAAATGAAGAATCAGAATCAAATGCTGCTCCTGAAAGATCTGGTCTCATCGAAGAAGTAGAATCTTCCCAGGAAATAGTCAAAGGAGCTACTCATGAAGAACAAGCAAGTCAATCTGACATCCCTGCATCAGCAGAAGTTTCTAATGAAGTTCCAAATCGAAACTGGAAGCATAAGTCCAAATCATTCAAAGGAACCGGTGATTGGAAACATCAACGAAGGGATTCAAACCAGATCGAGAAACAAAAAGGACACGAGTAACATTGCATTGATTTCTGAAATTGAACCAAAAGGAATTAATGAAGCTCGAAAAATGAAAGCTGGATAGAGGCAATGCAAGAAGAGCTTCAACAGTTCAAGAGAAATGATGTATGGGAATTGGTGCCCAAACCCAAAGGAAGAACTATCATTGGTACTAAATGGGTATTCGAAACAAAGTCAATGAACTTGGAAAAGTCACCGAAACAAGGCAAGGCTCGTGGCAAAAGGTTATTCTCAATCAAGAAATAGACTATGATGAAACCTATGCTCCAGTTGCAAGATTAGAATCAATCAGACTACTACTTGCCTATGCGTGCTATCAACATTTCAAGCTATATCAAATGGACGTGAAAAGTGCTTTTCTAAATGGGTTTATCAAAGAAGAAGTCTTTGCAGAGCAGCCTCCTGGTTTCGAAGAACCAAGAAAGCCAGACCATGTATACAGATTAAAGAAGGCACTTTATGGTCAGAAACGAAATGCACCTCGAGCATGGTATGATCGATTGAGCAAGTTTCTACTAGACAATAAATTCAAGAAAGGTATGGTAGATACAACCTTGTTCATTAAGAAGGAAGGTAAAGATATACTATTGGTACAAATTTATGTAGATGATATTATCTTTGGTTCATCTAATGAGCACTTGTGCAAGAACTTCTCAAAGTTTATGCAGGAAGAATTTGAAATGAGCATGATGGGAGAACTGACATTCTTTCTAGGACTTCAGGTCAATCAAACAAAATGCGGAACTTTTATTAATTAAGAAAAGTATGCCAAAGACTTGATTAAAAAGTTTGGAATGGAGAACTGCAAGAGGATTGAGACTCCAATGGCAACCTCCATCAAACTAGATCAAGATGAAACGGGAAAGAAAGTTGATCAGAAGAATTACAGAAGCATGATCGGTTCTCTTCTCTATCTTACTGCATCTAGACCAGATATACTATATAGTGTTTGTCTTTGTGCAAGATTTCAAGTGGATCCTAAAGAATCACATCTTTCTCGTTAAAACGTATAATTAAGTATATAGCCACTTATCCAAATTTGGGGTTATGGTATCCAAAAGAAACAGATTTTACTCTTCTTGGCTACTCGGATGCGATTTAGCAGGATGCAAAATAGACAAAAAGAGTACTTCGTGTACATGCCAACTTCGGGAAAAATGCTAGTCTCATGGTTCTCCAAAAAGCGAATACGTGGCTCTATCAACAAAGCAGAAGCGAGAATATATTGCACTTGGAAGTTGCTTTGTTCACAAATTCGTGGATGAGACAAAGAACTAAGAGACTATGGAAAGGAAGAATCCTGTACATAAATAAGATGTGATAATACGAGCGCTATAAATCTCACAAAGAATCCGATTCTACACTCCAGGGCGAAGCACATTGAGATCAAACATCATTTTATTAGAGACCATGTGCAAAATGGAGATGTATATGTGGAATTCATTGATTCCAAGAATCAATTAGCAGATATCTTCACAAAGCCACTGGACAAAGGTACATTCGATTCAATATGTGGGAGATTAAATATTATTAATCCTTTTTTATAAAGTTTATGAGAACAGGACAAAGTCTGATGGAAGAAATCGTCTGGATAGACTAATCTTCGAAGAATATTGAAGAAGGAAATAGTGGTATTTTAGGATGGTATGTTATTTCTTTATTTAAATCTGGTAAATCTTTAGTAAGTTTTTGATCTGCATGATTGATTTGCATATTTTTGCCACATGTCTATAATGATTTAATATTCTTGTTAAATATAGAATAACTGCCATGTTAATTTGTTTTGGGTTGCGACTGTTCATTTGTTCTCTCAACGAAGGGTATAAAAACGTCTAAAAGTCGGGTCTTTTCTTCACAACTCTTCAGAACGTTTTGTCTACAAACCCTAACATAGAAAAACGATTTCTAAATCAAACTTCTCCAAAACCTACATTCTTCGAACATGGCCTCGAGATCCTCCGTATCTAGATCAAGATCTCCATCTCCAAGAAGAAGATCAAACATGATTGCTGGGAGAGGAGGAAGAAGAGTCGACAGAGGGCGCATTACACATTTCGACCTCACACAGACTTCCGAAGATACTCAAGGACAATCTCCAAGAGTTTCTTCTCAAAATGACCCTGAGGAATCTCCAAAAACTCTCCGCCCACAATCTAAAGAAAGGAATGTCTCACGAAGAGGTACGCCTGGTTTAACTCTACCGATACCCACTGAAAATCCTCATGTAGTACTGAGGACATACGAAAAAATGGTCCAAAGAAATGTTAGGGATGATGTCAAACTGTTCTTTTTGAGAGAAAAAGGGTATGCGAATGAACTCCGTCTCATTCAAGCAAGATGCACCACGTAATCACTATCTACTCGTATGCAACGAGTAAGTGATAAAGGGAGAAGCAGAGATAATGTGAAGGAAGATGATGAGAATATATACGAAATTTTGAAGTGAGAATGGGAATAGCCGCCGTAGCCCGAAACACAACCGGAAATTATTTCGATCCGAGAGCATAAGACTTTCTTCAACAGACTGATGGATCGAGGAATTATGAACCACAGAATTGTGGATTTTGATTATTTGGATGCTGCTGAAGTAAATCTGCGAGAATGCTTTGAAAAATTGCAGATAGACCAATTTTGCACTGATTCTGCTACTGTTTATCCTGAATTAACAGCATATTTTTACTCGAACTTGATATTTCTATCTCCGCATTTAATGCAATTCAAAGGTGAATGACAGGTTCTATGATGTTAGTTCAGACACTCTGGCTGACATTATAAAAGTTGAAATAGGAGCATTCAGGCCAATAGACGTCTCCTATGAAACAGTGTGTAAGTTTCTTACAAAGTCTATGAGGGCCAGTATAACTTATCCTCTTCTAACTTCTGCAAGAACTATCTTGCATAAGATCATTATCAGCTGTATTCGTCCAAAAGCCTCATCAAAGACTGATGTATCTAAATTTGAGGCCAAATTGATGTGGGCTATTGAAAGGGGAATATTGTTCTCACTGCCACACAATAATATTGCATATGTATCGGACAAAGGTCGAAGGACAAAGGACAGCTACCCTATGGAGCTTTAGTGACAAGGATCTTTGATCATCTTAAGATAGACATTCCCAGAAGATTCAGCACTAAAACTCTTCCAATAATGGCCATTGACATGAAAATGATCAACAAGATGAGACTGAAGGATGTTGCAGAGACATGGAGAAGAAAAGAAAAGGAATTGGCTAGAGTAGAGACAGCAAAACGAAAAGGTAAAGAATCACCGCCGCGAGCCAAGTTCTAAAAGGAGAAGACAACTCCTACTGGTAGATGAAGAAGATGAAGAAGAAAGTATCTCCGCAATTCTGGCAAATATGCGTCAAACTTCTTAGAGAATGTCTGAACCAGAAGTAGAAACACATGCAGAGAACATTATCAGCACAGAACATGAGAAGAATGATGCATCTGAATCAGAAGAAGATCCAGAAGAAGAAGAAACTGAATCAGAAGAAGAAGAGGAAGAAGGAGATCAGGATAGGGAAAAAGAAGGGGAACAAGGTCAGAATGAAGCATCAAATCAGGGGGAGCATCCTACTGATAATATTGACATTCAAGTAACTGCAGCTTCATCTGGGAATGCCGATTATCGAAAGTCATAGCACTACTAACGAGATCGAAATCAGCAAGTAGCAATGGAAACCTCCTTCAATAACAACATCGGAGACTCTCGAGAAGACAGCTTAATCAATGCATTGACAGGGATTGAGAAGTCTCGCATCGATATGGAGGATTTCACCCTTGTTCAGACCCCAAACAAGAAAACTTCTTAAAAACATCTTCTGCTTTAGAAACTGGTTTGTTTTTAACTGACTAACTTTTTTTTGAGGTTGACAAAAAGGGAGAGAGTAGATTTGGCTATCTCTGAGATATGGTTAACTCTGGTTAATTCTAACATTTCTGAGCTTTTGCATGACATAGTTGGCTTTATTATTGTGTTAGTGCATGAAAGTTCTGACGGCCTATGATATTTTCTTATATGCTGATTACACTATATCATGTTGAGCTATGATATGAAGATATGTTGCTGCTGGATTGTCTATACAGGGTTGATATGAGCTATTCTTATGAGTTGAGCAGAATAGTTGGAAGCAGGCTCTATTTAACCATATTTTGCAGGGACATTAAGCCATATATATGAAATGTTTTGTCACCATCAAAAAGGGGGAGATTGTTGAGAAAACTCCTAGTTTTGATGCTTACAAAACATTCTATGAATGATATTTATTTCAATCTCTTGAAGGAAAAGAACTCAGAAAGACATAGGCTTTAAAATCTGCTGGTAGCAGAAGACAAAGCATGAGATGTCCTAGAGTCGACCGTACCCCGGAAAGACTCATCCAGGCCGAGATTTAAGTCGACCGTACTGGGAGGCCGAGATTTAAGTCGACCGTACCCGATCGAGATTTTAAGTCCGAACGAACCGGAAATCGAAAATCTAGGCGGACTCGGGACTTAAGACCGTCGAGACTTAAGATGAACTTATACGATAAGATCACCAACGGTAGAGTATTTCACTTACCTTATTTATGTTGATTACATTATACTAATCGATTGACAGATCAATTAGTGGGCAACTTCCAAAGAAGAATAGAGCACTTATGGAAGCGCAGATTCTGATTGTATGGGCGAACAGAATCTAAGGGGATCTGATCTACCCTCAACGGTCAAAAAGACTTACCTTATAAAGTCTGTCCAAGAAAGGGAAGACAAAAACTCTCAAGGAAAGAGCCAACGGTCGAGTGTGGCTTGGAGAGTATTTAAGGATAGGTTGAGACTTAGGGGTAGATTAGATGAACATTATTCCAAAGCTGATTCCATTCTTCAATTGTTGTTCATAGTGCGTATTTGAGTGATCTCGGTGTATTACCAAAAGAGAGTGACTTAGTGAGACGGATCATCACCGAGTACAAACACTCGAGACGTGTAATCACCGTTGATCATATAGTGAAATACGCCGATTGGCCGGTCGCCGGAGAGTGGACGTAGGCTTGTCTAAAAGCCGAACCACTATAAACAGTGTTTGCAATCTTCTCTCACTCTCTCTACTTGATTTCAATTCGTTGATTGCAAAAGTTATATATATTTGTGTGGTTAATCTCTCTACACCTATTCACCCCCCTCTAGGTGTTTATACTACTCATATCAAGACTTAAGAGCAATGGACTTTTTACCTCTGGATTCCACTTCCTCGTTCATTTGTTCTGCTTCATAGGACTGCAGAGTACCAACGAGCTCATCGACGCGGTGGTGAAATTCGCAGAGTTTCTCGATGGAAGTCTTCACATTGTTCCATTCTTTTGACAGTCCTCTCAGAAGTTTGTTGACCTTCATTGGTCCAGAACAGGTTGTCCTTGATATGCCGACCGTTTACAATTTCGTAAAGCGACCGAACATATTTCCAATGGATTCTCCCCTGTTTCATCTTAAAAGATTCATACCGACCAAGTAATATATTTACTTTGGTCTCCTTGACACGATCGCTTCCTTCGTATGTCACATGTAGTCTATCCCAAACTTCCTTAGCTGTATCACACGAAGATATTCGATTATATTCATTAGGTGATAAAGCACAATACAGAGAGTAGATAGCCTTAGCATCGAGAGTTTGTCTCTTCATCATTTCTTCTAGAGAGATGGTGGTTGAAGTTTCTGTTTCTTTCCCATCGTTTCTCTTTGACGTTTTTCCAGTTTTGTCAGTGGGGTCAATTCCCCTTTCAACCACATCCCATTCGAGTGGATCTTTCGATCTGAGAAAGGCCTTCATTTTATTCTTCCAAATATTGTAATCTTTGCCATCGAAGTAGGGAGGACGAGTGTTACTCTGCCCCTCAATCAAACCTGGTGCAAGAATACTAGCCATAGAGGATCTTTAACTCAGAAGTAATAAACACTTCAAGATCTCGAGCACCAAGCTCTTATACCAATTGATATTACTAGTATAAACACCTAGAGGGGGGTGAATAGGTGTAGAGAGATTATTCACTTTGTAAATATATAACTTTTGCAATCAACAAATTGAAATCAAATATAGAGAGTGAGAGAAGATTGCAAACACTGTTTATAGTGGTTCGGCTTTTAGACAAGCCTACGTCCACTCTCCGGGCGACCAGCCAATCGGTTGTATTTCACTATATGATCAACGGTGATTACATAGTCTCGAGTGTTTGTACTCGGTGATGATTAGTCTCACTAAGTCACTCTCTTTTGGTAATACACTGAGATCACTCAAATGCGCACTATGAACAACAATTGAAGAACGAAATCAGCTTTGGAATAATGTTCATCTCATCTACCCTTAAGTCTCAACCTATCCTTAAATACTCTCCAAGCCACACTCGACCGTTGGCTCTTTCCTTGAGAGTTTTTGTCTTCCTTTCTTGGACAGACTTTATAAGGCAAGTCTTTTTGACCGTTGAGGGTAGATCGATCCCCTTAGATTCTGTTCGCCCATATAATCAGAATATGGGCTTCCATAAGTGCTCTATTCTTCTTTGGAAGTTGCCCACTAATTGATCCCGTCAATCGATTAGTATAACGTAATCAACATAAATAAGGTAAGTGAAATACTCTACCGTTGGTGATCTTATCGTATAAGTTCATCTTAAGTCTCGACGGTCTTAAGTCCCGAGTCCGCCTAGATTTTCGCCCGGTTCGTTCGGACTTAAAATCTCGGCCGGTACGGCCGACTTAAAATCTCGCCTCCGGTACGGTCGACTTAAATCTCGGTCCGGATGAGTCTTTCCGTCCGGTACGGTCGACTCTAAGACATCTTATGCTTTATCTTCTGCTACCAACAGACTTTAAAGCCTATGTCTTTCTGAGTTCTTTTCCTTCAAGAGATTGAAATAAATATCATTCATAGAATGTTTTGTAAGCATCAAAACTAGGAGGTTTCTCAACAATAATTACCACATTTTCGACTTACGAGTTGACTTAAGTTTGTCAACTATCTGATAAAAGATTAGCACAAACAAAGCTGAAATGAGAAACTCCCCTGAGAATTTTTCCAAAAGCATTTTTTCCAAATTTCGCAGCTCTTACTCTCGTTCTTTGATGGGGATAAACAAAAAACATTTGCAATGAGATTTGCATACATGAAAACCATACATATGAACAAAGTATAACAGACATTTGACAATTAAATATTGATTCTTCATGAAGGGCAATAACTATCGTCCCAAGTCTCTCTCTGTCTCCAAAGTTCTGTAAACAGTGCAAGAATAAAAGTGGTCACCGGAAGGCCCACAGATTCACATTCATGCGATTCATCATTTCCTGCTTATTGCATCGAGCTACTTAGAAGATATCTTTGTCATTGAAGTGTATTAAAGGATGAAATTGTTCGAAACTAGTTACATTTCGGCTAGTCAGCTTCCAAACCTGTTTACAATTACAAATCAATTTAAGAGGCCTGAAGAGAGTGCATGCGCAGATGGCAACTCTGTACTGTGTTTGTGCTAGTGCACGTAGATACACATTGATGGCCATTAGAAACGCAGTGGACGCATCTGTATGATACACGTGGCGGAAGAGAGAGAGAGAGACTTACTGCTCCAGCTGACCAATAAATAGAGTTGAGCTCGTTGCGCTCAACAATGCTTCTATATGAACATTAAAGACAATTACGTGAACACGTTGTTGGAAATATAGAGAGAAGAAGAAGAAGAAAAAACGTATTGAGGAGAAAATACATAATACTGTTTGTTGTAATCAGAAAAAAAATTCAAGAAAGTGATAATAAAAAGAAATAATAATTGGACGTGAAGTACAGCTAACCAAATTTCCTTAAAGCGATTACTTATTGCCAATGATGCTAAGCAATTTCATGAATTATGTCTCCCTCGATACAATACCTTGAACTCATTTGTATTAGTACTATACGAATGGGACTTTGTCGAACACTTCTTGAAACCAGCACACTTAGAAATACTTGAAGAGAAGAAATGTAGTTCTACTTCTCCTTATAATGAAGAATTTCAAATCTATTCAAAGAGTTTTAGAATTCATGTACAGAAGTGATACATCAACCATGAATTAAATGGATACAAGAATTTAATAGATACATGAATTAAATAGAGATAAATCAATTAAGTAGACACACAAATCCAGGAAATACACGAACTCAAGATATATATGAATAAATGAGATACATGAATAGAAACAATGTATCTCGTTTTGCTCATTTTCGTTGATTCATTAACTCACCATAATTACAATGTAAATTGACCCAAAAACATTGTTTAGCACACATGGAGATGAAACTACTTTGAATGATTGCAAAAACAAAGGTAACATTACGTATAAAAGGATAAAAGAACGCAAGAAGAGGAATTTAAGAGGGGTCCTTTTGAATTTTTCCAAAAAAAAAAAAAAAGCAAAATGAATCCGAGTGATAAAGGAAAAGGAGAAGGAGAAAATATATATCGATATAGGGAGAGTGAAATGGTAATAATACCAGGGCCAGATTTTGCAGCGTCCACAATACCCACGGACGCTGCTCCTTTGTTGGCCTTCCATGGATGTCTCCCTCTCCCTCTCCCTCTCCCTCTCAGACTGGCACGAGAATTATCAGATAGACTCGGTCAACGTCTCTCTCTCTCTCTCTCTCTCTCTCTATGACAGGCTAACACAAGAATTATCAGATAGACTCCGTCTATGTAGGCCCACGTGATAACAGCCACCGAATATATATAAACCTTATAAACGGAGCTCACATGATCAATGATTGTGACAATGATAATTTTTAGAAAGAAATCGCCCTCAAAGTCTCGAGTATGTGAGATTATACAAGTGTTGGGCTTTTGATGTTAAATGAGACCCACTGCCAAAATGAGATTGTTCAGCTTTTGACAACTCTTGAAAAGAGTTGACGAATTATAGAATATGCTATTACTATCAAGACTCATCTACTAAATTTGTGTACTGAGCAATGTAATACTTCCATATGGGAAGCCCAAAATCGCCCCTAGTACTGTGGCATTTCCACGTTACTACTATAGTTTTTTCCTAAATTTTATATTCAGGAAGACATATTTTGGAGATAAATTTTCATGTCAATCCAAATGACATCTTATTAGACTTGAAATTTGGGTTAAAACTAGAATAATTAGGGTTAGCTTTCTTCAATTGCTCTTACTTTTAAGAGTCTTCCTTCAATCTCATTCGGAGGTCTTTGATTTTGCTCTCAACCTTCAATCTCTCATGCTACGGAGTCTTCCATCTCTCGTAGTTGGAGAGCTCCTATTTGAGAGTTTTCCGTCTCTTTGACCGTCAAGAGAAATTTGAGACAATGGATCAAAGAGTAGATTTGGTACTTAAGTAAAAGTTGGTGGATTTATATGAGACAAAAAAAAATGTTTAAGATAGAATTGGAATTAAACCTACAGTTGAGAGTATTTTATGGGACAAAAAAGAGTTTAGTGTAAAATTGAAACTAGACCTAAAGTTTGAATTTTATGGGACAACAAAAATTATAGTAGAATTGGAATTGAACCTAAAGTTAAGGGTATTAGGCCCTTGATGTGGTTGAAATTCAGGTGTGTGAATTGAAATTGTGCCATGAAGTGGCGCAAGTCAAGTATTTGCAGGTACATGTTTAAAAGTTGCCATCCCTCAAATACGGGCGAGGCAATAATATGCTTTCAAAAATTTATTGTACTCTGACGCAACTTCTGAAGTGATGCAGCTATTAAGGTATTTGCCAGGTGTCTTTTTAAAATTGCATCATTGCTTGACATAGTTGAAGTCATTATGGGAAAACTGTACTGAACAGCCTCTAAATAACCATTGACATGGTGTTAAAACCTTCATGAATCCATCTCCATCTAATAACATGCTTTACAAACACACACATGTTACATATATCATCCAAAGAAAACAAATAGTGTTAACTCTAGAATTAGAATCGATTTAGTCATCTCTTGAAGTATGAGTTATTAAGCTCGTGCTGTAGTAATGATGAATGGGGATTTAAGTAAATCTACCTCGATTTGTGAGAATCAAGCTTATTGTAATTATTGTTTTTGGAGTTAAAGAACCAACAAAGTTTTCAATTTCAAATCCAGAATATCGACCTAATGAAAGGATCGCATCTGGTCATCATTACATTCACAAATGTTTTAGATAGTAATAAATGCTGCTTTTTATTAACTGAATGAGACTCGGAAGCTAGGTAATAAACAGTAGAGTTATGTCAATTCAGAACTTGAATTGTGATTTGTAATTTAAGTACAAAATCTGCATTTAATCTAAATACCAAACCACTTCTCTAATGAACATACGCTCGCTCTCTTTTTTGTCTATCTTTCTCTTTTGATTGTATACGTCATTTTTCATTTATTATAAAAATTATTATAATTACTTTTACCAGATTTCAGCCTGGTTGCGTTCTTTATATCAACGTGCCGGTGCCTATATGCCTCTCATCTCTTATTCTAAGTTGTTTATTTTTCTTTCCCAAAAAGGTAAGAACAATTCCGAATTTTACGTCCTAGAGTTTAGATAAAACAATTTAAGAACTTACTTAGATCTGAGTGGCTTGATTATAGAAATGGTTTATTTATACCAAGAGTCAATAGATGATGTCCCAAAGTAAGAACATTTTATCTCTCATTCAAAACTAATTCTTTGTTTTAAATAAAAGTTATAGATTGTTTTAGGTGTCCTAAAGAAAATGGTTAATCTCACCAAAAACCCCAAACTAATATACCCGTGCCTCATTTATTCAAGACTATTTTTTAAGTTACAAAAGCTCCCAAACTAGTACATCCTTGCCACAATTATTCCAAACTAGTGTAACAACACCACATTTACCCCAAACCAATTTTTTATACTACAAATAATCTCAAAACGGTAAATCCGTGCTAAATTTACTCCAAGTTAGTTCATTTATGCCACATATACCACTAAAACTAAAATTTATCATAAATTAGGGTAGATGCGGCACGGGTATATCAGTTTAAGATAAATGTGGCACTAAATGTGACACAAAAATTAGTTTAGGGTAAATGCGGTAGTTGTATACCAATTTTGGAACTTTTGTGACATAAGAATTAGTTGGGTAAATGGGGCACGAGTGTACCAATTTAGGATTTTTTAATGATATCAGCTCTAATGAAAAAGAGAAAACGTCATAAAAATAGATCTAATCCACTTTCTGTTATAATCTCAATAATAGTCTTGATTATTTCTAATTCAACCAAAAAAATAATTTATTCTTTTTATTTAGGGATGTTTATAATTTATACAACATGAATTTGCCAAGAAAAAAATAATCAAATTTGATATGACATATGAGCATGTGGCCAAAACTAACATGACTTGAGGTTCATGATTCGTATCGTGACATAACACGAATTGATGGTCTTATTTCTATAAGTCTATGTTGATACTAGTTTGTTTTCAATTTCACACATAAATTTATAGCAAAACCTAATAAAATATCAAATGAAGTATATTAAAAATTTTGCTTTCCTAAATGAACCTCTTTCTACTTTACTGCATTTTCAAATTTGACGACTCAAGCTTGGACTTGAGTTTAAACTTAAAATAAGAAAAAGACACAATAAATGTTATAATTTATGTACGACACTCATTTGAATGTTATGACTCTCTTTTTTGACACATGAATGTCATACAAGTTATAAATTGATCACTTCAATGTCATAACTTTTTTGAATTGTTTACTACAATTGCTTTGCCAACGTTTATTAAAAAGTTATGGCATTCAAGTAATCTATTAAAAATTGTGGCACTTAAATTAATGTTTTCTTTTCAAAGTCATGGTACTAAAGTGGAAAAAAAAAATAGTTATGACCCTCAAGTGAGCATCAAACGAAGCCACTTGTGATATCCTTATCCCTACTCAAAATTTACCAACACGACCAAGTCGAGCTCGATCCCATGAAAATCTAAGCAAGTCAAGCTCGATTGAGCCCAAATTGAGTATCGGGTCATGGATGACCTCGATTAAGTCGTGTCCGAGCTCAAGCATTAGAAGGTACAAAGTTGGCTCGGTTATACGACAACCATGAGAGAGAAAAGGAGGGGGGAGGGAGCAAAAGAAATGGAGCAATTGAGCGAATAAAATAGGGCCCGATGTGATTTCCTCTAGGGGTGTAAGTGGTTCGGTTCGGTTCGGTTTTCTCAGATCGAGCGAGAGCCGGGCGAGGGTGACGGACGAGAACCGTTCGGATCGAGCGAGAGACGAAGACGACCAAGCGAGCGAGCGAGCGAGTGAGAGAGAGACGGAGATGGATCAAGTCGGAGGCGGAAGCGGAGGCGATCAAGTCAGAGGCGGAGACAGCTCGCGCCGGAGATGGAGGCGGAGGCCGATCGGCTGGAGACGAAAGTGGAGGCGGAGGCTGATCGCGCCGGAGATAGAGGCGGCGTGACAAAGACGGAGGCAAGAACGACCAAGCACGAGGGAGAGACAGAGGGAGACTATCGAGAGAGATTTTGATTTAATCGGTTCAATTCGGTTAACCGATTTGGTTCGGTTAACCGAATTGGATAGATTTTGAATTAGGAGATATAATTTGATTTTTTCGGTTAATCGAACCAAACACCAAACCGAACCGAAAACGCACGAAATTTCGGTTCGATTCGGTTTCCGGTTTCCGATTCGGTTACTGACACCCCTAATTTCCTCTCTATCCTGTTTTTCCGGAGAGACCAATATCCTTGCATTCCTACTTCCATTATTGTACCACAATTTCTCGCCCCGCATAAGGAATTAACTTAATTGATTATTAGCTTGTCTAAGCCCAAAATAGATACCCTGGGACCGTGATGCCATTAAAAAGAGCTGTGCCCCACCTTTCTACATTGATAGAAGGAACGAACATCTCTCTTTATAAAAGGGGGTTGGGGATCCAAGGAACTTTCCCTTTATATATGCCAATGCTCTTTGTCGTATATATAATTACAAACAATTTGATTGACTTGAGAGCATACATCCAATCCAATCTTAATGCATGAAATTTGATTGGTTGACCAATTCTTGACCTCAAGATTAGAGGGAGTGTCCTTGTGTGAGTAGGTAAAATCATAACCCATTATGGGGTAGTTAACTATAAGATCATGACCCTTGAAGTCCCCAAGGCTCACCTTATTGGAGAAAGAAAATTTTCTGTCTAATATAATCTAATAGCAATACTAAAATAATTGAATATATCGTACCCAAATTGACTTTTTTTTTTACATTAGTGCATTATTTAATGGAATGCTTCTTCTCTTTTCCATGCAAAATTTGAAGAGTTTTGTGAAGGGGAAACTGAAAGTATAGTAGGAAAATCCCTTGATAATATACTTATAATGAATGTGAATGGGCAAAATTCACTTTTGCACATCGAACGCATTCAACTTAATGAAGTGATTCTTTTCCTTTCCAAAAGAGCTTTGTCAAGAGAAGAGTATGGGAAAATCTCTTGAAGAGATATTAAAGTAAAAATGACTTTGGCACGTTAAATGCATTCGAATTTAAAGGGTTCATATGGAAGCACACAACTAAACGTGCAAGAGTAGAGGAAGAATTTTCGCTTTTGAAATCCATGTATTATTATTTACGTTTCTGTTTTGCAAATAGTTTATGTTCAGTGATGCAAATGAGTAGACCGAATTAACAACATTTTACATACAACAAAAAGGGAAAAAATGAAGAAGAAGCAAACTGTAGAGGAGTTTCACCATACAAAACTTTTGAAGGTCACATATGCCAATCCTCCATTTTCCATCGGTTAATCACTCTAGACCCCTAAGTAAATAAGATGCGTTGCTTTCTGCTTTCTGCTTTCTGCATCCTCCTCTGCTTAGATAGCATAGCAAATTAACTCCAAAAAGATTGAGGACAGGACTGTCTGCGAAGAGACTTTTGCGGGATCCATCAGTTATTCTCCATCTTCATGAAACTCCCCCATAGCGTCACAGGACTGCTCCTATTGACAGTTGATGATCCTGAGAACTATGGCGCTTTAAATGCACTCGATCGCCAAAAGCATCTCTCCACATTCTTGTAATATAACGTGAAAAAACACTATCAGATCTTTTAATTAAATTAACGAGAGATCACCAACCAAATAAACGAGGAGTGGTAAAGAATGTTTCCCACAATTAGATTAAGGCCAAGCATATAAACAAGTATTATTTCATAACCTTGTTGTAATTACAAGATTAATGACTCAACACAAGTTCACATGTTCAAAGTGTTATATCTTGGGAGGTATAGTTCGTGAAGTTATTCAACACCGTTGGCAAGAACTAATTACCTTAAGAAGATTTGGTTAGTTGTACCACACCTCCTATTTAATTTCCTTTTAATTTTATTACAATCAAACAAGTTTGTATTTGAGTTGCAATTCAGCATTTTCTATGTGAACATTGGATTTGGTTATTTTTATATTATTGTTATTGCATTCTCAGATTTAATACTTTTTTTTGTTACAACAAATAGTGCTACGTATTTTTCAATATGTGAATATTATTTTTACTTCAATATGTGGAAATTATTTTTTCAACGGAGCATGAATATAAATTTTGGGAGAATATAATTTTCTCAGCAAACCTCTCACAGGAAATTCATTTAGAAAACTCATCGTGCTTCGTACGGCGGATCTTCTCTCTCTTGTGCGGTTCAGCTTTTTTGCTGAAGACCAACGGACCCATGCCTTTTCACCGCGCGGCTGTTCAGGAAGTGGGGCCCACAAAGTCTTCTCTTCTTCTGTTTTTTCTCCTGGTATGCACGCGGCTACTGAGTCATAAAGAAGTAATAAACAAAAACCCCCTCCTTGTGCTGCGGGTCTCTCTCTCTCTCTCTCTCTCTCACGATGGCCTTCTCCACCCCCAGGGTGAAATAGATACGTGCCCTTGTTTTTGTCGTTCAGGAAGAGTGTTCTTCCCGATCAAAATTGATGAGTTATCAAAAGTCGGATCGGATCCCGTAAACGGAATTTATCAGTTTGTAAGACACCAATCGAATCCATATTTGCTTTGCCAAGACTCGGGATTTCTCGAGATAAAGCTGTATAGGCTTTTATTCTGCTATACATCTAGTTCGATCAAACTCATTTAACCAACTAATATGCTGCGCAGTATAGAAGAGAAAGGGGGGAGCAGAATAGCTATTCTTCAAGAAACACGGAACCCATCTGCAGCCACATGGAATCATACATAACAAATAGAAGGGTATTAATTACACTTGGCATTGCATGATAATTAAAGGAAGAAGGAAGAATCTGGTCACTCGACGTGCTTCGCGAAAATGCAGCCAAAGCAGCAGAATAGGGTTCAGTCGCATCCTCTCTTTTTCCTGTTAAGCCTATTTATCTTTTCCATCTTTTTTCCCTATTTTTCTTAGTAATCTCGCTTGTAACCTCAGGCAAGGA
Source organism: Corymbia calophylla (assembly GCA_014182845.1). Lineage (NCBI taxonomy): Eukaryota > Viridiplantae > Streptophyta > Magnoliopsida > Myrtales > Myrtaceae > Corymbia > Corymbia calophylla. The sequence continues at coordinate 226,600 of CM024693.1, forward strand.
ATATCTCAGTGGCACCGGCTATATTACAAGTTTAAACCCCTTCTGCCTCCTCCATTCCATCCCTTCATCCCATTGAAATCGTTGAATCATGCCGACTCATGGACCTGATCCAACGACACAAAAGAAGCCCTCTGATCCTGAAACTGCTGATCCTTCTGATCCTCAAGAGTTCTCTCTCTCTCTCTCTGAATTCCCATGCAATATTACCTACGTATGATTATCTGCATGCATGCATGCAATCCTGTGAAGAAGTTGATTTGGTACCTTGTTAATTGTTCGATTAATATCCGAATTATTATATGTCATGGATTTGTTATGGCAGGCGCGAAATACTGAAGAAGAAAATAAAGAATCACCGAAAGGTGCTGGATAATGTGGTGAGCGTGAACTCCCTCTTCACCTTCGCCGTGTTCATCGGGATATCCTTCGCGAGCTCCAACCCCCATACCCTCGAGTCTCGGAATGTGTGCCAAACCGACCGCCAGACGTCAATGGCACTCCTGGTGAACGAGGTGGTGTCCTTTGTGTGCTTCCTCCTCTCGAGCCTCGTTGCGACGGCCCTCAAGATGCACCTCTCCATGTACATCGTGCTCGTAGACGATTGGCGGAAGAGCGTCGATTGGCTGGGCCCGATAAGGAACATGATGGTTATGGTGTCGACATTGGGGTCGATCCTCGGGTGCGTCTACCTGACAGTGTCGATGGTCGACGTGGTCCGCGTGCTCCTCGGGAATATCGCTTGCGGGGCGAGCGACACAGTCGAGGCCACAGGGAGCTTGCTTGGCATCGACTCCCTCGCCCTCATCATCTATGTGCCCTGCATGATGCTTGCCGTCTATCAATCTTACGTCTATCTCCATGAGCATTAACTAGTATTCAAATCCATTGCCGATATTATCAAATGCTCATGCGATGGGATCAATCGGCTACTTGTTATGGCGATGCTTTTTTTTTCTTTCTTTCTTACTTTCTTTTAGTACTTGCCCCCATTATGTACCGGCGGCCTATATATAAAATTCTCTATGAATGTGTGAGTGGATTTGGCACAAAGCGTACATTTAAATCCTCACAATCGTTTAAAGTACAAAAATTATAATTAGAGGAAAATCTCCGGGGGGAGCGTATTGGCCAGACGCATTCGTTAATCAAAGTGATCGTTTGGAATGATTGTTTTAATGTCCTGAATTCACAATGAAACCCCCAATCCCAATTGGTACGTGGCAGTCAGTCTTCCAAGCATAAAAGAGCGCCATCATCTTTTAATATTGCTTCCCCACCCATTTAAACAAGTAAAATATAAGAATTGCTGGATACAAATCAAAATTCATTTGGATTGTTGATCTTGTGGGTCCATCCCGCAGCAAGAACTGCATAATTAATAGCATACCATAATATTAGTTCACATAATGTATGGACCGTGCGGCATATAACTTCTCCCGCTTATAAGATTTGATAAGACAGCAGGGTTTTCGCCAAAGCCCCGTTGGTGGCCATGCGAGGGTCAGCCACCCGCTTCCCCGGGGGGGAGGGAGGAGGGGGACTAAATTGACTTTAAGGCCTAAATTTATTTATTTATTTATTTATTTATTGGGTAAAGCGCAAGAACCAAATATCGACGACCGGTTAGATGATTGAGTGATTTATAACCCAGTTCCAAGAAATAAAATGAGTCGTTTCGAATGGATTGAAATTGATGCACTCATATCCGACCCTATTAAAACTAAGTCCATCTTTGTTTACTCGATTTTTCCCTCTTTTTTTTAAAAAGAAAAACCGATATCTTGGTATGTAAATATCTCACGCTATAAACATTTGTGAATGAACAGGGATTTGAAAACATTTTGAAACGCCTATAATTAATCTAATTAGCAATACCATACAAATTAATGTCTACAAACCATGATAAAGTTGGCCTCGTTAAAGAGTATCATCGTAGGTAAACATTTTACCAAGTACATTATTTCTTTGCCAATAATGGTAACAAGATATAAACACTGATGAAATAAAACTCCAACTTTTAATATGAAGTCATCCCATTTGATCGGGAGTAAATATATTGGGAGTGTTATAACTTCCATTCAGCGTTCGCTTAAGTACAATAGCTTTTTTTTCACTTACTTAAGTGCTATAAATTTGAAAAATCAATTATTTAAGTGTCATTGGCCATTTGCCTCGTCGGAAAATCTTACGTGGACACTAGTTGTCCTATGTGGCGTGGTCGACGTTGACGTAAATAATTTTTAAAATTTTCTTTTCCTTTTTTCTATGCCAATGAGGATCACCGACAACCCCCATTGGCCACAAAGGCCTCACTCAGACTGGGGAGGGTTGCCTCACCCGCGACCGACAAGGCTGCAAAGGCCCTAGGCAAGGCCATCACAACCCAGTCGACCGCAGCCTCGCCTAGACTTGGCAAAGGCATTTGCACCCTTGCATATGGCCAACAAGGCTGTAATGGCCCTAGGCATGGTCCGCCCAATGAGCCATTGGAGAAGGCCTTCACAGCCTTGCTCGTGGCCGAGGACAGCCTCACCTAAGGCCTCGCAGCCACAACGATTGAGGGCAAGCTCTTTGCCACCGACGAATGTCACTAATGACCCTCATCAACACAGGAAAAAAAATGAGAATTCAAAAATTCAAAAAAATAATTAATTAATTAAAAAATCCACATATGATGAAATATTGGAGATGTCACTAAAATAATCAATTTTACTCCAATTTTACAATTAAGCAAGTGAAAAAAAGTTATGACACTCAAATAAACGTCATACGAAAGTTCTGACGCTCCTTTTTTTTTTATCCCTACTTTATCGTCCAACAAAAGGAAATGTCACTTCCAAGAAATTATATAAATAAAACATTTCCTTACTATATTACACATATTTTGACTAACAAGTTGAATATTTTGTTATTTGGACTCTTCTAAATTTTCCAACTATAATTCAAACATAAAAAAAAAAAAAAAAAAATCTTCTCCTTTTAAGTCAAGTCGAATCAAATCAGGCGTAAATTATTTGAGCAATTTGGAGACCCTAAAATCCATCCAGCGAGTGCGCTTATAACTAAGTGATGTGCTATAACGGAGATAGTCGGTAAAACTATGTTATGTAAGAAACTTGTAAAATTTACTATTCAATTATCATCACTAATATATCATGAAACATTCTTTGTATCTTTGTAGCACTTAATATCCATTACTCAAATTTTGCCCCAACGAGTATTAATATGTGTACAAATTTCTAAAGTAATTAGATTTACCCATTCAATTAGATAAATTGTATGTTCTTCAGTAAGTATGGAACAAATATCTCAGCTAACAAGATTGAATATGGTCAAATGTTGCCGATTGAAAAATTCTGACAATGGTTTAAGCACAAAAGAAATCTAGAAATGCCGAGTTATAGGTCGGGTTAAACAAAGTTGACCCGACCCAATTGAGCCCGAGAGATGAGTTTCACGTATACCCTATTTCGCACGGGGGTATGAGCAGCACTTTTTGCCAGGTGTATGCATATACATAACCTTGAAAAAAATTTGGAGGGCTTCTAAGAGAGTTTGATTGCCTTCTCTGGGATAAAAGGAATATCTACTCTTCCCTTGCCGATGGAAGCTTGCAGGTGGTCGAACCATGAGAATCATCACATATCCTCTCTAAGTTTCTTGACTTCCCACTTCTTTTTTTTAATTTATTTATTCAATCGTTTTCTTGTTTGTTGTTGCTCCATGTAAGCAATAAGCTTCAAACGTGAAGACGAAAAAGAGAAGAGAACATCATATAATTTGTCTTTATTCCCATTTGCGCTTTTTGTCTCTTTCACGAACGAACGATGCTTGCAAAGCTGGCCAAGCATATGTTTCTTTCGTCATCTCTATAAACCCTCTCGATCCGTGAGGTTGGTAATTAAGAATACAAGACGGGAGGAAGAAATCATGCCTGCTCTCAGCAATACTTCACATGATACGAGTGATGATGAGACCTAGTCAGTCCCTTTTTTCTCTCTTTCATAGTAGGGTGAACGCAACTATTCACAGTAGGAAAAATTTTATCATCCGACGAAAGCTTTCGCTTTTTATCCTTCCAGATTAGAGATTGATTTGATATTGGAGAACGTTTTACTCGGTATTCTACACCTTTGCTCTTTGAAATAACGCCTAATCACTTTTTTGTCATGTCGCATTACTAGCACTAAAAACCTGGAGGTGGCAGTGGAAGTCCATCAGAACGCTCTGGACGATCTGGTGACCGTGAACTCGCTCTTCACCGCCGCAGTCTTCGTGGGACTGGCGTTCGCGAGCGCTGGACCGCAGAACATAGAGGGCAACAAGCAGTGCGAGCCAGGAGTTGTCGTGGCGAGGAGGCTGGTCAAGAACGAGGTGATATCGTTCGCCTGCTATCTCTTGTCCAGCCTCGTGGCCAAAGCCCTCAAGACGTACCTCTTCACCTACCTCAGAAAGCCGCTCCCAGAGAAATGCGATAGCTGGCCCAATAAGGCTTTGAGAGGGACCCTGTTCTCTCTCTCCGTCTTGACCTCCATCATCGGCAGCGTGTTCCTCCTCTACTCCATGGTCGACATGATCCAGCTCCGCCTCGGCAAGATCGCTTGCAAAGGTGCTGAGACAATGCACGCCTTCGGTGCCCTGATTGCAGTCAATGGCCTTGCTCTGATCATCTACGTACCCTTCGTCCTACACGCCATCTACAACTCCACCAAGATCTTCGACAACCTAAAAAAATAAAAGATTGCTCCTTCCGAACCATTGGCAGGTGCAAAATTCTAAGTTCGATGCTGTGTCTTTAATGGCTTATATAACTAGCTACATAGAATCGCGAGATGAGTGTTGAATAAATGGAGCTTTCTTTGCTTTCCTGGGTTTTGAGTCAAACCATGTATTTGTGTTTATTTCACAAGTTCCGCAAACAATAAAAGGCAGATGTAGAACTACTTATGTCTCGTCAACAATATGCACATTGCTATCCACCTACCCATGGTTGCTCGCCATGATTAACCATCTGGCATTGACACCCTAAAATTGCATCTGGAAAGAAATCCCGAGTCAGCCATCAAACGACGACTCGCCGGAAGGTAGCTTCTGTGAACATGGAAGAGGCAAACGAAATTAACAGCATTTCTCCCACATTCACAAGTGAATAGCGCTTGAGCTGGACATGAGTCCAGAGTCGTTATTGAGGCTGAACTCCTGGGGACACTTTGACAGAGAAAACACTAATCATGCCCTCCCTTCAGATCTTTACCAGCTGTGAGGCAATTTTGGTGTTGCATTGATTCGTCCCAGCTGAGTTGCTGCCACTAGCAATTTCGTTCTTTCTTATTATGACCTCTGTTTTTGTGCTGGAATTTCATAACACGTTGATGGACCACTCGTCACTACACTTCGAAGATATCATCTCTTATCAAAATTAAAGTAGATCTAATCTATTTTTAATAGCAGATACCACAGAACCAAAAAGTCCTGGAAAACCGCTCTAGTTGATTTCCGATGGAGACAAAACAGTTTTACTTTTCTTTGGTCAGGTGAGGTTATCAAGAGATGTGATTCCTAAAGTTGAACTTGCTCGAACAAGCTACTAAAGGCAGATCGACTAAAGTGGGTCTTTCAAAGAGCAAATGTAAGTGCAACGAACTGAGAGCTATGAAAATTCATTAGTTGCTCGCCCGGAATAAATAACCAGACCGATTGCAACAGCACCAAGGCCATTAAGGTACTTCCAATCAACCTGTAAATGGATTAAAATCAAACAAAAATCAACACAGAGGCGTGGACAAGGTCTAGATCCCATAGTAAGCGAATATGCGAATGAAGACAGCCCACGTGTCTGAGGTCATTAGAGACAGGTTGAACATTGTAGACCCATTAATCTGCAGACAAACAAAACATTTTGATGGATCTCATGTTGCCAACAAGTGAGCAACTGCACAGCCAGAAAATCTAATGTCTTGAAATCAAACCTTCAGGAAAATCGGGATAAACGAGTAGAGCAGGAACATAGCCAGTGCAAATCCCACGAAAGGTTATGCCTGCACCAATTAAAATATTATCGCGAGGAAAGCTCCCCTAAAAGAGAGAGAACCTTTTCAGAGTCTACTATAAGCATATCAGTGAAATTTCAAGCATGTTCATCTTGTTAAAATCCCACCAGCTCCACAAAACTGATGAAGTGCAAATATAATTTCCATATTTTAGACTTACAAGTTGACTTAAGTTTGTTGATTATCTGATAATAGAGTAGCACAAACAAAAATGAAAAGAGAAACTCCCCTGACAATTTGTCTTTAGGCATTTTCCTAATTTCCCAGCTCCTACTCTAGTTCTTTCACGGGGATAAAGAAAAACTATTTGCAATGAGATGTGCATACATGAAAGCCATACAACCGAACAAAATATAACAGACATTTGACACTTAAATGCTTGGTTCTTAATCATCATCTCAAGTTTTTTCTGTCTCCAAAGTTTTGCCAACGGTGCAAGAATAAAAATTAAGTGGTTATGGAAAAGCCCACTGATTCATCATTTCCTGCTTCTTGCATCGAGATATTCAGAGTCATTGAAGTGTATTAAAGGATGAAATGGTTCGAAGCTAGTTAAATGCTAGGCAGCTTCTAAACTTGTTTACCAGTCAATTTAAAGGCCAGAAGGGAGTGCATGTGCAGATGGCAACTCTGTGAGGGTGTTGGTGCTGGGCACGTAGGTACACACTGATATTCATTAGAAACGTAGTGGACGCATGTATATGGTACATATTTTTACATATACACGTGGGGAGAGAGAGAGAGAGAGAGATTTGAGCTCATTGCACTCAAGAATGCTTCTATATGAATATTAAGGACAATTACAGGAACAGGTCGGCCCCAAAAACATTGTCTACCACACATGAGGTGAAACTACTTTGAATGATTTCCAAAGCAAAGGTAACATTACGGATAAAAGGATAAAAGAACCGCAAGAAGGGGAATCTAAGAGGGACACTTATCAATTTTTCCTAAAACAAAAGCAAAATGCATGCAAGTGATGAAGGAAAAAGAGAAGGGGAAAATATACGTCGATATGGTGAGAGTGAAAGGGTATTACTAGGGCCAGATTTTGCACGTCCGCGATACCCAAGGACGCTGCTCCTTTCTTCGCCAACGTCCGCGATACCCATGGACGCTGCTCCTTTCTTCGCCTTCCATCTCTCTCTCTCTCTCTCACAAACAGACTAACACAAGAATTATTAGATAGACCCGGTCTGCATAGTCAACGTGATAGAATATATATAAACCTTACTGTAAAGTTCGCATGATCAATGATTATGACGATATTGGTTTTTAGAAAGAAATCGCCTTCGAGGTCTTTTATTTTTCTTTTTTTCTTTTTTTGGCCGTAGCCCTCAAGATCTTGAGTATATGAAGCTTTATAGGTGTCGTGTGAGACCCCACTGCCAAAATCATCGTTCGGTTTTTAACAACTCTTGAAAAGAGCTAACCAATTATAGATTATGCTACTGTTATCCAGACTCATTTACTAAATTTGTGTACTGGGTAACATGATACATCCATATGGAAAGCCCAAAATTGCCCTTAGTGATGTGGCATTTCCACGTCATTGTTGTAGTTTTTTCCTAAATTTCCATATTCAAGAAGATGTCTTTTGAAGATGAATTTCATGTCAGCCCAAACGACGTCTTATTAGATTTAAAATTGGGTAGAAACTAAAGTAATTAAGGTTAGCTTTCTTCATTTGCTCATGGTCGAAGGGTGCCTTTGGTAACATTTCTACTTCTGGAAACAGTTTCTTTTGAGAAATAGTTCTTTTCTATTTCTACTCCCTGAAACAATTTCTAAGTAAAATAGGGCATTTGGGAATTACAAAAATTTCTTATTCTCATAATAGAAAAGGAATAGAAATGCGTTTGAAATCGATAAAAAAAATTTATTTCTTTTTTCCCTAATGGGGGCAGTGATCGGCGGTGGCGGGTGGCGAGCGGCCACTGGCAATCGGCCACCGGCGAGAGATCGCCGCCGCCACCGTCGCTGGCAGCCGGCGGCTTCGGCAGGCAGCGGGCGGCGGTGGGCGGGTGGCAGCGTGCTATAGGCAGTGAGTAGTCTCCAAAAAATAGTTTCTAGAAATTGTTCCTAGGAATAAAAAACTACTTTTTTCTACTTCTCATTTCTACTCCAAATCTATTCGCAGGAACAACTTTCTATTCCCGGGAATAGAAAAATCAGTTTGCTTTACCAAACGCATTTCTGTTCTTTTTCTATTCCGGGGAACAAAAGAACAGAAAAACAAAGAAATAGAAACGTTAACAAATGGAACCTTAAGGAAGTATACATTCAATCTCGTTTGGAGGTCTTTGATTTTGCTCTCAGCCTTCAACCTCTCATATTGGAGAGTCTTCCATCTCTTGCAGTCGGACAATACCATAATTAATCAAATTAGCAATACCACAAAGTAATGTCTACAAGCCATGATAAAGTTGGTCTCGTCAGTGTATCATCGAAAGTAAACATTGTACCAAGTGCATTATTTCTTCACCTAATGGTAACAAAATACAAATACTCATGAAAATAGAACTCCAACTTTTATTATGAAGTCATCCAACTTTATTGTCAAACAAGAAAAAGTGACACCTCCAAGAAATTATATAAATAAAACATTTCTGTACTATATGATACATATTTTGGCTAGCCTAATACTTTAAAAAAAACCTCAACTTTAGCTTTTGTCCCAATTTTTGTTTCATAAAACATCTTTATTTTTAGGTCTAATCCTAGTTCTACCGTAAACTTTTCTTGTCCTATGAAAAACCCCAACTTTAAGCCATGTCCCAATTTCCACATCCAATCCCAATTTTAACTAAAAAATTTTACAGTCTTATAAAAAACTGCAAACTTTTACTTGAGTCACATATCTACCCACGTTAATCCTCCATCCAAAATTTCTCCTTGACAACCGAGAGATGGAGAACTCCCAAGTATGATCTACTCAAGCATTCCTAGCGCGAGCTCTCCGACGACGAGAATGGGACATTCCCAAGCAGGAGAGAATGACAAGCGCAATTTCACTAAGAGCGATTTTGACGGAGGGTTAATCGAGAGCATTTTTGAGAGTCAAGTAAAGCTGGTGATCTTTTATGAGACCAAAAAAGTTGGGTGAAATTGAAATTAGATCTAAAATCAGGATTTTTTTTATGAGAAAATAAAAAGTTTATGGTAGAATTACTATTGTACCTAAAGTTGAGGGTTTTTTTATGATACAAAAAAAAATTATGGTAGAATTAGGAATGGACCTAAAGTTGGGGTTTTTTAAGAGATAAAAAAAAAAAGTTTATGGTAAAATTGAGACATGACCTAAAGTTGGATGTTTTCTATGAAACAAAAGGTAAAATTGGGACAAGAGCTAAAGTTGGAGGTTTTTTAGAGTATGAAGCCTATTTTGGGTAACAAGATTGAATATTTTATAATTTTAACTATTCCAAATTTCCAACTGTAATTCAAACAAAAAAAGAAAGAATTCTTCTCGTTTCAAGTCAAGTCGAATCAAATCAGGAGAAATCTATCATATCACTTAACAAATAAATTTAGAGTATGCTTGATAACCATATTAAGTGTTAAAAATTAAGCTTCTAAGTATCAAATGTCATTAAGTTCATTTAAAAATCTCCAACTACACACAAATTATTGATTATTTTAAGTCAAAATCCACATAAAGTGATAAGTAATGAATGACTGACTTGAAATGTTTAACTTATAAAATATCTTATGGAAAATAAAAACTTGCCCGATATATTGTGAAAACATCTCAATAATGTTCACTTTTCAATGTTTGGTAAGAAACTAATAAAATTTAGTATTCAATTATCATCAAACATTCTTTTTATCATTTCGGTACTCAAATTTTAGCGCTTCACCTATTCAGTTAGATAATTTTTTTATTTCTTCAGTATGTGTAGAACATATATCTCGGCTAACAAGATTGAACATTTAGCAATGTTGCTTATTCCAAAATTTTGATTATGGTTTAAGCACAAAAGAAATCTACACATGCCGAATTATAAGTCGGGTTAAAAAAAGTTGACCCAACCTAATTGAGCCTTATATGGGTTCACCCATATCTTATTTCTCATCATGAGTTTGAATGGTCACTGGATCCAGAATACTTTTTGCCAAGTCAATGCATATACATAACTTCAAAAAAAGAAAGAAAAAGGAGGGCTTCTAAGAGAGTTTGATTGCCTTCTTTGGGTGTTCCAACTTGGATAAAACAAACTTTTATGGAAAAGTTACCACAAAAGTCCTAAGATCTATTGCACTTGTTCCAATTCAATTCTAAACAGATTAACTATGCCAATTAAAATTCATATTTTGTCAATTGAGTCCATCCAACCGATTTTGGCTATAAATTTATGACATGAATGACGGTCGTCCTATGTGCCGACGCTAAGAGGGACAATTTTTGCAAATTTTATTTAAAAAATCAATTTTCTAATAATTTTTAAAATTATATTTCATTTCTTTCTTTCTCTTTGTTCTTCTTCCTCCACCAATCCCCAAGCCAAGGTGACCGGCCAAAGGTGAGGGCCGGCGAGGGTCACCCTCACCAACTTCACCCTCACCAACTTCAAGTGAGGCTTGCCTAATGAGCTCAAGCCTCACCAACCTAAGGTAAGGTGGAGCCTCACCGGCCTCAAGCAAACAATCCAACTAGACAAAATATAATAATAAAATTAATATAGTTAGAAAAACACACCAGAAAATTTTCTGGTCAATGCTGAGATGTAGCTTTTAACCTAAAAATAAAATTAATAAGAAAAGATAAAAAAAATCCTTAATAGTAATTGGCTTCACCCGCGAACAGACGAATGCTTGCAAGTGGTTGAACCATGAGAATCATCGAATTTTCTTTCTAATTTTCTGACTTCCAATTTTTTTGTTTAGTTGCTCCATATGAGTAATAAACTTCGAGCGTGAAACACCAAAGAGAAGAGAGCATAGTATCATTTTTCTCTATTCCATTTGCGCTTTATCTCTTTCACGAGCGATGCTTGCAAAGCTAGCCAAGTACATAATTTTTTTTTTTCAGAACCAAGTGTATAATATTTATCATCTCTATAAAAACCCTCAATCCGTAAGGTTGGTAATTAAGAATACAAAACAGAAGAAATCATGCCCGCCTGCCGCGACAATGATATTAAAGTGAAGTTAGTCTCTCTTTTTCGTAATAATGAACGGAACTAATCACAGTATCGGAAAATATTATCATTCGATAAAGGTTTCGTTTTTTATCTTTCTAGTTGGATTGATTTGATATAGCCAAACAAGTCTCGAGAACATTTAGGGCATGTTTGGTAACTTGCCAAACAATGAAAACTTCTGTTATTTTGTTCCCGGGAATAAATTTGGAACAGAAATCCATTTATTAAAATTTTTGTTCCCAGGTATAGATTTGAAACGGAATCAAGAATTAAAAAAAAAAAGTTACTTTTTTGTTCTCGGAACAATTCCAAAATCAGCCAATTTTTTTTTTAATTTCTCTCCTCTTTCTTTTCTTTTTCTTCTTCTTCCTTTTGACTAGTCGCCGGCCTCGGCCATGGCCGATGACCGGCCGACAACTGGCCAGATGAGGACTGGCGCCCTCGCCGAGCACAGCTCGGCGCGAGCCTCACTGGTAGCTAGGCGAGCTCAGCCTCGACTAGAGCCTCGCCAGATCTGGCCGAGGCCGACCCCGCCCAACCACAGCGAGGCCGACCCCGCCCAACCACAGCGAGGCCGACCCCGCCTAGCCACAGCGAGGCCAACCTCGCCAACTCACCGCCAGACCGGCGTCGCCCAGTCAAGCCGACGCCGCCCTAGCAATGGGCCGGCAAGGCCGAGCCTTGCCGGTGGCTGGGTGAGGTCGGCCTTGCCATGGCTTGGCGTCGCCAGGGGTCGGCGAGGGCATTGGCCCTTGTCTAGCCGATCGCTAGCCGCTGGCAATTTATTAAGGAAGAAGAAGATGAAAAGGGAAAGGAAAAGAGAAAGAAAATTGTATTTAAATTATTAAAAAATTAAAAAAATATTTTGAATTAGAAATTTTCAAGTTTTACCAAACACATTTCTATTCCGGAAATAAAAATTTTGGATAGTTACCAAACACTTTCAAATACTCGGAAATTGTTCTCGGGAGCATAATGAAAAAGAATCCTAAGCACAGAATCGTTATCATGCGCACCCTTAGTCAGTACTCTACACTTTGCTGTTGGAGATAACGCTACTTCTTCTTTCATTGTTGTTGTTTTGGTGGTGGTTTGTGATGTTGCATCACTAGCTATGAAAAGATGGAGGAGGCTATCCCATTTGGTTCAACATTTCAAATGGGCTACGAGACTTTAAAGTCCCTTAGATAAATACAAATAGCGTTCGGTTCATCCTTTGCTCAACTTTGGGAAAATGCAATTGTATTTTCAAAGGGCTCAAGGCCTTTAGCCTAAGATAGATCGGAAGGTCCTTTGAGAAGTAGCATTCTCGGAATGCAAATCTTGGCCTCGGTCATTATTCATTCACTGTTCATCTTCTCCATGGTTTGCAATGAGCTAAACAAAGGCCAATGACCGTCGGCCAAGAGATTGTGACCACCCAGCAATCGCCAATTGGAGTCACGTGACCTCAAGCATCGCCTAAGTCGTTGTGACCCAGGCATCGCCTAAGGTTGCACAACTCAGGTGACCTTAGGCGGCATAGCTTGGGTTGCACGACCAAGGCAGCCCCTAAGGTTGTGCAACCTCGGCAAGGTTGTCCGGCGACCAGATCTAGCCGCCAACGGTTGGTCGGCTGCTATTTTGGCGTGCCGGTGGCTGAGCTCCACCCAAAATTATTTGAAAATTTTCTTTAAAATAAAAGAAATTAGCAAAAGTCTTTTGCAAAATTTAGTTTTTACCAAACCGCATTTAAGTTAAAGTTGTTTCCCAAACTTTAAAATTACAATGTACCAAACATTATTTACATTTTGGAAAACTCATTTAGCACAAAGGTATTTGCATTTTTCCAATGACATTTCACCAAAGCCAAACCAAACAGGCCCGCCAATGGGGATTTATCAGAAAGTGCCAAACGATCTAGTGAGCATGAACTCACTCTTCACCGCCGCGGTCTTCGTGGACCTGGCGTTCGGGAGCGCTGGACCGCAGAGCATAGAGGGCAACAAGCAGTGCGAGCCAGGAGTTGCCGCGGCGAGGAGGCTGGTCAAGGACGGGGTGATATCGTTCGTCTGCCATCTCTTGTCCAGCCTCATGGCCAAAGCCCTCAAGACCCACCTCTTCACCTACCTCAAAGACCCGCCCAAAGAACAAGACCAAGACCAAGACCAAGACCAGAACCTCCCAATCAACACCTTCAATAGCTGCCCAAAGAAGGCTCTGAGAGGGACCCTGTTCATTCGCTCCGCCTTGACCTCCGTCATCGGTGGCATGTTCCTCCTCTACTCCATGGTCGACATGATCCAGCTCCGGCTCGGCAAGATCGTTGCAAGGTACCAAGACAATGCACGCAGTCGGCACCCTGATCACTGTCGACGACCTCGCTCTGGTCATCTACGTTACCCCTTGTCGTCCACGCCATCTATAACTCCACCAAGATCTTCAAGGACACCAATAAATAAAATATTGCTCCTTCCGAACCATCGGCAGGTGCAAAATTCTAGGTTCGACGATGCTTCTTTTTTTCACTTAGATAACTAGCTACATAGAATCGCGAGAAGAGTGTTGAATAAGTGGAGCTTTCTTTGCTTTCCTGGGCTTTGAGTCAAACCTATGCATTTGTGTTTATTTGTCACCTTCTCCCCTTTCACAAGTTCTGCAACCAATAAAAGGCGGATATAGAACCACTTTTGTCTCGTCAGCGCTAATGCATATTCTTATCTACCTTTCATTGGTTGCTCGCCATATTTAACAACAATCTGGCATTAACACCCTGAAATCGCATCCGGAAAGAAATCCCGAGTCAACCATCAAACGGCAACTTATCAGGACGATTCTGTGAATATCGAAGAGGCAAACCAAATAAACAGCATTTCCCCCACATTTACAATTGAATAACACTTGCTATGGCTATGAATCGACAGTCGCTATTGAGGCCGACTCCTGGGTATACTTTGACAGAGAAAAGACTAATCACGCCCTCCCTTCTGATCTTTACCAGCTATGAGGCAATTTCGGTGTTGCACTGATTCTTCCAAGCTGAGTTGCTGGCAATTTCGGTGTTGTGCTGATTCTTCCAAGCTGAGTTGCTGCCACTAGTAATTTCGTCCTTTCTTATGACCTCCGTTTTTGTGCCGGAATTTGGTTCTCGATTGACTGAGCAAGCCTCCTCGTCAAATCTCTTGCTCCTCTCGGCATTCTCATCCACAACATCGGCCCGCTTTTGATCGTCTTCTCTGTCTCCTCTGCACAAAAGCCAGACACGCATATACTAAAATCAGTTTCACACCATAAACCACTTTTATTCAAGCATACAAAAAACACATTGTCTAGAAGTCGGATGGACCACTCGCTACTCCACTAGAAAGATATCTTCTTTTATTCAAATTATAGTCGATCTAAACAAAATTGATGTATTATTTTTACAGCAGATAGCACAGAACCAAAATGTCCCAGAAAAACACCATATTGCCCAATGTCTTAAGGATAAGGTTTTAAAGATTATGAGAAACCTGCCAGAAGTACCCAGGGAAAATAGAGAGAAGAATGGGACATTAATCAAAATTATAGAGCAATTTCTACCACCCTAATTAATTTTCAGTGTGGAGACAAAACAATTTGATTTTACTTTTGCACGCTGAGATTACCAAGAGATGTGATTCCTGAAGTTCAACTGCTTGAACAACATACTGAAGGCAGACTGACTAAAGTGGGTCTTTCAATAAGCAAATTTGAGTGGAACCAATAAAAAGCTATGAAAATCCATTAGTTGCTCACCCTGAATAAATAACCAGACCGACTACAACAGCGCCAAAGGCCACAAAGTACATCCAATCAACCTGTAGACAGATTAAAATCAAACGAAAATCAACACAACGAGGCATAGACAAGGTCTAAATCCCTATCATGCCAAATATCCCACAAATTAACCTTCTCATGGTAAGCAAAGATGCGGATTAAGACAGCCCACATGTCTGAGGTCAGTAGAGATAGGTTGAGCATTGTAGACCCATTTATCTGCAAAGGAAGAAAAAACCTATGGATCTCATATTTCAAGCAAGTGAACAACTGCACTACCAGAAAATGTAGTTTCTTGAATTCAAACCTTCAGCAAAATTGGGACAAATGAGTAAAACAGGAACATAGCCAGTGAAAATCCCACGAAAGGTAGTGCCTGCACCAATTAGAATATTGTCGTAAGTAAAGATTCCTTAAAAGAGAGGGAGTACAGGGTCAAGTCAGCAAACAGCATACATATGCATATCAGTGAAGTTTTAAGCATTTTAATCTTAGCTAAATCCCACCGACAAAGTAACTCTGATCCTTAATAATAGGCTTAACACAGAGGCAACTCCAGAAAATTGATTAAGTGAATATAATTTTTACATTTTAGACTTACAAGTTGACTTAAGTATGTTGATTATCTGAGGAAAGATTATCACAAACAAAGCTGAAATGAGAAACTCCCCTGAAAATTTTTCCATAAGCATATTTTCAAAATTTCCCAGCTCTTACTCTCATTCTTTGATTGGCATAAATGAAAAACATTTGCAATGAGACTTGCTTAAGTGAAAAACATATATCTGAACAAAACATTACTGACATTTGACAATTAAATGCTTGATTCTTAATGAAGAGCAACAACTATTGTATTAAAGGATGAAATAGTTCAAAGCCAGTTACATTTCAGCTAGCCAGCTTCTAAATTTGTTTACAAGTACAAGTCAATTGAAAGGCCTGAAGAGGGTGCATGTGCAGATGGCAACTCTGTACAGGTGTATGTGCTTGTGCACGTACATACACATTGATTTCATTAGAAATGTAGTGGATATACATGTACAATACAAATGTTTAGATATATACATTTGGGTTTTTTTTTTTTTTTTCCCGGGGGGGGGAGGGAGAAGAGGAGAGAGAGAGAGAGAGAGAGAGAGCCTTACTGCTCCAGCTGACCAATGAATAGATTTGAGCTCATTGCGCTCAAGAATGCTTCTATATGAAGATTAAGGAAAATTTGGAGAACAGGTGACGTCAAAAACATTGTCTATGACACATGGAGATGAAACCACTTTGAGTGATTGCAAATGCAAAGGTAACATTAGTGCAAGTCCTATCTGGAGTAAGTACAAATAGAACAGGGTAGATTTGATCAAATGCATGACATTTGCCGGTGAAACAACAAATGAAACCAGACCAATGAAAATGATGGATCTCATGACAATATAGGTATTTTATCCATAAATCAGATAATCAAGACCTAAAAGAAGGATACATTTGTATAGCACTAATAATGGCACCAAAAAGTCCAAGCATTGACATTAGTTCCACTCTGTCAGCATTCTTCACAAGATATTCCTGTACACAGAGAGAAAATCAATTCATCAATACCTAAATAAAATATCAACCATCCACAGTAAGAGAAAAAGAGGCAAAAAATCCTCTTGCCACAAACACCTCAAGCTCCCAGTGCAGCCAACTTAATAAGTTGGGGGAAAATTATCACTGACAGAACTTCTCTACACTGACCTGACCTTTCTTCTGACTAACAATACCAGTAAAGAAAACAATGTCCCTTTGGTATTTCAATTATAATGAGATAAACGATGCATGTGTTCTCTAGTCCTAGACTCAATGAAAACTTGAAAATACCTGCTTCGCTTCGCATAAAGAAAACATGAGTGGTAATGACATAAGTCCTACCTACAAAATTTCCCTCACCTATAAGGTTGCGCTTCCTCTACTTAAGGTAAAATAAGGTTTTACGATTCTCTTTCTTTCTAATTTTACATCTAGATTAATTAAAAATAAATATGCAACAAGCGGGCTCTACATCACCTAAGACATGATAACACAAGCTTGCTTCATGCATTAGACCATTAAAAAAGGAGAATGGGAAAAAATTTCAATTACAGAAACCAAAAGAACATATGACTTTGCATACCTCACTGACATTACTGACAGCATAGAGCGTTGCCCCAGCAAGAACCAGTGCATCCCCTTTCCGAGGGTTACTTCCAGCTACGAAATATAACAGATGTGTATAACATGATAGATTCACTCAATCAGAGGACATGAATTTGAATTTCTAGCATGCAATAAAGAGGACAGTGCAAAACCGTTTACATTTGCTATCATATCCATGATCTCTTTATATTAGCAACTATTATAAATTTGATGCTTTAAGTGGTTAGATCAGGACTCATGAGAAATACACATTGAAAGAACCTTTCATTAATATTCTGTCTGAATAAAGATCTGCTTTAGCTGCATATACTTTCCCCTCTAAACAGTCTTTCTTGGATGAAGCTACCATCCTTTCATTGCTAAGAAATTCTAATCACGGAATCTATATGTGTGAATAGAAAAACGACAATCACATGCAATAGAAATATATTAACATAAGAAGCATCACAAAAATGGCTGTTCAACAAAGACCATGCATTTGACAAATCAATTTTGTAGTAGCATGAGAATTTTCAAGAACAGCGATCAGTGCAAGACACAAAGGAGAAAGCTAATAATGGAGGTGGGACACGGAGTAGAGTCTTAACAGGTAGTGTACTTGATTATATTGAAGCAGACTTATGGTAAGTACCTGATCTATCACCAGCATGAACATCTGAAAAGATAACCATAACAAGGCCAGCAACGCAAACAACAACACCAGCTATTTTCTTGAATCTGTACTTCGTGCTCAAGAAAAGCCAAGTAAGAAGCATGACCGATGGGATTGACCAGCAATCCAGGAGCATGACACTTGTTATGGATGTGTACTGATAGGCCTTCACCACTGTAAGTATAGTGAGCATTAGACAAATAAATAAGGTACAATATAAAGATCATATGTCAGCAACAGAGACACATTTAGACTTGGTAGCAGAGCTTGCTCAAGCCCCATTTAGTAATAGGTTTCACGTGTGGTTTGCTGTTTATCTATTTCAATAAAGGAACTTGGCTGATTCTTTTTTTCTTTTGTTAATACATTCCTTATATTAAAAAAAAGTGACCAATAATTAGCAAAAGCAGAGTCATAGAGACATGATCTCTAAAACGTGTAGCTATTAATAGATTATTCAGAAGGAAAATGCTAAGAGGAGTACCTGACTTGTTTACATAACTGCTCAGATCTCATTTGTTCTCAGGGCAGTATATAAGAAACAATCTATGGTATTGTGAATGTAGGTGCTCATGCTAGTAAAAAGAGCGGCCTAATTGCACGGCACATCCACAGTTTCAGTATTCTGATTGGTCATTCGATTTCGAACCTGGAGCTCAGGTCAACTAAAGAAAGATGTGGATATCAAATCACAGTTTTCCACTACTGTAAGAAAGCAATAACCAACAAAGCATTCTAGCGGTTTATTATGAACAAGGAAGCAATAATGTAGGGGGGCAAAAGGGTGTGATTCCATCCAAACAAGCAGCAACCATGCTAATGGTATGAGACTTGTTTTAGTTGTTGGAAAAATCTCCATTCACTAGAGAAAGCTTGAAGAAGGCCATTCATCGACAATGGATTTTAATGGATTGAGAATCAGATGCTATGAGTGCAAAACACCTCAGCTGTCTGTTAGCCATGGATTTTAAAGGAAAAAAAAAGTTTATACAACCAGTTAACAATACAAACAGAAGATATAGGAGCAAGAACGTGATTATATGCCATTATCATGAGAGTTTCTACAAACTGAAAGACACTCACCAAGAAAATTGGCCTCCACATCCACCACGCCAAGAATAACATAGTAGTACCACTTTGCCTGCACCAGTTTTAAGAATTAAGTTGAACTCTTATGAATGGAATGATTGAAAAAGATATACAGGAAAAAGCAAAATCAGCCAAAACAGAAGGGCACTAAATCAATCAAATTCTCTGGAACTTGTCCCTTCTTAATTCTAGCTTCCACCAGTAAAAATTGATTACTACAGATACCTTAATTGATTATCTATATGGATACTCCAATATCCTACTATGAAGGTTCGGAGAACATCTTCAATATCTTGTTCAAGAGATCTACCTCTTTAGAACATCCCCCAACTCTTCAACAGTCTTCACATCTCTCCTCTCATGAGAACCCAATCTTGAATTGCTGCATGTTCATATGGAGTTCTAGAAGTGCGACGTTTGCTATATAACCAAGAAAAACATAGACAAGCATAGGCCTCTTCTCAACTGTGAACTTTCGTGGGACCAATACCAAGTTTTCTAAAAGCTTAAACTATCAAAAGACATGATTTAATGTTTAAATATTCTAACACTCCACACTCCACACCCCTCCCCCTCCCCTCCCAACACTCCCACTCGTAGGTTGGCCTTTGGCCTAAGACTAAAACATGGAAACATATAATTGAGAAGAGGAATGGGATCTAGACTATTTTTAAATCACAACCTCCCGCTCCAATACTGTAAAAAATTTTGTAGAACCTCTACCAACTATTCTAAAAAATTAAGTTTCTAATAGAAGTGGTGTTTAACATATAAATATTCAAACATCAACATCTTCGACGTCATGAAAGATTTGTTTGAGTCTGTCTTGATCACCTTATTTTGATGCCTTTCTTTTTAAGGCTTGTTTTCCTCTAAAATCAGCATTAGACTTGTCTAGCTGCAATTTTTAGGTTCTCTTGACAATATCGAAAAATGAAATACAGGGAAAATAGCAATAAGAATCCCTGTGAACAAGAATAATAGACCATACATGACTATCACAGCTCCTCCTATAAAAGTCTTGATCATTCACTTTCTATTTTAAGACAAAAAATCACTAGTCACCTAACATTCTGGTGAAAAGTCTTCAAGACTTAATTAGTCAATTCTTTAGGTTGTAAGAGCCAATCCAATTAGCGCATCTTTCACTTGTATGGTGAACATACAAGTGAAAGAAGGAGGCCAGTGTATACAAATAATCGATCAGCAAGGAATTGATGAAAACTAAACAAGCAAGTTCAAGTTTATTCGGAGATATTCAAAACCAAGAGACCTTGGATTTTACATAAACGAGGCATTTTCAGACAATAGCATGACTTGTTTGTATCAGGGGTGTCCAAAAAAAAAAAAAATCCTTGCACATGGACATTCTAACAGACCTAACGTCATCAATGGCTCTCATATTTCCCTGTCATCAGAAGAGCAAATGTCCAGAAACAGCTCCCCAGCCTAGTTTTAGTTATAAGTGAAGATATCATTTCATACCCATATGGACACACATATTCACATCGTGCTCAATGGATGATCAACAACCGATCAGCAGAAAATAACCACTGGCTAGAACAAAATGACAGATCAAGAAAATAACCTTGAGAGGTTGCCTGCGATGAAGCGCTATACTTCCGTAGACAATTGCCAGCAACACGTAGTTTAGAAAAGACTGCGAAGTCGGTGCATTGATTCCTGACGCTCGCAAGCACAGAAGAACAGCGGTGAGAGTTGGAAAGAGAGTGAGGGCAGCAGAACAACAATTTCCAACATAGTAGAGATGGTAAACTAAAACATCCCGACGATATGTATACCCATGTCCATTTAATGATTAACATACTAAGCCATTGCAAACATTGTCGCAATGTCAATCTATCCACTGACGAATGAATTGGAGATAGTTGATTCTACTTATTCGAGACCACTACATCCTGACTGAAGGTAGGAAAAGGAGAAAAAAATTGGTGAAACAAAAAAGAAAATTCACTTTTGACTGGAAAGAAGAAGGCAATGAGAAATTATGCCGCAACCAAAGAGTTAATATCAGAATCAAGAGAACTCATAGTTGCACTCCAACAAAATCGGGGAAAACTACGACGAGACGTGGGAACAAAAGGAAATTCAATATAAAGGGTGACGAGAAGAAGGGAATGACGGATGACTAAAGGAGGGGAAAAAGGAAGGACCTCTCTTAGCGAGCTCGGAGGAAGAAAAGCCGGTGGAAGTGATGAGAAGAGAGAGAAACTGGCCGAGAACAAGCCCCACCAATGTCTTCTTCGTCCAGAACTCCTTCGAGCTGAATCCCATCCTCCTCGTCCTCTCTCCCTCTCTCTCTAGATATTTATATCAACTGATGGGTGATGATGAGCTAACTCAACCAAATGGGGCGTTTCCAAAAACAGGACCAGTTTAAAATTAAGGAATTGCAGGAATCACAGGGCTACAGCTAGAGTAGACTGGCCAGACCAGACCAGAGGAGGTCGACAATTAATGGAATCCGATCGAAAACGAGGCAACGGTGGCCGAAACTCGAATACCCACTTGGGAGTTTCGACGGGACAAGCGATTTCCACACGCGGCGAAGTCTGACTTCGCGGGAATCCGAGATTGAAAACGACGGGCAGGGCAGGGCAGAGGCAGCAGAAGACGGAAAAAAGGAGCGGTTTTTAAGGTGAATCGAAACCTCAGCCACAGCGGCTGGCTATACAGAGTTCCCAATATTCTCCCCCAACTCCCCACTGAGAGGCGCACAGAGAAAGAGAGAATGGAGGGGTCGTGTCAGAGCGTCTGAAGCCGTTGAATATGGGGGGAGAGCTCGTAGCAGAGGACGCTTTTCTGCCCCCCCTTCCTGCGACCCCGAATTATAATAAGTTGCGGTTTCGCTTTCAGATTCTCTCATTCACTACTCTTCCTTCCTGGGTTTTCCACGGGGGGTGTGATGGCGATGATGGTGATGGTGATGATGATGGCGATGATGGCGATCGAATGTCTCGTGTCGATGGGTTTGACGGCGTTTTCTGGCAGAGAGGGCCACATTCATTCCCCCACTTGGGAATATGCTTCAATCTATTATAGAAGTCTCCTCCTTTAATACTATCAAGCCGTGTAGAATTTGCAGCCCCCGCCTGCTTCTTGCCCTGCTCTGCTCCCACCCATCAAACGGAGTCAAAAGGTTATTTCTTTCGATGTATTTTATGTTTGATAAATGCAGGCCTCCCAACTAGAAAAGGCTTTGGAAGCAATCCTAAAAAACTAAACTTTGGACCCTCTCTCTCTCTCTCTCTCTCTCTCTTCAAAAATATAGCCCGACCGACTCGTCAGTCTAATACCCCCACACTACTCCTGATCCAAAGGCGCTTTCTTTTTGTGTATTTTATTATAATGTCCATGTTCGATAAACAAAAGGCCTACCAGCTTAAAAAAAGGGCTTTGGAAGCACCCTAAAAAACTCACCTTTGGACCCTCTCTCTCAAAAGTATTGCCCCTCAGCTTTTGTAATCTTTGACCGGGCACTCTGAAGCAGCTTCTTGAATATTTAAATACATGAAAAAAGATTTTGTCACCTTTCTTGTACGATACGCGATCAGTGTTTTGAAAATGATGATATTTCTTTATTGAGCATCAAAAGATAAGTTCTTTTGAGCCTCTTCCCATTTCAAATTCACAAGCTTGTAAAATCTCAAGAGCAAGTATCTAACTCAAAAGGCAACAAACCTTCTTACAAAAGGAAGTTTTTCAATAGAATGAGATTATGACTCTCGCCGGCTATTATAATCTTTCCCAAATACTTATTTAATCAATACAATTATAATTATTTTTTTGGTCAAACAATCATAACTTAATTACCTAAGGTCTTTCTTAGGGGTGATCAGGTCCAGGGCGGATAGGGTTCAGACGTGGACCTTGTACCCGACCCTGTTATAACCGATTCCTCTTTTTTGGACCCTGTACCCTATCTTGTTTTTATTGGACCATGTTTTGGACCCGACCCTGTTTTTTCGGTTCTGGAACAATATCCTATACGGTTTCGAATTTTACATTAATTAGCGAAAAAATAACAACGCAATTCTCCTAACATTATAAGACAAAACAAAAATCCTAAGAATGCATAAACATTATCAACAAATATGGATCTAATATTAGTCGCATTCCCACAAATACTTCTAATATAACCTAATGTGCTCACGTATTTGTATGTGACGGAGCTCTTATTAAGATGATATCTTTCTTAAGTTAGACAGAGAATGCTTTAATTAGTGCTACAATAGTTAGTAGAATTTGTCCTACAACTATAGTAATAGTTGAAAATGGGACCATTAAAAAAGAAAAACAATGATGAGAATAGTTCTTCTTAACAATTTTTTCGAAACAATTTTCTCTTAACTTGATTCAAAGATAATCTTTCTTTTTTTAACATTTCTTCGAAGACAAAGAGAATCAAAAGCATTATACAGAGAGGCGATTTTTTTTTTAACAGGATAAAAACCGGTTCGATTCTGGGTGGGTCTTTGCTTGGACCCTGTTCCTAGACCGGTTTCAACCGGTTCCCAAAACCTGGAACCTGTTCCCGGACCAGTTTAACCGGGAACCGGTTCCCGACCCTATTTTTCGGGTGGTCTGGTCTAGGTTCCAGGTAAACCCGGTCCGGTTGCATACCCCTAGTCTTTCTTTCCCCAATGATTGGGAGGTGATTATAACTTTTGAGGGCAAACGAAAGGACAACTTCACATATAAATTATGATCAGGATATATTATTCATATAATTGATTATAGTAAATCCGTGTCAAAAAAATAGGTTTTTTTGAGCCTCTTTTCATTTCAAATTCTTTAGTGACAACAAGCGCATGTGATGCTGGCGTGTACATTCGTTTTATTTTTTTCTAAGGAAGATAATTGGATATCGAAGGGACGGACAATGAAAAGTTGGGATAGCGACGCGCCAATCCATACGCCAAAACCCTGTCAAAGTCGACCCGAGAAGCTTTAAGATAGCAAAGGCCAAAGATGAAGATGACCGTTTTGGCTTATTGCTTTTTTTTTTTTTCATCTGGCTACAAAATTGCAGAAATCTGATGGGGTCAATCCCAATATAATCCTTAACAAAATCCCTCGATCAATAGTCAAATATGAAGGCCTTCACTGTCCTTCCCTTCCAATCTGCTTCCTCCTACTGCTGCTTCTTTTGTATACACAATCTGATTTGTATCCGTATAAATCTATCGATCCTACTTCTTTTGTTGAACCACATCCAATTCCAACCCAAGTGAAAAGTTCTCGACTCGAAAGGCAAATAGGAGCGCCCTTTTTTTTCCCGAAATCATGGAATCCGAGCATCTAGGCGCAAGTTAACCATGAGTTGATACATCGTATAGGGTGTGACAGCCTCTTCAAATACACACAAAAGTTCCAATCCAAAAAAAAAAAAAAAGTACACACAGAAGTCCGTTAACTTGCCCTCTTTAGATAGAAACAAAACGGGGCAAGTCAACAAGCTTAAGCTCTAAACTAAAGGAAAGATTGCTGTGCTTACACACTAAACTACCTTTCTTCGAAAGCTCCGGGGGACCACCCATCACTAGTCTTCGGCCGGTGGGGTTGATTACATAAATCTTAATGATGCATGTGTTGATTAAGACTCAATACTTATGCGAGGAAAAAAAAACACAAAGTCAATTCTGGGTTCGGCAATACCCTCTCCTCTTAATGGAACTGCAAAGTCAAATCCTATCAAGTGTATGCGTGCCTCGGTTTAAAGGCTCTATCTCCATGATGTCTCTGAAGGTTGGTGAAAAAAGAATATCCGATGATGCAATGATGAAGTTTTCCGGTGGGATTGGCCTATTGGTCTTTTTAAGCCCTTGGCCCATTCTACATTCGCTTGCGTAGGCTTCAGCTTATAAAAGTGTGCACGAAATCATTTATATTTGCCTGTTTCTTTGTTTTTCTTTCCCCAAGAATAGATTTGGAGCAGACATCCGTTTAGCAATATAATTTCATTTTTCAATTTCTGCAATAAGTTTCTACTCCAGAAATAAATTTGGAATAAAAATCAGAAGTTAAAATTTTTTACTTCTTTATTTTTGGAACAAAAATGAGAAATAAAAACTTTTCTCATTACTTACTCTTGGTACCACCTGCCAATCATCCACCCGCCGCTGTTGCCGGTTGCCGATCACCGATCACCACCGCCCTCGACAATCACCACCGCCCTCGACGATCGCCAGTCGCCACCTTCGGTCTCTGCCCCCGACAGTCACCAACACCGCCACTAGTCGCCACCCGTCGACAGCCGACCATCGCATTCAGGAAGAAGAAATTTTATAATGTTGTAAAATGAATTTCTATTCCGAAAACAAAAATCTTATATTGTTATCAGACATCTATTTTATGTCAAAAATTCGTCTGGAGAATAGAAATTGATTTCTGGAATATAAATTTTGCCATGCGCGCCCTAAGTCTCCCTGCCCCCAGTCTCATCTTTATTTTAATTATCAAAAAAGGAAATTTAAAAGTCCATTATTAAGGTTTTGAGAGAAGGTGGATGATCATATTTGTAGGGTATAGTTTAATGAAGCTTGACATCGTGTACATACAGATGAACTAAGTTGCTTATGATTTAACTTTGCAATTTTCTAATATTAACCCTTTTTAATTGGTGCAATGCGCTCTTTAAAGTATTTGGTCCATTAGGTGTTGCTAATGTGGGCTTTGGCCAATCAACCCGCTTATGCCTATTTTTACTAACTTCCAAAAAAAAAAAAAACCTCGGACCCAAAAAGAAAAAGAAGAGAATATACCTAACTTGGAAGCAAGTTTTCCTTGGGATTGGTGACTTTATATATGAAAAGAGAATTACAAATTAGACTTGTCAAAATGAATAATGAACTTATTTCTTGAGTCATATTTGATAGGTTAGGTTATTATATAAATTAGTTATATTTTGTAAATAAATCATAAATGGGTTTAGAATGTATAAATCCAATATAATATAAATATTAAATGGGTTCCCAACTTATTTATACAAAACCTACCTCTATCTATGAGTCTCTTCACTTTCTCTCACTCTCTCCTGATCTTATTATCGTTTGATCTACGCTTTTTGCTCAATTTGGGTGTGAATTTCCTTAAATTGGGTCAACTATGAAAGTGTTTTATAAACATGGATAGAATTGAGTATAAATCACTAGGTTTTGTATCACATGAAAATAGTCAAAACAAGTTAAATAAGCCAATTTGAGTTGGATCATTTTGGATCCAACCCAATCCATCTTTCCTATAAACGTATGAACAGTTATCATTAGACAAGCAAGGGGGCCTGATACTTGCCAGGGCCTGCAAACTTGGTCAAGTCAGTTGGGTGGGCCTAGCTTAGGCGGGCTACAAGTGATTGCTGTTGATTTACATGTGAGAAATTAATACCACCGGCTAGTAGCCTTTTCTTGCAGTTAGTAATTTGGCATACCAGAAGGTAGAATTTCGATCCATTGTGAATTTACTAATTTTCTTGCTCTTTTTGTGGAGAATGACAAGCTATCCAGGACAATTACTGACTTACAGTTGGGCCATGGATTGGACATTGCTGCATCAAGTTCAGTTCAGACCATGAAGAGGGAGCAAGCCCTCCTGAAATTTTGTCGCGGAGGACCTCGTACCGCACGAGTTCGCATGGGGATCTCTGCCAGTCTTTGGATTTGGATCTGTGTTGACCTGGGTGGTCTCCAGGAAGCAAAAGCGAATTATAAATAAAAGGAGAAAAGTCTCCAGTCCCGATCACTTTCCCAAGACAGCACCGGCTGCAGAGCAGCAACACCAGCAGCGACATCGCACATGGCAGCTCCTCCTCCTCCTCCTGCTCCAAGCCACCAATCCCTCGCCCTCCCTCTGGCTCTCTCCCCGACACCATTGATGAAGTTGCTCGCCGTCTCTCTCCTCTGCTCTCTCTTCTTCATTCTTGGCTCTTACACCAAATACTCCGCCACCGTATCTCCTCCGCTTCGAGCTCCCCACCTGTCACCCTCTAGCTGTCTTCCTCTTCCACTCAACTTCACCACCACCCACCACTCCACTCTCTCTCCCAAGCCCCTTGACTTTGAGCCTCACCACACCATCCCTCTCCCTCCCCCTCTAGAAAAGACCTCCCATTTCTTGGCATCCTGCCCCAAGAAGTACGCCAACTACTGCCCCTGCCAGGACCTATCCAGGCAAAAGAAATTCGCCATTGAAAGGTTTTTCCACAGGGAGAGGCATTGCCCTGAGACCCATGAGCGGCTCCGGTGTCTGGTCCCAAGGCCGGCGGGCTACAAGAGCCCCTTCCCATGGCCCAAGAGCAGAGACTATGCCTGGTTCAAGAACGTGCCTTTCCCTAGGCTCATCCACTACAAGAAGACCCAGAACTGGATCAAGTTGCAGGGTGACCGCTTCTTCTTCCCCGGTGGAGGGACTTCGTTCCCGATGGGTGCCAAAGGTTATGTCGATTTGATGAAGCGGGTCGTGCCTTTGAAGTCCGGGGCTATAAGGACTGTTCTTGATGTCGGTTGTGGGGTAGGTGTTGCAAAATTTGTATGCTCCCTGCCGGAGTTTCTCTCTACCGTGCTTCTATTTTCCGTTGATTACATTGTACTTTGAGCTTTCCTTTGTTTAGCAAGTTGATTAGGATCAACTGATGCTTCATCTTGAGTGGGGAGACACTGTCTCTACCATCCATGTTCAGTAATTGCCCTGTTCTGACTGGTTTTGTGTCTAGCTCTTACGTTCATTTGAATGCTCTCTATGATAGGAATCGAGGATAAAACTTATAAGCGTGTATCGAATTGAACTGAGAAGGGACGCAGTTATATTCATTTGCATCGATACCCAATCCTGTTTGCTCCTAGTATCAATGTTTCATGAATACAGAAAAGCTATTCTCGTGTTTTCTTATAACTAAAAAATGAGTTACTTTGGGTTCTTTCCTTTGGTTTCTTCATTCACCACCCATGCGATCCTTTAATAAAGTGCTTCAGAGAATCATGTTGCATTGAACAATAGCATGCTTGTCTACCGTGGAAATGGCTCCGAGTGCCATAACACCTTTCTAAATTGGTAACTTGGCTACATATTACTAGCGGAATCAATTGCTTCTTGACTTTTTTTTGTACTTATCTGCTCTTCAAATCCAGTTAAATGCATTAAATTTTTCCAGGTTGCAAGCTTCGGAGCTTCTCTGTTGGATCTCAACATCATTACTATGTCAATTGCCCCAGTAGACATACACGAAGCTCAAGTACAATTTGCCTTGGAGAGAGGACTTCCAGCAATGCTCGGCATACTAAGCACCTACAGATTACCGTACCCATCAAGATCTTTTGATATGGCTCATTGTTCTCGCTGTCTTGTTCCATGGACTAATTACGGTAGTCATCCTCACATCCTCTGCTTACATTGGAACTAAACTCCTTTATTCCTTATCTGGACTTTGGAGTTGAAGCAATTGGATTTTTCCATAATATAAGAAGACTTTGTAGAACTGGCCGGAAAAGTTGCCCTTTCTGTCTTTCGAATTTAGGCATCTTCTAGAAATGCTTTAATATGTTGAATTCTTCTATGGAAATGACAATCTTATCAGAAGTTGACCTGCTTCTTTACTAGTATTGTCTACTATGAGTGAGGAATCATAGGATTCTGTGAATCTATAGCTCTGTACTCCCTTAACTCAAAAATCTATTATCTCACCTTTGTTCTCTGTTTTCTACACGTCATTCTTATCTAAGAGAATTTTTTGTCAAGTGGTTTCAACGGCATGATATAACCAAATTTTCCATGTAAGCAGTAGCAGGATGGAATAGTCTTCATTCCATTTGATACCGAGAATCTCTGTTCTAACCTGGGCTTCAGAATAATCCTCTTGCATGCCATTTATTCATACAATTCTACTCTCCAATTGTTCATTCTTTGTTGTTGCCTGCAATGTCACAATCTCTAGATGGACAATATCTGATGGAAATCGACAGGGTGCTGCGCCCCGGTGGTTATTGGGTGTTATCTGGACCACCTATAAGTTGGAGGACCAGCTACAAGGGTTGGCAAAGAGAGGCCAAGGAGTTGGAACACGAGCAAATTGTTCTTGAAGATCTTGCCAGGAGGCTGTGCTGGAAGAAGATTGCTGAAAGGGGACCCATCGCCGTTTGGAGAAAGCCTACCAACCACGTGCATTGCATCCAAAAATCGAAGGCTTGGAAGTCACCCAAGTTATGTGCTCAGGGTAATCCGGATGCTGGTTGGTGAGTTTCTTCAGCTCGTAACTTACACTTCTGGCCTAAACTTGAAAAACCCCATTCTTCGCTCTTGATCAGCACTGTAGAACAATGCCCATTGTCATTTGGCGAATTAATGTGAATATCTACTGCTCCTTGTGGGCAGCATGCTTCTAATGATAACCTAATGATATCCCATTCGGCCGTGCAAAAAAGGAAATTATGAAAAACGTAAAATGTTCAACCAATGGACATCTTGCAGATGATTTATTTATTAATGCAAAAGCAAATTACGTTTTGAAGATACACACAACCATTTCTAGGGTTGACTGGTGTTCTGGTTGTAAGTTCTGTACTTCTAAGGATGGTACAAGCGGATGGATGAAAATGGCAAGTTGATAGGTTTGTCGGCTGTCTCTGACAATTTTCTGGTTCATGCTCATTCTGTTTTTCTTCCAAGGTACACGAAGCTAGAAACATGCATCACTCCTCTGCCGGAAGTCAAAGACATCCATGACACATCAGGTGGTACCCTTGAGAAATGGCCAAAAAGATTAAATACTGCTCCACCAAGGACAAGAAGTGAGATGGCAGAACGAATTGCAACTAAGGCCTTCAATGAAGACAATCAGTTATGGAGAAAGAGAGTTTCTTATTATGAGATAATTCTCAAATCCCTCGCCCGAAGAAAATATAGAAATATTCTTGATATGAATGCTGGCCTTGGAGGATTTGCTGCTGCACTGACTAAGTATCCAGTTTGGGTGATGAATGTTGTCCCATACGATGCGAAGAATAATACGCTTGGCATTATCTATGAGCGTGGCCTTATTGGAACATACATGAACTGGTAAGAGCTGTTGATCTCTCTGTAGATATATGAGTGTAGATGTATTTTTCTGTCTTTTCTCTAATAGACCTGGAAATTTCCATAATTTATTTGAGATCTCGCCTTTTCTGATCTTTGAGTATAGACCACAGAACTTGATGATTTTACGGAAGATATGCTCTTGGGATACATTAGAGAATCATATATCTGTTGATCATAATTTAGTGACTGGAAAATATATGCTTGCAGGTGCGAGGCCTTCTCTACATATCCTCGGACTTATGATTTGATTCATGCCAATGGTCTATTCAGCATGTACATACCCAAGTAAGTACTACAGCTCTGTCTCTGTTCCTTATGAGGTATTTGGAGTTAGATGTTACCCATGAACCAAAAGTACGAAAAACTAGGAAACATTCTGCACCAAATCTAGCATCCATGATATGTCATCTCAGGTTCATTATCTCTGCCTGGTATTTAGATGCATACAATTTCATCATCTGCTTTCATTCCCCCAGAAGCCATACATTGTGCAGAGTGTGTTAGTGGTTGCTTTCATTCTGTCCAGTTTATGGGCGATAAAATGGTATGGTATGGAATAGATTAGGGACATCATCTCTTTTTGGTGCAACGAAATGGATAGGACACGAGAAAGAAGATCCCATTATAACACTTCTAATTTTACCATGCTATATGCAGGTGCGACATTCTCGATATCCTCCTTGAGATTTATCGGATCCTTCGCCCTGAAGGTGCGCTGATCATAAGGGATCATGTCGACGTAATTGTCAAAGTGAAAGATATAGTGGAGCAAATGAGGTGGAATGGCAAGGTATTTCACAGCGAGAACGGGCCGTACCATCCTGAAAAGGTTCTTCGCATCGACAATTCCGAGCAGATAAGTTCGTGAGTCATTTTTTGTACAGCATATTCGAAGAATCAAAGCCTCTGTATCATTATAGGTCTAGACTTTACCTCGATTAGATGCATCTGTTTTGAGTTCTTGAGAGGAAGTTACCGGCAGCAAGGTGTCTTGGAAGGCACTGATCCATTGAGAATTCAAATGCCAAGAAGTTTCCGATCATTGACATTGGCTGGCAAATGCCTAACATCCCTGACCATTTCGTCGTAACTTATGTATTCTCAGCTTACCTGAATGGATATATGTTATTTGAATGTGTCACGGGCCGATACTTTACTTCACAAGCCGGGCAGTGGTTAGACCTCAACCGTCAGCCTAAGTTTGTTGCATTTTTAGCTCAGGAATTCGATCAGCCTCCTCCGCCATTCTGCTATATTGACAGGGTTTAGCAGTTTCGCAAGAACTTCCTGCAACGAACCAAAGCACGATGTTAATCCTCGAAGCTGTTTTAGGAAGTTCCTTGCGACAAAGCCGATGTCGCCCCGGACTTGTTTGATGCATAAAAAGCATCAGATCCCTATGCAGACAATACCTCAACATGTATCAAATAAATCATTGATCTTTGGAGAAGTTAAAGGAAGTTTCGGAATGATGCGGTTTCAATGTTAAAAACAATGGTAAATATCTTTAGATCTCAGCATTTCGTATTCAGAAGGAAACGATAGTTTGACGGTTAGGTTATAATTGAAACAAAGTTTAGTTGTGAGGTCTTTTTTAAGATTAAATTAAAAGATGGGGCTACTTTGAAAAATGAACAAAGGGGTTTATCGTTCAAAAAAAAAAAGTACACGACTTTTCCGGTTTCGGTTGGGTTGTATTTGAAACAAAGTTTACTTGTGAAGTCCATTTTAAGATTATATTAAAAGACGGGGCTACTTTTGCAAAATGAAAAAAATGGGATATCATATCCATATCTATTTCCCTCCCTCAAAAACCCATCCAAAACCTCCGCTCCGTCGATCGCCATGACCGCCACCCCCCTCCTCCGCCCTCTTCCACCTCTGACCGCCGCCGCCGCCAAACTCCCCTCCCTCGCCGTCCCCGCCTCCGTCACAGTCACGGCCTCTCCGTTCCTCTCCCTCCCAAACCTCACTCCGCCACTCATTCACAGGAAGCGTGCGAGGCAGAGCCCCTTCCTCGTGCGCGTCGACGACGGCGATGCCGACGGCGGCGGCCCCGACGACTACGACATGGACGAGGACGAGGTCGAGGAGGTCGACAACAAGAAGGATTTCGAGGTCGAGTACGACCCTCTCACCATGGCCGCGTCCCTCGCCGCCGCTTCCGGCTCCGCTGACGGCGACGACGACATTGCCATGGTCCACAGCAAGAGCTTCGTCTCCATCCAGGGTTGGGACTCCGAGATGGTTGTCGATTACAGGATCAATGAGGACGAGTTTCACAAGATCAGCTTGCTCGACTGTGATTTCTTCATCCGGAAGCCTCCGGACCCGGATAACGATGTCTATGATTTCAGAGAGGTCTGCTAACTCTCTCTCTCTGGTTCACTGAGCTTGTTTAAGAACTGAGGGGATTTTTTATCATTTCCACAGATGTATGTAACTCCTCCAGACACTGATATATATTCGATTCCTAAAGTGCTTGCACCGATCCCTCAAAAGGTAATTTAGCTTATGAGAGTTTACCTTCAAATTATGCGGTATGGATGTGACATTGTGACGCTTCATCACTTGTCACTGGAATGGCTCTGCTATGATATTCGTAATTCAATTGCTGGACATTAATCCCTTGATTGGCAAAGTTTGGTGCTTGAGATAGAACGTATCATGATGTTTGGGTCGTCTTAGGCTGTTTTTACGGATAAGTTTTTGTTCTATGTCCCATTTGCAGTACATTCGATGTGCAATGAGTGATTATGGATGCTATAATGTCACCGAGCCACCGATTGATGCACCCCGAGATCCTATGTATAAGTCTGAGAGGGAAATCACTAAGGTAACAGGCTGGAAGGAAAGCATGTTTTAGTTACTTTTGATTCCTCCATTTCACTATTTACTATTCTGGATGCTGCTGATGAAGTTGTTGAATAATTTCACACTTTACCTCTATTTATTTGATTAGAAGGATATCATTAAGTACATTGCAGTAAACAAGAAATGCTAGATTGCAAAAGAGTGCATGCCAATTATGGAATAAATGACAAATAAAGTCTCTTGATTTCCGAAAAATCTTATTATCTAGATACTCGATCCCCTCAGATCTCAGTATTATATTTTTGATCTTTTATCTAATTGTTATTGGTTGGAAAACATCCACATCTTCAGCTTGATCATGGTAACCTGTCATACTAGACGTCTCCCTTCCAATTCTCATCGTAAGATCATCAGTTGTTTTTCCTTCTAGATGACTCTCTTATTAAGAGTTAGGTTCGACAAATACTTGTGACATGTCTCATGGTTTATGGTAGGAACTGAATCCTCGGCACTTGAGTTAATACTTGTTAATACTTTCTGTTCTCTGCAATATTCAGACTAAATTATATCCTAATTATCCTCCCTGGTTTCGCCTTCTTGTAGATATAGTATTTTCCCCTCTCTGTTCTTACCTCTTTATATTACAGAAATTTGCTGGAAGGAGTTCCTCGTCATATTTTATTGAATTCTTTTTGTTTTCTTCTAGTGAATGACCATTGCTATTAATTGATGGCATGACTTGTGTCTTCTGCTGCAGGTTTTCCTTACAAAGCACTACAGGAATCGGAGACTGGGTGACCCAGAATTTGTTCTTGACTTTGAGGAGATATATGTGATTGATTCGAAAACAAAATCAATAACCAGGGCGAAAGTGATTGTAAGATTTTTATCTTTTTTCAGACTATTCTTGATTTGTTATTTCAGAGATCGAGTAGTTGAGCATATACTGCAAATGAAAACCAAAATGGACCCTGCAAAATTGAGTAAATAGAGGTCTATAGGTGGTTGTTTTCTTCCTTATTTTTTGTTCATGACCCATGACCCAGTTAGGTGGAGGGTTTGGCCGGAGGGTTTGGCAGGTTTGGGTTTGCAAAAGCCAGTACACAAATAGAGCAGTGGCATGGGAATCTTAGTGTGTCTCTGGTCTGAATCTATTTGCACCCACTTCTTCTGGTTTGCATGATCTTTAATGCCACTTTTTTTCAAATCCCATTTTTATTGGATACCATTGTTCACTACAAATGGCAATCCAAGTACTTGGACAAATTTTGCACAAATAGAAAACTACTGTGACAAGTGAAAAGGAATTGTACCTTCAGTGGTGGAGCTTTTTAATGGTATAGTTTCTGGCAATTATCTCTGAAGACATGGATGTTGATGATTGATCTTGTTTCATGCTGGTTGGCCTCATAAGAATCATGAGCAGTGTCCTGCATTTATGCATGAATGTTAAATTTATCCTGATGGACCTTCTTTGTAATACTTTACTTTAATTCACTCACATGCCTTCAAGCCGGGATATTTACCTTTCTTCATTCTACAGGTCACGGTTCCAGGAGGAAGAAATAGGAATAGGAAGGATGACTTGCTCGTGATACGTGATAATGGGACCTCCTTCAAGATAATTCATTCTGTGAGTATCTCGGATTAGTCTTGTCACTTCAATTTGTACTTTGTAAAGAATATACTATCACCCTTTTGAATGTGCATTGATTGAGTAATTCATCCTTCTTTCATTCTTTCAGAGTGAGAAAGACGATCCCACCACAGTTATAGAGAGGGAAGAGTGGGTCAAGACAAGGCAAGACATGGAGAGACATCTGAGGAAGTTAAGAGACTTTAGCATTTCAAATTGGTTCTAGATTCACATAATCTAAAGAGCACTCATTGTAAATTAGGATGTCAGATGTCGAATATCACTTTGGAGGTCCCTTGCTATGATAATTTCAATGAATTATTCTGCGATTGTATTGTGACCATGGGGATGGCCTCTGTGTTCAAATAATATCTATCCTGTCATGTTTGAAATTTTGATGATAGTATCATCAGTCGAAATGATATCTATCCTATCATGTTTAAAATTTTGATGATAGTGTCACGGGTCGAGCGTTCCCTTAAAACCTTCCCACTCAACTCACAAGAATTCTAGAGAGAAACACTAGGGAGAGAAGCTCTGGATTTACTCTTATAGAATGAGATGATACAAATGAGGGGAGGAGACCCCTATATATACAAGTACAGGGCAAACCGTATCTGTAAATCTCTTCTCGATCTAACGGTAGAGATTGTATCTCCCCAACTACCACCTATCTGTCTTAATTACATAGGTGTATAATTACCGTATCGCCCGTCCCTAGAAATATTCTAGAAGACTCAAGAAAAACCCTAGAACTTAGGGATATCAGTTGAGGGTCACTCGTTCCAAGAATCGGTCACGGCGTCATGTAGAAACCCTCTTGGATTGTTCATATCTTCGAGCCATGACAATAGCATGGCTGGTATGGTGTTATCCAAATGTGTATTGCATTTTGACATATGCTAACCCCATCCTCAATACTTTATGCCTCAATTTTTATGACATCGGAGATAATTTTTACCTGGATTATTTCAAGTAAAAGGATTGTCAAGTTTTAATTGCAATCTAGGTGTAGTATTATTCTCTGAGTAAAATAATGGGAGTGCAGTTTTGCCTGTTGGCGAGATTGTGACACCTGCAAGACACGAAGGGAACCAGAATATAAATTTTGGAGAACATTTTATGCCAACGAGAATACGTAGAAAAGGGATAATTTTAAAAAGAAGTCATAAAATTATTGCATTTATACTAATTCAATGTTAAAATTTTTAATTTGACTGATCGAGTCATAAACCTTTTGACTATTTGGTAATGTAGTTCTTCTAGCCAATTTTGATCAAAAATTGTCGATATAGATGTCGATCGTTCTTCATAACACGGTGATCATTAATATGAACAATTTTTGTGTAAAAAAAAAAAAGCCCCTGCTCCACTTAAACTGAGAGTAAACATAAAAGGGACAGGGCTTTTGTCCATTAAAAAGAAAGAGGATGGAGTTGAGTTATAAATTTGAAGCTATGCAAGTTTTGAACTGTGAGGTCCGGATTATGAATTATTAAGTTGTGAAATTATATAGAAATGATAGTTTTGATGTTTTGTAGAGCTGTGAGATTTGACTCCGACCAAAATTGGCTAAAATGACTACATTAACAAATCATCATAAGATTTAGACATCATTTAACCAAATTAAAATATTTAAAATTGAATTGGTGTTTTGGGTTTCTTTGGCCATGTCGCCCTTCTAACCACATCAAAATGATGTCGTTTTGGATTTATTTGGCCATGTTAGCACCTAAAATGACGCCATTTCGACTTCAATTCATCGGAAAAGTGCCACGTCAATATTTTAACCAGATTTTCTCGTTATTAGCACTTAATCGATCATTTTTGCTCTGATTTTGACATTTAAGTGTATCTTTCCGAACTTTTGACACTTAAGTGTCTTTTCGTGCCAAATTTTGGCACTCCAGAAGCCCGCATGTCATTTTGCAGCAAATCAATGTTTGTTCCTTCGAAACTGAAGTTGCTGCCTCTTGTAGTTTGTACATGGCAGCGAAAATTGCTCGAAAACAAGTCAAAACACTCGTACTTCTTACCCTAAAAACACTTGAATACGTGATTTCAATAGGATTGCAGGCTCGTGTGAAATACTTGTTCTTGTGCTGAATTTATTAGTTTTTTCAACTCTTATTGAAATCATCAAACGGGCGAATAAGGTTTTGTCTTTTGAATACTAATTCGCAGGTACGCTATACTTGTCATTCTTAGCATTTAGTAACAATGATGGTGAGATCACCTTGGAAAAAACATTTCGCCAATGATGAACATATTCTGATTTATCGATAATTCAACTCTTGATCTTTGGGATTCCCGCATATTTTCCAAGTGTGCAAAATATGCAAATTTTTTCTTGGAATTTTTAGAAGTTAGGAAGCGGCATGAAGAAAATTCTCTAATGTCTTGTTCGACATCATAATTTTGGATAGATTGGATTCTATGAACACTCCAAATCAGGCTTGATTACAACAATCAAACTGTCTTATTCTCACTTTCATAGTGCACTTGCTTTGCTCTATGTTGCTACAAGGGGGGACACCGGTTTTCCTTGCACAATTTTATTTCTCGAAACAGAGGACAAGGGACCTCTTGGTATGTATATAAATATAGACATTGTGTGTCCACAAACTTCACAGCATTGCCATTTTAGCTCGTCATTCTCAAAATGGAACCGGAACTCAGGAAGAAGCTGAAGGGGGGATACAACTTGGGAAATCTTGAAGAATTCGTTCGATATGAATTAGAAGAGAGATGAATTGGCTATGTGGACGAGGCATGATGCCTCGATATTGGAAGCAATTGAGGGAGCAAGGTCATGAATTTGGACAAACGCGGTTCAAAAGATTGACATTGCATGTGTGTTTTCTTTAGTGAGCTTATGTTTGGGTGCTCTTCGTTTTGCGCAATGTTTATCTATGCCACAAGTTAATCTAATATATATGAGTAAATGTAGAAGGAAGGATCCTTTGATGTTTTATAGTTCATTTTATGATTGCCATGGTCTCTTACGTTTCGAACGAATTGGGTCACCTCGTTGGTCATTGATTTTTTTTCAACTCTTTGAATTAGATCCAGTGATCCATGTGTGTCCAGCAGATATTCTTGCGAAAGCTTAAACTTCTGCAAAGCAGATCCGTGATGAATTATCAAGCGATTATCTAGACGCATGCCTCTTGTGTTAGAGGTGCTTCAGAAAACGAAACTTAAAGTGAGTGGATGTAACTTCGTCACATGTACATGTGAAGAGGAACAAAATGATAATAAAAGAAATCAGATAGCATAACAAGAAGAGAGAGATTAGGATTCAAGCTGTTGATTTATGCTGTAATACCGCTCGCTAGAAAATCGTTTTCTGGCCATAAGTTTAATTATAAGGAAATGAGCTCATGGTCAAGTGCATATCTTAAGTTCCATTTATTTCGCGAAAAATATTTTTTGAGAAAATATTTTTCTCATTTTCTAGTATTTGTATCGGTTAGAAAATGAGTCAATGAAAAACCTATCTTAAACTCAAGAAAGTAATTTTTTCTTTAAAACAATAAAAATCATTTTCTAAAATATAACCAAATATCGACGCTTAGATGAGAAACTCTAAATTTGGGTACGTAACCCTAACGCTCATTCCCAATCCCTAAAATTGAGGACTAGACCCTAGGCACCCGAGTAGTGGTCTATCGAGGTCGTGCTAGCGACCTTGGTGCCTCCACCCAAGCCCAACAAGGCCAGACTCAAGACCTTGGTTTCCATACTTCAATTCCCTACACTCAGGCTAGAGACCCTAGTGCCCATGCCTAAATTTCATGCACTCGAGCCTAGAACCATTAAGGTTGAATCCTAGGACCCTAGTGCCCATGCCCAAGGTCGTGATCGCTAAGGTAAGCTCAGCCTCAATGGACCTGAGTGCAAGTGCCAAGAACCCGACATCGGGTGCCAAGGATCCAAGCACGAGCACTGTGGTCCCAAGCTCAACCTTTGTAGACCCAAGCTCTAGTGCCAAGGACCTAGAAATGGGCACTAAGATCCTAGGCCCAACCTCGATGGAACTAGGCCCAAGCGTGAGGGTCCCGAGCCCAACTCAATGGACCCAAACATGGGTAACAAGTTCCCGAGCCTTGGCCTCAATGGATACGGACACAAACACCGGGGTTTCGGGCCTTGACCTTGATGGGTCCGAGTCTGAGTGTGGGCATCGAGTTCTTGAGACCCAAGTCAATGGTCCCAGACTCAGGCACAAGGGATCTAGGCTTGACATTGGGGTCTTGAGCCCGAGCATAGCACCAACACCCCAAGCCTCACCTTTCTGGACTCCGGCTCACATGTTGAGGTCTTGGGCCTAGTCATCAAGGACCCGAGCACAAGTATCAATGTCCCAAGCCCAACCTCAATCAACTAGCACTCAAGTGTCAAGGATCCAGGTCACCGGAGTCCTCGACCTAACCTCTAGGGACCCAGGCCCAAGCTCGAGCACTAGAGTCCCACTCTTAGCCTTTGTGGACTCGACCATGAGCACTAAGGCCTATGTGGACTTAGGCCAAGGCCTCGAGAAGCCATGCATGAGCATCAAGTTCTAATTTTGGCTTATGTGGACCTAAGACCAATGCCTATGCTTTTTCTTGAGACCCAAGTGCCCGTGCTTCAATACTTGTTATGAGGTCCATCGAGTTGGGCCTAAAATCTTAATGCCTATACACAAATCACTGGCACCTGAAAAGTAGGTGTAATTAGGAAAATTAAATTAAATTTTCCTTTGCAAATAACAGAAAATCAGTTCTTTTTCAAATTTCGACCTCATTTTCCGTTAAAATCACTTTTTGAAAAACATTTTCCATGAAACCAAAAGAGGCTTAAGAATGAACCAAATCATTCATATGTAAATCCCATTTGATATTATACTCGGGCAAAGATACTTCAATTTTGAACTTAGCCATTTAGTTAATTAATTCATAATGTAACATGTCACCAATTATCTGTATAACAACAAATATGACTATTTTTCACAGGAAGAAATATAATATTCTTGCTGATTTGGGCTTGGCTTCCATGGATAAAGTAGCAGACACAACCTTTGTCCACACTGTTTGTGATTGCTCCCAGTAAATTCCTCAGGACTAAATACATCCCTCCTCATCCAATACAAAGAGTGGAAAAGAACAACTACGGAAGCATAGAAGCGCCCAATGAATTAGTAAGGTATACTTCAATTACCCAGGATAGGAAGAATCTCAAGCATCTCCTATTGATTCCATTCATAAAACTAGATAAACGCCAAAAGACTAGGATCAAAACAAGAAGAAAGGAGGGACAGTTCTTTCAGTGCATTTCTTCCTACACCTCCCACAGAAGCTCTTAGCCTTGGCGCCACAGAACTCCCCCTGCAATTTCTCAGCAATGGTACCTTCCTCGGCAGCATAATGGCCTTAACACCAGAAACATCTTCAACTGAATGGCTGTCTAGAAAGTTTCCTACTAATTATTAATGTTCATTCCCTGTTGCAGCGACTAGACAACACTCCCTCTCATGGCATTGAAGAAACTCCCCAAAAGTAAGCACTGTGTCCAAGGGCTCTCCTCACCATGCTATGAATCCACGTATCGGTAGAGGGAGTAGATCTGAGCAAAGCCCAGTCTGATGATCTAAGCACTTCCTGCACCACATCCCACCCTGTGGCTATTACTTACTAGCAAACTTTGGCAACTCTGTGATTTCACTTCACTGACGAGTCACCTGAACCAAACCTGGAAAGGAGATAACAAATCAAATAATAAAAGCAGTCTTTTATAGGGGAATGGTCCAACAGGCAGAACGCAGAGTACTATTATATAAGCAAGCAATCTTCCAGATTCCAAAAGCAACACGAAGTGAGCTAGGATATACCTGCACATTGTCACGTTTGGATGCTCCAGCAGTGGCAAAGGCCGTAGATACTGCTGCATAAGCAAGCTGCATAGAAATAGTATCTGAGATCCCAGATATGCAACGGGAAATGAAAACAAAGAGGTCAGCATAGGACGGTAAAGGAGCATTACATATGTGATCATTTGTTTCTATCAACAAACTGGAGAAAGCATCGTGTAGTCTGATTCTGTCAGAATGCTGAATTCACTCCATCAGCAAATCACTATTAACTCCTAGCACAGATATGCCCTATCCAGGCACCGTAACTGGAAGCATTGAACAAACTCAAAGATATAAAGCCAAGCATAAGGATTAGAACAAATTAAGCACACTACGTACAAACAGCAATCTGGATAAAGGCGCCAATCTGACCATATATGCCTTTCTTTTTCATTGAGTTGCTTTGCAATTTGCACCTATGGCCCTTTTTCCTGATAAGAATATCATCAGCAGTCCAACACCATGGAATTCTGGGGTTTCCATACAAGGCCAATGCCAGTAGGTTCAGCAGAAAGCCATAGAAAAGTAGGTGACGTCAACCTTTTACAGCCGTTCCTTCATCTTTGACCCACACAATATTCTGTTTTTGAAAGATCGAAGAAGATAAATTTTGGGTGATAATGGAAGACGCAACACGAGAACAAATTTTTTAAATTGTAGGAACAGAAGCTTCAAACAATTAAAATGCTATAATGTATCTGGAGGACAACATTAACAGGTTTCAACAGAAATATTTCATTGAAATAGCAAATCCTATTAGGGGAAAATGAATGAAACGTTCAAGAAATTAAATCTCGATCATTGCATCTATAATATGCATGGGAATGACACAATCATGATAAAACGGATTTTCTGACATTGTAACCACATCGTATGTTTATACATACAGAACTCATTTTCTCAAGAGATTTCCACAAATTAACAATCCCGAACAAAGTTATAACTGTTTCAAAATATACAGCTTCCAAAATTAAATGGCTACATACCACCTACATGACATGTATACTAATGTTTTTGGCAGGGTAGAAGAAGACATGAAAGGAACATTTTCATCATGAGTGGACTTAACCACGTATTTCCTAGCATAGGAAGGATTCCTCCACCAAAAAGTATCTTAGTGAAGCACCAACAATCCTACATTGGTGGACACAGTTTACATATTCTATGAGTGGGATGACAGAAATTGCATTCTCCAGGTCTGACTGCACAAATTACAACTCATCACAACTGTAACAGACTACAACAGAATAACAATATCGGTGCATGTTACATACTGCCTATATGGCGGCTAGGGATGAGCAGAATTGTTCACAAAGGGATGGCAGACCAATAACAAAAATCAAGGCAGCTAATCAAAACCACAATTGTGTTAACATTTGGCAGACCAATACATCCTTCTGCGTGCATGCATGTCAAGGATATTGGCATTTCTGTGCATGCACGTGAAAGAGAGAGTTACATGTGTAGAACGAATGGCAAATTTGTAAGAACTGCCCACCTACATTTACTATAAACTTGACAAAATTGAACAATGAGTAGATCAAATTGTATGTTCCAATCACCAAGGTCTTCAGTACTCTAAAAGTTCAGCAAATCTGCTCTTTCTTTTTCTAAAACTATCGAGTTTTTCAAACAAACTAATTAGTCCAGTAGTATCAACAAGGCAGTTTCATTACCATAAGATAATAGGATTTCATGAAGCAACAGATAGATATCTAATTTCACTTCACTACCAATCTGGACTATGCATAAAGAGCGAACAGAAACTGTCCATGTCCCAAAATTTAAGCACATCATGATGAGAGAAAGAGAGAGAGAGAGAGAGACAAACCATGTGGCATAAACTGTCTGACAGCTGCAGAACTTCATCCCATCTATGGACTTTGATGAGGCCTCTTATGAGGTCTATAAATGTGCTTAAGTTTGGAATACCACCCTGCTTTATCAAGTCTGCATACAGCTCAAAGGCCTTATCAACCTTACTGGCAAGAGAGACACTTTTGATAAGTGAAGCATAGACTGTTTTGTAGCGAGCTAAACTAACTAAAGATGATCTAATCTCTTCATGCAGATCCAGAGCTATCTCCAATCGTCCAGCCTTGACAAAATTATCTATCAAAACATTGTAGACTGGAACAAGAGGCACCGAATTACCGGCACCCATGTCATCTAAAAGCCCAAGCGAAACTATAAAGTCACGATTAAAACCTTCAATGACTTTACGGTACCCAGCTACATGCCTAGGCCAATATGTGAGTTTCATC
This sequence comes from Corymbia calophylla, assembly GCA_014182845.1. Lineage (NCBI taxonomy): Eukaryota > Viridiplantae > Streptophyta > Magnoliopsida > Myrtales > Myrtaceae > Corymbia > Corymbia calophylla. The sequence goes on from CM024693.1 coordinate 269,176, forward strand.
TCATCCAGAAGTTTATAAGCATCATCAAGAAGGCCAGCAGCACAACAATGGTTTATTAAAACCCCATAAGTCACAAAATTTGGAGCACAACCCTTAGAACGCATCTGTTCAAAAAGCTCAAAGCATTTATTGATTCTGCCTGCTTTACCAAGACCATCTATAATTGCAGTATATGTCACGACATTAGGATGACAACCCTTTTCCTCCATCATCACCAGAAGTCTACATGCCTCATCATTCTTTCCCACTTTACATAGGCCATCAATCATCTCAGTGTAGGTGACGACATTAGGAACGCAAGAGTTCTCTAGCATTTTGGTTAAAACTTTTAGAGCAAGATCGAGCCTTTTATCCTTAAACAATCTGTCAAGCAAAGAACTGTATGTATACACATTAGGACTATACCCAGACTCTGACATCTTAGCAAAAACCTCTTGTGCTTCATCAAGTTTCCCAACCTTACAGAATCCATCTATGAGAGCATCATAGACAATTTGGTTTGGTTCACAGCCTGCCACTGACATGGCATCTAATAATTCACGAGCTTCTCTGACCTTGTGAGCTTTGCATAAACCATCAATTAAAGCCCCGTAAGTGAAAACATTTGGTTCTGTTAATTCATTTTCACTGACTCTAAAATACATATCTATATCAGCGAGACTTGCATTTCCCCTCATTTTCGAATATATTCGGCATGCCTTCTCAATTTCTCCAGCTTTACAATGACCATCAATCAAAGCAGTAAATGTAACCACATTAGGAGAGCAACCTTCAGATAACATAGACTCGAAGAGTTGATTCGCACAAGAAAGCTTCTTTGCCTTGAGATGAGCGTGGATGAGAGCAGTGTAAGTCACCACATTAGGTGCACAGCCATCTCTCACCATCTCGTCGAACCAACGACATGCCTGCTCAATCAGTCCAGCCTTACAAAAACTATCAATCAGAGTTGTGTATGTATAAACATCAGGAACAACACCGTTACTCTTCATCTCTTCAAACAATGTAAACGCTTTATCTACCTTGGATGCATCACACAGGAAACTGATCACTTTGGAGTATGTGCTACAATCAGGTATGAATCCTTTAGTCATCATCTCGCGAATGATGCGATGTGCTTTCTCAAATTTTCCAGCCCCGCACAGACATCGAGCAAAGTTTGTCACATTTACTTTATTCAACACAACCCCAGCATCCAGCATTTCATCATAAGTATTCTCAGCTAATTCAAGTACATCTGAGCCAGGCAATTCCTCATTACCACATAGTCCACCAAGTAATACATTGTAGACCACATAACCAGGACGATACCCACATTTAACCATTTTTTTCAGCAACTTATATGCATAAGAGTAGTCCCTCAAATTACAAAAAGCATGAACAAGAGAAACAAATATTTGGTGGCCTGGATAACAACCCTCAGGAATCATCATATTGATAATCCTCTTGCACCTGCCTAACTGTCTTTTCCTCAAACACCCAGAAAGCAAAACATTGTAGGTCACAACATTGGGGATGCAAGAACTAGAGCGCATCCTATCCAAGAACTCCATAGCTTCGTCAAAAAGTGAAGCCTCACATAAACCGGCTATCATTTTTGTGTAAAGTACAGTGTCAGGAAGGAATTCTTCACTCTCGATCAACACGAGGGCTTCCCTCCACTTCCCTGACCTGCAGAGGGAATATGCAAAACAACCTAAGGTATGGCCATCCATATGAAACCCCGAGTCTGACATTTCCCTGTGAACTAAATAAGCTGTATCTAACCTATCAGCTTTAAGAAAAACTTGAACCAAAGCATTATAAGTCGATTGAGTTGGTCTGTACCCAAAATCCTTAAGCCTCCCTAATTCTTCCAGAGCTAAGTTCCACAATCCATTTCGACAACATCTTTGAATCAAAACATTAAGCAACTTTCCGAGGATTTCCGCATCTTCGACCTTTATATCTCTCCAAAACGATTCAGGTATTCTCTCACTATCATCACAACCTAGTCTTTCCAGCAATGCATTATACACAGCCGCCGTATGAGTATATCCAATTTGTCTACCTGCCCACAAAAAGAACTTAACAGCCAATTCTGGGTTTTTTACAATTTTCAAAATCTCAATCACCAGATATGGATTCAATTTTTCTCGAAACTGTCTGAGAAGCTTCTGAGTTTCGTTCCCAAACCCATCCTTGCAATTTTCAATGGCATTCACAACTAAAACAGCATCGTCTTTTTCACCCTTATCTCGACCGAGATCATGGGCAGAGGATTTTCCGCCGCGCCTCGAACCCGACAACGATTCGCTCAGGAACTCGAACTCCGCAGCCGAAAAGGCCTCGACCCGAGAAGCCCCGGCCAGAGCCGGGTCGTCCGGATGAACCAGACCCTCGAGATCGTCCGGCGAAGAGGTGGAGAAGAACCTGGTATCGTCGGACCCAGACAGGCACAGCACGGGGGGGACCTCGAGAGAAGCGAAGGGGCGAAAGCGGGACGAAGGGGGCGCACGAGAAGTAGGAGGGAAAGCGACCAGCTTCTTCCTAGGCTCGGAGGTCGAAAGAGCAATGGGAGTAGAGCGGCGAAGAAGGTGCTGGAGCCCTCTTCTGCGCATATCTGGGTTGAACGCTCCCAATGGGGGGATGTGCAGACAAAGGACTTTAAACCCCCGGGAAGCGTTTCCTTATTAGGGTTTAAAAGGTAGTCGGGGATTTTGAAGAAGAAGAAGACGGCATCAAAGTTCTCTTTTTTGCTTTCGGTGAAAACGGGGTATCAAATCAAGATGTTGTCTTGGTATTGTTTGAATGTGGAACGAAGGGAAATGGCTTGGAGGGAAATTAATGAGTGAGAAAAATTTTACTTGAAATATATATTCCTTTTTTTTGGGCTCTTGCTAAATGGGTCAATTTCAAAAAAGACCTCAAATTTTAGGTCTAATTCCAAATTTATCCCGAACTTTCTTTTCTTCTAAAAAATCCCAAACTTTAGGTCAAATTCTAAATCTATTTCGAACTTTTTTTTGTCTCAGAAAAACCTTATATTTTAAGTTTAGTCTTAAATCTGCACCGAACTTTTCTTTTGTCTTGGAAAAAATCCCAAACTTTAGTTTCGATCCCAAATATATCCCAATTTTTTTGTCAAAAAGAAAATCATCAATTTTTACTATATTCCTAATTTTGTCCTTGTTAGCCCTCTGTCCAAAAGTCTTATTAGTAGTCCCTAATTTTTTTTATATTAGAACGGCTTTATTTTGAAGATAATTTTCCATGTCGGCTTGCCGATGTGTATGTATTATTGATGTAGAAATGTTATGTTAAATTAGGACTAAACAATGGGGTAGATTTGAAAATAGATTAAAAGTTGATGATTTTTTGGTAAAAATGGATGGTAAAACCCCAAATTGATATACCTATTAATTGACACGTGTCATCTAATTCTACAATTTGACGGTAAAATTTAACAAAAATTAACAAATGATAAATTTATTACATGTGTGCTAGTTTGAGGGTTTTTGGTAGTCACAAAATTAGTATAGGATAAATTTATCACAGGTATATCAGTTTTGGGTTTTTCATAGACAAAAAATTTGTTTTGGATAAATTGATCACATGTATATTATTTTTGAGTTTTTCGTAATATTAACCATTCTTTTTAGACAAAACAAAATTTGGCGCAAATTTACAGCTAAACTTAAAATTTATAGTTTTTTTCCGAGACAAACAAAAAGTTTATATTAAATTTAGGACTAGACTTAAAATTTAGGGTTTTTCCTAAGAAAAAAAAAGTTTGTGGCACATTTTAAGGCTAGACATAAAGTTCGGAGTTTTTTTTTTGGAATTGGCCCCTTGTTATATTTGAGAAAAAAAAACTAAGGGGTATTAATAAATAAATGTAGAGCCCAAAAGTTTATTTCCCTTCAATTCTCTCCAATTTTGAAGGGAAAATAAAAATTGCGGAAGAAATACTTTGTTTTCATTTATCTGGTACCTCCTAGGGATCAAGAATTGCCATTCTAACCCTTCTAGACAAAGTTTATGGTTGACTAATATTGCTCATCATCATTTGGCTACTGTATTTTTTTTTTTTTGTGTTGGTCATATGTATGAACTAACTTCAAGATTAGGCACAGTATAAAAGATATTTTAGAAGCAGATATTCCTTTGGAAGGGCGATTGGGCGTGGATATAAAGGTCCTGATGATGCAATCAATAATTTGATTCATTTTTAATTAGGTCTTGCTCTAGCCTCTTTAGGTGTTATTACTTCCTTGGTAGTTCAACACGTACTCTTTACTCGCATATTTGTTCATAGCACAAGAATTTATTACTCAAGTTGCATTATATACTCATCACAAATACATCGCAGGATTCATCACGATAGGGGTTTTTGCTCATGGGGCTATATTTTTCATTAGAGATTATAATCCGATTCATTCTTGGAATAATAACACAAATGGTTGTTAAATTTTGATCCAATGTGCAATGTCACCCAAAATTTTTAATTCGTGCAATGTGATTCATACATTTTCTTTCAATATGCAATATTATCCCTAAACTTGTACTTTGTTTGATATGGTTCTTGAAGTATTAGTAAGTGTTCAATCTAGTCCATAGACTACATAAAAATGTTTAAAAATTTAGAAACCGCATTAAACACTAGACCAAAATTTAGAGACAACATTGAATAAATTAAAAAATTACGGGACAACATTACAAATTAAATCAAAATTCAAGGACCACTTGTATTATTTCCTCTTTTTCCAACTAAAAGATGGAAATTCTTTGCTAAGTTTTTTTGTTCCTTTCACTTCCCTCCTAGCCATAGCGTATTTCTTCGTGGCTACAACTTCATCTTAATAGAGTACAAGAAAGCGGTCCAATTGTTACATTTGATCATTTCGTATAAGGTGTAAGACCTTTATAACATATCGATCTCGAGAGGATGGTCCCCACTAATTGCTCTTGGCCAATCATTTTCATAATCGAAAGAAAAACAATTTCCTTTCAATTAGGCAAATGCAGACATAGACCATAACATCTTTCCATTTGTCATGTAAAAATAAAAATTATATTTATAATCGAACGAACGAAAGAAAAATAAAAATCTTGCAAGTCGTAAAATAGATTTAATTTTTTTATTGGATAATGATATAATAGCCTCTAAACTTTTGCTTAATGTGTAATTTAATTCCTAAATTTTTAATTTGTTCAATATAATCCATAAAATTTAGCTCGATATGAAATGTTATTTCTGAATTTTTTAGTCGTTCAATGTAACTCATGAACTTTTAGTATATATTCATTATAGTTCTTGAGCTTTATGAAAATATTTAATGGTGAATATAGTGAAAATTTAGAGATTATATTATATATTGAGTTAAAATTTAGGGATCAAATTATATATTAAATCAAAGTTTTGAGATTGTTTGTATCATTTTATTTGGGTCAATTAAAAAAAAAACCTCAAACTTTAGGTTCAGTCCCAAATATACTCCGAACTTTTTTTTGTTCCAAAAAAAATCCCAAACTTTAGGTTCAATCCCAAATCTGCTCCGAACTTTTATTTGTCTCAGAAAAAACCCCAAACTTTAGGTTTAGTCCCAAATCTGCATCAAACTTTTCTTTTGTCTAAGAAAAAACCCCAAACTCTTAGTTCATTTCCAAATATATCCCAATTTTTTTGTCAAAAAGAAAATCATCAAATTTTACTCTAATCCTAAATTTTCCCTCATTAGCCTCTGTCCAAAAGCCGTATTAGTAATCCCTAATTTTTTATGTCCAAAAATGGTTTTATTTTGAAAATAATTTTTTATGACATCTTGCTTATGTGTATTTATTATCTATGTGGAAATGCCATGTTAAGTTGGGATTGGCTACGGGGTATATTTGAGAACAAATAAAAAATTGGTGATTTTTTTAGTACAAACGGAGGGCAAAACCCCAAATTAGTATATCCGTTAATTATAACGTGTTATTTAATTTAGCAATTTGACAATAAAATTTAACGGAAACTAATAGATGGTAATTTGTTTTGGTGGTCAAAAAATTAATTTTGAGTAAATTTGTCATATGTGTACCAATTTGAGATTTTTCATGATATTGACACTCTTTTTTAGACAAAACAAAATTCGGGGTAGATTTGGGACTAAAATTAAAGTTTAGGAGACAAAAGAAAAGTTCGGGAACTGAACCTAAAGTTTGAGATTTTTCTTGAGACAAAAAAATTTTGGGGTATATTTAGGATTTGACCTAAAATTTGGGTTTTTTTTGGAATTGACCCCATTTTATTTCGGCTATTCGTATAAAATATTAAAGGGAAAAAAGAAGAAGAAGCCGCTTTCGAACGGAGGAAGCTTCTCTCTCTACCTCTCTCTCTCTCTCTCTCTCTCTACAGAGTAGATTTTAGTCGCCTCGTCCCTCCCACCTTGACAATTTCTCTCTCTAGGTCATCACCATCGTCGTCATCAAGAGGGAACGACCTCAATTCTGCTAAATTTCATTTCTCCCCCGAGGTAATCCGATGCTAATTTCGCTCTTCGGCGTTTGTTTCGATCATCTTCAGGCCCGGTAGAATTTTAGGCCTGATGGGTTCTTTCGTAGCCTGGAATCTTTGTCTTTGCATCCCTGGATTCTCCTGGTGAACTTCCATTGCTCAATTCGGTTTTTTTCTTTTTTGGGTTCAATTTTCCTTTTTAGGGTTTACTGTTGATGGCGCTGAAATGGGTGTTGCTGTCACTTGTTCGGGCGAGTTGCCCGTGATTCCGATACGATGATAATTCCATGTCTATGTGTCCATGTGCCTGTGAATTTCACTCGCGATTCCGCGAATGTTTGTGGTCTCATTGTAGCTTAATTGCCGGTGTCTTGATTCGAATCATTAAGGAGACGCCCTTTTTAATTCCGTTGGTTAATTTCGGTTTGATATCAAGCATCTAAGATGTAGTTGCGTGCTCCTGCAGTCCTGCCTTGCGACGAGCTCGCATTCCCAAAAATGTAATTTATAGCCATTCAAGATATTGTTTTTTGATTTCTTTACACATGCCTGCAAAGAGTATATCTAGAGTTTTAAGTATATTTATAAAGCTCGACAAATTAAGATTTATGTTTTCTTACCCGTTCTAAGTAGATGGAGCAGTCTCTCTTGTCCCTCGCATATAAAGGATCAATACTAGAAGCAATCTCTGAAGCCAAAGTACAGAGGAAACTTTTTGTTGTCTACATCTCAGGTAATCGCTCTTTGATAATGAGGTCGTAAAACTGAGATAGGTGTTGAGACTCTTTTATTCCCGCCACTGCATATTTGGACCCCCTTTGATTTCCTCATCTTGTATTTTCTGTCTCTTCTTTTTTAACTTTTCTGCTATATTCTTCATGTAGCGATGTCATGGTGTGTGACTTTCAGTTGGCAGTCTTACCTAAACTGCACATTTATCTTTGTAGAGGGAGGGAATGTTCCTGGACTTTTTTGCCACTAACTAGGCTATCCGATTGTTCAATTCATGGTTAAGGACAGAATTGATTGACATTTAGGATGTCGCTAAATGTTTTCCTGTTGCTACATGTCGTTATAATACTAATTGCTTATAATACTAGGTTAGGGTGCACCCTGTGGATATGAGTTTAAAAGCATTTGGATACTGTTTAGTTTTTTCTAGGAGTTAAACCAGTTAGATCCATTGAAATTATGCTTTGAAGGAGAGGGAGCAGTTGATTGACTCTTGTATACATTATATCTTTAAGTGCTGGCTCATAGATGTGCTCATGACTTGTATAGTCCTGGATGTAGATTTCTTTTCTTCTCTTTCGTTTCAAATTTTCCCTCAGAGTTTGTACACTGCATTTATTTTATATCTATGTTTTTCCCTTTTTCTTACCCTGTAATTAGTGCAGAGCAATTCTTTGTTGTTAGTGTCAAATTCTTGCTTTAGTATTCCTTCAAAAGCAAGAGTTGGTCCGGGGGAGACCTTTTGTCAATCTAACAAGAATAGTCTTTTTTATTGACCCTGCCTTTTCATATAATGACAGGTGAAGATGTGGAATCAGCACACATGGAAGAAACTACTTGGAGGGATTTCCGTGTAAGTTTTACGGTCTAGTGCTCAGTGGGTGTTATCTAAGTGGACTCTACCACTTTCATGCCATCAGTCTACTTTTTCTTTCAAATTGTTTTGTGGCTAACCCACTGTACTGTTGGTGCTTTGATGCTTCAATTAGGTGTCAGAGTCACTGTCCAAGTACTGCATTTTTCTTCATGTCCTTGAAGGAAGTACAGATGCCTCGAACTTCTCAAAAATATGTATCCTTTTCTTGGAATGCTTCTCATTGAAATCATTTTGTTGGTTTTTAGTTTTTCTATCTAACTATGGCTGCAATGTTCTTCATGGTTTTACAAATTTATGTCTTCATCACTTTCTGACTTTTTGCCTCTAAAAAATAGTTTTAGCTTCTGTCCAAACAATGAGATAGGAAAAGTTTATCTGCCACGTTTGAAGTTTTTTCTTCTTGTGCACTTTTGAAATTGCTGGAATGTCATCTATTTTCTGTGGAAGTGTGAATTCTTCTCTCTGCATAATGTTTCACTGTAGCATCAATTCTTTTAAGCAAAAACCCTATCCTTACATCAAGCTATACAGACCCCCAGGGATCTGTTCCTTGTATTACAGCTGTTGGGTATAATGGCGTGAAACTTTGGGAAAATGGTGTGTTATATCTCTTCTTTTTCTCATGTATCAATTGCATTATTTGATGAAATTATTATTATTTTTTAATATTTGTTTCTCTTGTATGTTAGAGGGATTTATCGGTGCTGAAGATCTGGCATTAGGTCTTGAGAAGGCGTGGTTGAGTCTACATATTCAGGTATGCCACTGCAGTCTTTCTTTCTATGGTGAAGACTCTCTTTGATGATTTATTGCTGCTTTTGTTACCCTTTACGTATAATCCTTCAAAACTAGGATGCTCCTTAAAGAACTTATTGCCTAGTATTGTTTTTCCATAGCTTATAAAATAAGCTTATTTAGGTCAAAATGGAAATGAGGGTGGCATTTTTGGACCTACATGGTTTTATTCTCTCGTATGGTTACTTTTAACTCTCAGTCCCTCCAACATTTAAAAGTGAGTTGGTTTGGCTAAGTAGTGGCCTTTTATAGTGCTCTATGGTTTTAAGCCTGGCTAGTCTTTGCATAATCTTTCTTCATGGAAAGTCTTGTCCTTTTATGACATTTATTTTCTCTGTTTCGCATTTTCTAAAATTGAGCTGGTCTCACTTCTCATTGGGACTTCTGTTACACTATTTTGTACCAGTATGATTCAGAATATTCAGATTATCTTACAACCTTATTTCCATATTTGTATTCACTAGAATTGAATGAGATGTCTTGAACATTAAGTCATATTTATAGGTTGGAAGGCCTCTCCATCATTTGGTTAGGGTGGGAAAAGTTTTCTGTCCATCCTACACCAATTTTCAATTGGCAATCTCGACCCTCCCCTTTGGGCTCAGCTTGTCCCGACTCACTTAGACCTGATTGTTAGGAAAATTTGGCATACGTATAAAGAATAAACTGTCTAGATACTCCTATCTTTTGAGTTACATCCAGTGATCCTGTGTACTTTCAGATTGATGATATTTGTCATTAAACTGTGTGTATTGGAAAAGATAGTCCATTCATCCCACTTCCATTAGTGCTTTAAACAGAATTTTCCTATGTGGCAAGCTCAAAGGATGCCTTGTTACATAAGCTGGTTGGAAACTCTAATGGATGTTGGATGTATGGACTATGTTCTCAAATATGTGGTGTTCCAACACTAAAAACACTGAATTGAAAACAAAGGGGTCCTTGGATGAAAACTCCAACTTGTCTTATACATTTTACAGTGATGGGCAGAGGCTTAAAGAATGCCCTTATGCTTAGTGTGGGATCCAGCTTGGCCTGGGCCAATTTCCAGGCCTAATACTTTCCCAAAATAGGCCCTTGGTTGGGTCTTCATTTCAGCTGATCCACATGTGAGATGCCAAAGATTGAAAAATCTTGATTTCATGATATCTTCCCTAAAATTAGGGGAGGTTAGACTTATCTAAGCAGTTTTCTTATCACATTAGTTGCCTTATTCCGTATCTAGTTCTGTTTCTGTTTGGACGATGCCCATGAACGAAGCTGGTTTCCAGGTTTTATTTTCACTTGGACTGAGATTGTAACTGGCATGTCCTATCCAGTTGTAGGAAGTTCATGAAAGTTTTCAACAACTGTTTCAACTGTTTACTTTTGAATCGTGTGGGATATTTCCATTCTTAGTCATGATACAACAAACCCCAGGTGCAATGTTCAGGAGCTTTGGCTTTGCTACCTACGATGAACTTTTAGCCACCTCTAAAATGTGTTTTAATGAACTATTAATGGGCTAGAAACAATAATTGACCTGTTTTTCATCCGCATGTTGTACTGTATCATCAACCTTTTGGATAACGAACTAATAGGGGTGGAACAGAAAAGAGTCAATTTACTTGGTCATGTTCTTATATCTTTTGTCCGGATCTATGGATACATCTAAATTGTTTGTATGGATACATCTAAATTGTATGTAGTTCTTCAGTATCTGGTCTATGGGAATCACATCTAATATTCACAGTTAAATACACAATCTCAGAGGAAGGCATACATTAGTCAATGAAAGGTATTTTATTACCCACTAAAGGTTAAGTTCGTTGTAAGTATTGACCAGCTCTTCAAAACTGGTATTATACCACCTTTAGATCATTATTAGCTCCATCCTTATTTCGTCTCTAGATTTTTATTCTCTTGAGGGGTACTAGTTTGCTACCGAGGTGGAAAAAGGATATCTTGATGTTCATATTAATAGCTCAATCATTCCTGGTACCATTTAGCAGCTGTTATTTAGATGGTAAATTTTGAATTTCCTGATGATATATTTAATTTGTGATCATTTTTTCTGTTCCATGTGAGGCTGGATCGATTAACTTTGACAACCTAGATGAAATAATAATTACTGCTGGCTATTGTAGGAAACGACTGCTAGTGTTTTGACTGCAGCACTTGCTGCTAGAAAATCTGAACCATCTGGTTCTCATGCATCAAGTATGGCTTCAATAGAGCAAGCTAGTTCTTCAAGAACAGCTGTTAATTCTTCATCTGACGAGCACAATCAAGGATCTGATACTGTACCTTTGGTGTCCTCTGAGATACTTGAGGAAAAAAGATGCTGTGAAGATATTGCTGAGGTTTAAATTATATTCTGTCGTTGCCTATAGTGTACCTGATTTGTTTATTTATTACGCTCTTATTTATGTTATGGACAATGTGTCATAATTTGGCAGAAAATTGATGATGACAAGCAATCTTTAAGAGCAGACTTTCGAGATGACTCGGGGAGTCTTGGGGATGAGAAATCCTCTTCTTCGGCTGTGGCTACTAAAGGATCAGAAGATCCTAGTTCATCTGATCTTGGCAACAACTCAGATCATTGCAAGACTTCCCACATTGAAAAAAGAAATTTTGTCTCAGAGGAAGCCACGAAATGCTCATCGGAGATTGCAGAAATCCCAGAGTCAAACTCCAAAGAATCAAATGTAAATTCATCAGAGGAAAAGCCTCGTTCTGTGGAGGATGTAGATGTTGATTTGACTTGCAAACGTCCCAGTAGTCAATCGATGGATGTTCATTTAAATATCCGCTTGCCCAACAGTATAAGTCTTCAACACAAGTTCTCTGTGACAAGCACTTTGAGAGCAGTCAAAGAGTACGTGAATGAAAATCAAGATGGTAACTTTAACTCCTACAATTTGGCCATTCCATATCCTCGAAAGGTTTTTACTGATCAAGGTATGATTATGCAGATCTTTTCTGAACCCCTCTTTAATTAGAGTGGCTAATTTATCAAATCAATCACTTTATTTTCTGGCTAAGCAATTCTTTTAGCTTATCTGTAAGCATCATTTCTTGGATTCTTGTGATGAAGGAACTATTTTTAGTCCATTCACTTTTCTACATTTAGATTTTTTTGGCTTGTATGTTTTGGTTTATCTATGAAGCACAAGTCTTGCTATTTCTTAGAAGTGATAAGCAAAATGTAGCTGAGTCTACACTATAATGTCACTCAAAAGTGTTACTAATGATGGGCTTACCTTTCAAGTGAAGTATTTAATTGGGCAAGTTCAGTTTTTGTGGGAAAAATATTTTCAGTTTTCTGTTTGGAATGGCTTTTGCAGTAATCGATATGGATGGGTGGCTGGAGTATGTTAAACCCTATAGATATGATTCACCACAGATAATATCAACGAAAAGCTATTATGGAGTTTCCTCAACCCAAGACCAAAACTTACTTAGTGAATTGGGACATGTATTATGAGCCAGAAGGACTAGTCTACCTGAGTTTGATAATCTGAACATATTGCTAAGACATGAGTTTGGTTCTGGCTAGAAAGATAGGTAGCAACCTGAGCGGGAGACAGAATTCGAGAAACAACTCTACCTGATAACTGAAGCAGTTAGGAAAGAAAGGATAATTGAAATTTTCACTTAAGTCTGGCCAGGCTGTTTTGATCTTCGTGTGTGGGGTGATAAGAAGGGTAGTTGAATTTCAGCTCAGTCTGACATGTTGATCGTGACATTGTTAGATCTGCTTCTCAAATTGATTAGTTACTCAACTTATGGAACAAGATTTGTGATTTTACCCCCTAGTCAGGTAAGTAGCATTGAAAAGGATGTGCTAATTTTCATTGTCGCAATATTTCTGTAGACATTATCAAATGTGCGACTATTATCATTTAAGATGGAGAGCCCAAGAGTTGATGGTAAAATAATTGGTATGATCACCCCTTTTTCCTTTCTCCTTTTTTTTGTGTGGATATCATAAGGTGGTAACGCCTGTGAAATGTTAGATTGGATTCAAGTGTGATAGAAGTGTCACCATTCCCTGTTTCTTCCTGCAATGCTGTCTCTTATGCATGTCCATAGTCCAAAAGTTCTAGTGTATGATGTCCTTGTTGGTTTGTCTGCCAATTCTTTAGGCAGTAATTTCATTTCATTCACGTGGATCTTCATTATTCCTTATAGCAGTGTGCTTGTCATAAAATGTCATCCTCTTCTAGCTAAAATGCTGTTTACAAGTTCACATTGCAGCTTTTATGTTGTTCATGTAGATTTGGACAGATCTTTATTGGAGCTGGAACTGGTTGGTAGACAAGCATTGATGGTGGTTCCACTAGAAAGAGGCACAAATCATAATAGAGGGGGTTCCCTGCCCCAGCACCAACCAAGTTCAACTGGTGATTCTTCTGATGGAAATAATGGAGGATACTTTGGAATTGTGAGAAGGATCTTGTCCTATGTGAATCCACTTTCTTATCTTGGAGGCACATTCCGCTCATCAGGTTTGACACAGGATTTAACTCATGGCAGTACCCTTAGTCTCTCTGACATGTTTCTAGTTTCCACTGCCCTGGCATAAGCATCAAATTTAGGCATTGACGTGGTCTAGCATATTCAAGACTCTTCTAATTTTTTGGGTAAAAAACCGGACATTCATTCTAAAGGACTGGAAGAATTGTCCAAGAGTACGTAGTGCCATGAGGGGGCGTTATACAAATTTAGAATGCAACAAAACAGTGTTGTTCATTACCAGTTAGTTCCTAATAGGTTCCACTTCAAGCTTCTATTTATGAGTAAATTGGGGATATGGTTTTTGGATATTGATGTGCAGTTTCTCATGCATCAATTTTATATGTGGCTTTCTTGTTATTGGTTGGTAAAATCTAATTAGCATAGGAAAAAGTCAAAAGTGATGGATGAAGTTCATTGAACTCTCATGTTCCTTACCTTTCAGACCGACGTGCTCCTCTTCTTTAGTTCACTGGATGGATGTGTAAGCTGCTTATGTTGAGTGAGTCATGCACACAGATTTTACATGCTGGAGCTGTTGTATTATCCATGAATGCCAATTGCTATAGTATTGACGGGAGCAATGCCTGGCAAGTTTTCCGCATTACGTCATCCTTTTGGAGCAGATATTTTTGCTTCAGTGCAGCTTCTGTCATTGTTTTCTAAGACTAAATTTTGCTTATATAGCTTAATTGATCTGGTAAAGAACCGTATTGACTCTGTATATGTTGACATTGATGCTTCAGATCCTAACCCTTCCCCTCAAAATAACTTGGCAAGAACAGAAGGACAGAATGACTCGACTAATCAGAATACTTCCATAGGAAGCAGAACCGAGGGCAGGACCAGGAGACCAACATCATCCCCTCTTGGTAGCAACATACATACTCTGAAGCATGATGAAGATGATAATCGTTTCAGCGATAGAAATTCTTTCTGGAATGGGAATTCTACGCAGTATGGCGGCAATGGCGATGAAGGATAGGATGTGATTATATGAATATGTTATGTTTTTGTTTTACACTTTTTCTTTTTTTCGGGCGAGTGTTAATGGTACATAGAGATGTGAAATAAGGAAAGTCGGGATGGATGCTTGATCAGTGATATTCAGATCTTGCTATAGCGAAATTGCAATATATTATCCAAAATTTGTGCAGTTGGTTGGTGCTTTATTTTTGCATTATGCAACAGACTGGGTTTCGAGATTGCATGGCAGGTGAAAGCTAGAGGTGTCAAAATGGGTCAAAATAGGTGAAAGCTAGAGGTGATTTTGGGTGAATGATCCTCCCCAAGGGTCTTGAAAGGGCGGTCCCCCCCAAGGGTCATAGGGGGTGGAGGAGTCTGGATTGTTTTGTTTGAAGACATTGAGAGCTTTTTGAATTTCATTCCGCACAGGATCCCAAACTTTGAGGTGTTCCCAATACATGGGGTATGTGCGGGGGGCCATGCTTCTGGTGGGATGATTCGATTTTCTTGACATAGGATCCTTTAGGGTTCTCGAGATGCAGGCCTGCTAGTGGTGATGGAGTATAGAAGTGTCTGGTAAACTCGTGCCACTTCTTGAAAAACTTGGGACTTGTAAGTTAAAGTTCCTGCAAGAGAAGGTTTGTCAGAAATCCATTCAATGGATGGCAAAATGTTCATGGTCGGTGGAACAGGACAATAGTATGTCTTTCTGGTTTAGGCCTTCCTTGACGAATCGGGATTTTGAAGAGTTCTTTCCAGTAAGCAAGCAGTTTAAACCATGTGAGGACATCCAGGAGATATTTCTGATTGTGTTCTTGACTGGCCCGATCTTTTGTGAGAACCTGCAAAATTTTGTCAGTGGGAAATTCAATGGTTATGGTGTATAGGTTGAATATGTACCAAAATAACCATTTCATGTCTTTTGGAAATTCATAATCAGGAGACTATTGGAGAAGATGAATGAATGGATATCCTGGCTGAAGTCCTTCGGGTTTGAGCATTAATCCACCATAATCTTGAAAGATTCGGAGATGATATTCCCACATAAATTCATGAAGTTTTTTTGTTAGAACATTATCTCTAATTGCAAGTGGGATATCAGGAGGATAGTTGAGACTCGGCCAACCACCCTGTATGTTGGTAGTGCGGTATGTCTCCAGGAAATGTTCTTTTTTGACATACATGTTGATTGCTTCCATTGGTGCATTTGGTCTGGACAAGAAGTCGGCCAAGACGTTCCTAGTCCTTGGAATATGTTTAACATCAAAGGAATATTTCGAAAACCATTCAGCTCATTGGAGCAACTGTGGGTAAGGAACTTGCTTCTGTTTGAACTTTAACATCTGAGGAAAAGAGGATATATCCATTTCGACGAGGAAATGATGTCCAATAAGATAAAATTCGAACTTTTTGATAACATACTTAACTGCAAGGGTATGAGTCGGATATGGGTTGGGTCGGGTATGAGTCATCAAATTTATATCGCATGAAAATGGGTCAATATAGGTCGGATCATTTTCGACCCGACTCGACCCACCCATTTGACACCTCTAGAAAGCCGGTGATGCTCATGGGGAGAGCACGGCTGAGATCTGGGTAGCAAGGATATTGGTGGTAGTTGGGTGCCAGGGTTGTTAAATCTATTGATCTAAACTTATGTATCGATTTAGGTTGCGCTTTGATTAAAGCTTTTCTTTAATGTCTTTGCATAGATGCAAAATGTTTGGTAACACAGTAGAGTTTTGCGTTTTGAGTGCTGCGGCCCTCCATCCCTTCTTCTCCACCATGCACATGAGTACGAGGGTCTACACGGATTCTTCTTCTCTCTTCTTTTTCCTTAACTTCTTTGCCTTGTGCATAGATTCAGATTCCTTCTTCCCTTATGCTCTACTTCGATCTGAGTTTGTTTCCTCTCTGAAATATACCGATATTCAAATCTAATTAGAAGCACATAAGTCCCTTTGCGGTCTCACTTGTGCTCAATAAGAGTGTGTCTATATCTATATTGAGTGGTCTATAAAAGAGGTTCACCCAATTATATCACTGTAGGGATTGGACCCTATTTATAGAGGTTCACCCAATTATACCACTGTAGGGATTGGACCCTATGAGATGAGTTATTTTTCTATTAGGACATGCAACCGCAACAGGGAAATCACCGCAAACATAAAGAACGCAGACCGAAATGAGTAACGATACTGTTCCTCGTGGGGTGGGTTCTTTCTCGTCCCAGATGACGGCGCACTCTGAAGGTGATTCTTTCTCTAGTGAAGAGAGACAATTTGCCTGGTTATGTCGCCCACATCTTCATCTTCATGGGAGGAGCACCCTCAACAACATAAGGGCGGCGGGGGGGCCCAATGAGTCGAGAACGCTAGAAGGAAATTGGCCAAGAGTCGTTCGGTTTGTCTTATCCGTTCGAAAGAGAGACGATGGACGAAGCCTAGAGATGGGGTGAAATGGGAATAGGAAATTGTCGGCGAGGGCAAGAAACGTTTCCTCGGAAGCCGGTCAGGAGCCTGCCGGTCAGTTGCCAAAGTCAGATCCATCCCATTTTAAGTGGTCCAAAAAACTTTTCACCAAAACATCCGAAATGCCTACATCCTCACCACCACTAACCCTACCCTCCATAGCTGTTCGATTGACCTAGACGTAGAAATGAAGACGAGTTTTAATCAATCTACAAGTAATAGGAGCCAAGATAGCTCAAACTATACTTTTAATAGCCTGCTATGTCTTTATACCGTATGTCTATTTCCAAAATTTGATGTTTCCTGAGCAAGTTGATTCGCTCTGAAAGTAGGAATGAAGACTAGTCAAATTATACTAGCCAATAGCCTCCTAAATTTCTATACCATATGTATCTTATGTTAATCGATTTGGAAATTTTTCTCTAGGAAGTCACGCGAAATTAGAAAAGAAAAATATAAAAAAAAAATAGGTGTTTCATGATCAAGGCTAGGTGAAATGATTGAGCGGAACGAAAAGTCAAACTTGGATACGGAGTCCACGTCGTTGGATTTAAAGAGAAACCCAGCCCATCTTCTCGTGTTCTTCACTCGCCAAATCTCAGTCTCCTTTTGTCTCCATCTCCGATGGCCATGGCCGCCACTTTCATCAACCCTACTTTCTCCTCCGTCTCCTCCTCCTCCTCCTCCGCTCCTCCCAAGCTCCGGCCCCCCTCCTCCTCCTCCTCTCGCCGGACCCGTAAATCCCCTGCCCTCCTCCGCCGCATCTCTTCCTATCCTCCCCCAACACCATCCTTCGCCGTGATCAGATGCTCCGCCGCTTCCCCGAACCCCGGCGCTCCCCGGCCTCCCTACATCCCCAACCGCATTCCCCACCCGAACTACGTCCGCATCTTCGACACCACCCTCCGCGACGGCGAGCAGTCCCCCGGCGCCACCATGACCTCCAAGGAGAAGCTCGACATCGCCCGCCAGCTCGCCAAGCTCGGTGTCGACATCATCGAGGCCGGGTTCCCCGCTGCCTCCAAGGACGACTTCGACGCCGTCAAGGCCATCGCCCTCGAGGTGGGTAACGTCGTGGACGCGCATGGCTACGTGCCCGTCATTTGTGGGCTCTCCAGGTGCAACGAGAAGGACATCAGGGCCGCTTGGGAGGCCGTCCGGTTCGCCAAGCGCCCGAGGATCCACACGTTCATCGCCACCAGCGGGATCCACATGGAGTATAAGTTGAAGAAGAGCAAAGAAGAGGTGATCGACATTGCCAGGAGGATGGTGGCGTTCGCCCGGAGCTTGGGGTGCGATGATGTCGAGTTCAGCCCTGAGGATGCTGGCAGGTTGTTACGAAGTTCCTGTCTTTGCATGTCCTGCATGATCTGTTTTGGTTCCTGGTAGCAGTCGAGTTTGTTAATCATCTGACTTGTCATTGCTAGTT
This sequence comes from Corymbia calophylla, assembly GCA_014182845.1. NCBI lineage: Eukaryota > Viridiplantae > Streptophyta > Magnoliopsida > Myrtales > Myrtaceae > Corymbia > Corymbia calophylla. The sequence continues at coordinate 287,424 of CM024693.1, forward strand.
AGTTCCCAGTCAATTTGGCGGCCACGGTTCCTTCTTCTAGGTGTCATGTATAGTTTCTTGCATTCGTGAATGGGTATAGATAAAGTGACTTTTCTACTCCATCTAAAACACAACGACATGCATTTTGGTTCAGAAGTAGCATACTGCTACATGTGCTCACGGATGTGCATATCTATTGAATTTGCAATTGTGACCCACTATAGTAAAGATTACTCTTTGTTCAGAGTCCTTCCCGATCTTAGAAGAATCATTTGTTCTGCTCCCTCTTTTGCTCGCTTCGTACATTTCCCCGATGGTATTTGCAGCTGCATTACAGTATTCACTACTGTTGGTCACTAGCTTTTAGTGACAGGATTACTGCTGCTTGCACCTCGTATGGTGGATGGATATGATTTTCTAATGGGTCATACGAAGCTTCCGAATGTTGCAAAATGCTATTTGTTCTTTATTTTTGACTTTTTTAATCTTGATTTCTAACTAGATCGGAGAGAGAGTTTCTCTATGAAATTCTAGGTGAAGTTATCAAGGCAGGTGCAACAACTCTCAACATACCCGACACTGTGGGTATTACTATGCCTGAAGAATTTGGTAAACTGATAGCTGACATAAAAGCGAATACACCTGGAATAGAAAATGTTATCATTTCTACACACTGCCAAAATGATCTTGGTCTATCAACAGCCAATACCATAGCGGTATGTGGATATTTTTCCTTCCTAATTTAATGAAAAACTTTTGGCAAGCGTGAACTTATATACTAGGACCTCTCAATTCAGGGTGCATGTGCTGGGGCAAGACAAGTGGAAGTAACAATTAATGGCATCGGTGAAAGAGCTGGAAATGCTTCTTTGGAAGAGGTGACTGTCAGCTCTGGCATGTATCTGAGGCATGAATATCTGATTTTCCATGAGTGATTGTGTATATGAGGGGAATGGATCTGTAGGAAGGGAAGATAGTCATAATCAAGAGGATTATGCTTCTAATGCAAATGACACCATGAACAAATCTATTTTTGTTATCAACCCGGAACTATGTGATATAATCAGTATATAAATAAGGACTGTAATAATGTTTCCAGTTTTTTTATGATGTTTCATATATAGAAGAGCTAACAGGCGCTCTTTAATTTTTAGCGTCAATGGAATTGTCATAAATTCTGCTTTTTGATAAGCAATACTTATAGAGAAAAGGAGCTGGGTATTGTGTTAGTACATTTGAAGTATATTGGCCAGGATATCTAGAAACGAAAGGGAAAGAAAAGGAAAGATGTGCAAGCTTGTGTGCTGTTAATTCAATTTGGTTTGTTCCTTTCTCTTTCTTGAGTTTTTGCAGTTCTGAATGGTTCTTGTCCTTTTGACTATACTTTTCTCTTAGCATGCATTTTTCACTATTCAATGGGAACTGAATGATGCTGGAATATGTAAAGCTTTAACTCGTTTCGCTGCATCGCAGCAAGTAATGATAAATTACTGTAAGATGAGAACAGCTTGTTTGATGTGATCTGGACACATAGAAACAATGTTCAGAAGCTCTAGCAAGAGACAGAGCTCAATACTGTCATTTAGGGTAAGCCATACGGACGGCCCTAACCTACAGGTGTGGTTGGATCTGTAAAGATAAGATTTGAGTATGTGTATCATAGTGAGGACCTATGCAAGCTAGAGAGAAACAGCATAATAAGTTCTATGCATGGTGCTTGTACTTATGATTATTTCGTTTCAATGTCTTCCTTTTTTTTTTTCCTTTTGCTGTTTGGTTGAAAATTATCTGGAGTCCTTTTCTGTTCTTGTTTTGCTAATCTTCCTTACGTTTTGCCTTTCCTTATAAAAAACTTATAGGTGGTAATGGCCTTAAAATGCAAAGGGGAGAGCGTATTGGGAGGTCTTTACACTGGAATCAATACTCGTCATATTGTCATGGCTAGCAAAATGGTATATAATTTTGACTTCCTACATTTCTTACCTTAATCAACTGTACTTCTAATATCTGTTCAATAATTTTATAGGTAGAAGAGTACTCGGGCCTGCATGTACAACCTCATAAAGCTATTGTTGGAGCTAATGCCTTTGCTCATGAAAGTGGCATCCATCAGGCCAGTGGCTATGAACTTTGAGTTTGTGCCTTCTTTTTACCTATTTGCTCCCTTTTCTTGAATAATTTCTTTAAAAATTTCTCTAGCAAGTTTGTTTTAGATGCCTAACTGTTAATGCTCCATTTCTTTGGTGGGATAAATCTCCTTATTGGTCACATTTTATATGGCGTGGAAATTTTGCCATCATTTTAATTGTGGTCCCTGTCGAAACTAAGGGGCTTAAACTGATATCGTATGGTTGTCTAACATTGTCCAGCCAAATTTTCTTTTATTCAATTGCCTAGTTTACTGCTGGATGCGGAGTTTATCTATGACATTTTTTACCTCAAGATATTGATTCTAGAAGCAGTCAATACTATTCTTCTGGCTCTTGATCTCTGTTCCAGATGATGTTTTCTTTAGCCACTAAACTTGAAGGAGCTGATTTAAGCTTTGGTAGCATTTTTAGGAGATCTTTTTTAAGGTTTTGTAGAGACTGACGTTTGGTGGTTATTGATGTGGTCATGAATGGTGGATATACTTGGAGGGGCAGTGCGCAATCTATACATGTATAATAGATAATAGAGGATCGTCAATCTAGGAAGTAATAGAACAAGAATACCACAGCTGTGAGGCTGTAAATGGTCCAATCAGAAATGGATGGTCTGTAGATTGGCCCAAACATTTGCATAATGATCACCACTTTTGAAGAAATTAATTTGAAGAAATTAATTGAGCCATGGAAAAATCTTAGAAACTGTAACCTCTTTAGATCTTTCAAGAACAATATAGGTCTTCAGTTTTCTTCTTATTCCTATTTGAAAACATTGAGAATATCATTTTGTTTGTTTCCCGGTTTGAAGAGGGCTCTTTTAAGTTTTCAGAAAACTTTAAAGCAAGGAAATGGCCAAATGTGTCCGTTTTCTTGGTCACTGCTGAAAATATAAATATAAGATTTAAATATCTCAAGTAATCACACTAGTTTCTTGGGATTTTACTTCGTGTTTTGATTTCTCATTCTAATTAACAACTAACTATATTTGAGAAAAAATTGATGACAACTGTGATATTGCCTCTAATAGTGTTTTTTTTCTCTCTCTCTCTATAGGACGGAATGCTGAAACACAAAGGTACATATGAAATTATATCTCCTGACGATATTGGACTTGAGCGATCCAATGAAGCAGGCATTGTCCTTGGAAAATTGAGGTGAGGTCTTTTTCTGGTGATTGTGTCAATTCCTTGGTAAAGGTTCCGGTTTGCTTTAACTGATCAAAGGTAAATACATAGCATGAAATTTGTCAATGTATTGCTTGGAAGGAAGGGTCACGCTAATTCCACCCCCAAATTAGCTCCATAGAAACCCAAAAAACTTAGGTGACAAAAGTAGCCTCATGACTCATGCACCCATCTCTGTCACTTAGCCTGCTCAGACTAGCCTCTCAGCCACATGCCACCACCATTGCTGGCCTTCATGCACTGCCTCCATCATACAATCGTCACTTGCCTCTGCCTCTACTCACATATTCACCGTCAAATCTGTTCTCTCTTTCTCTCTCTCTCTCTCTCTCTCTCTCTCTCTCGTGACTCTTCCCTCGACCACCAACCCTTGCTGCTTCAAGCTTTAAGCGCATTCCTCCATGATCACTCGGATCAAGGCTGTTTGAGGTGGTCGGCCTTTGATTGACCTGGGACTGAGGTTGTGAGGTCTTGGTAAATAGAGCACAGGGAAGTGCAGGCAGAGAGAGGGAGAGTGGAAGACATTGAGGGATCAGGCATCAATTGCAATCAACAAATTGAAATCAATGGAAACCTGAATGGCGGCAACTAGTGACTCATAGCTTGGTCTGGCAGCAATGGTGTTGGTCTGGCTGAGTAGGCCAGCGAAGCAGTGGCTCTGGATTTGCACATGTGCTGGTGCGGTGTAGCTTTGTGTCTGGGAAGATGAGGAATTTGGTTGAGGCTTTGAGTGTCGGTGATGGATGATAGCGAAAGAAACTCGTTGGCAAGTGATGATGATTGCCACAAGGATCTCAATGGTGATGGAGGGGTCTGTGTCCATTGTTATTGTGATAAATGCAATTTGTTTGCACGGAAAGTGGACTTTCAGATGATCTGGGTTTGCAGAAGATAGTTCTTGTAGGGGACTGTAAAGTTTTCTTGTCAATCTTTAGATGAATGAAACAGATTAAATAAAAATCAATGACCTCCTGCACATAGATCTCCTTGAAATGGTTCAAGTGTGTTGTAAAACCATTCATGTTCCAATCTGGCCATCATTAGTTCAAACTCTAGTCCGAATAGAAGAAATGGTAGAAAGTATGTGCCAGAAGCCACAACCAACAGATATTTATGGCATGCATATACCCAAAAAGAAATTGATGAACAGGGGAGAAGCTGGAGGACAAAGTAGATGAATGATATCAAAGTGTGGGTACTTTTGTAATTTTACTTTATCAGGGTGTGGATGGCGCCGATATAGGGGTGGAATTATCATGGCTCTATCAAAAGTGAATGGTGAATGGCAACATTTTCTGAAATTAGCAGTCCCTTGCGATATTGTACTTGATAAAGTTAATGCTTCAGGGAAGATCACAAAACTAGAAAAGATCAAATTTAATCTTATATAGGAAGACCTGTGAAGGCATTCTATTTTGTGAATTATCAGTGAATAACTTGGATAAAGGGTGTTAATTGATAGTTGATGTTTCTAATCTGTCACTTATTTTGTGAATTATCAGTGATTAAATTGGATAAATAGTGTTAATTGATAAGTATGTTAGATGAATTGATGGGAAAATGTGTTGTTGACATGTAGTTCATTAATGTCTTAACTGTTATTTTCCCCTCACAGAATCATGTCACTTTCTTTGTGCATCTAAGTTGTTTGAAGTTTTGAAATTCGCTCTTACATATTCAAGTATGTCTTATATTTATTCTCTTTCTCGGCAAATCCATCTGGTACAGTGGGCGCCATGCTTTGAGAATGAAACTTGTAGAGGTAAGCTGCATTTTTTTCCCTACTTCATGTTTGCCCTAGTTGTGAGTTTCCTTATCGTGATCATTTTCTAATGTTCTATCTGCCCTGTTCAGCTTGGTTATGATATTGATGGTGAACAACTAGACAATATCTTCTGGCGGTTTAAGGCAGTAGCTGAGCAGAAAAAGGTGTGTTGCTGTATGTTTGACCTTCTGATTTTACTCAATTAGAATAGTTCCATAATTTGACTATTTGATAATTTGTTACTTGCATTTATATTAATTATTCATATTCATGGTGTCACTCTGTGTACACGTGCACGAACGCACTTGTTCAAACTTTGTTTGGAATATCACAGAAAGGATGATTGCAACTTTTTTACTCTGGGTAAGAGGGTTGAGAGGAAAGTGGGGAGCACTGCTGCATATTCCTTCCATCACTGCCAGGGTCTAATTTAAAGCATTTTCCGGTTATCTGGTTTGTATAATCTTCTTTGTGGAGGTGGTTCCTCGTGAACCCATAAGGGGGTCAGAGCATAATGGATATTTTAAGTCTCTGTTTCTTGCCATGTTTAGTCCTCTGGATGGCTGGTTTAGGTATGCTGTATGTTACTGCAATGTGAACCATTTTGTACTCCTTTTGTCTCAGCATACATGCTCATAGATTTAATACGCACTTCAGTGGTAGAATGAATATGAAGTCAAAAAGAACTTGAAGACTGTCCCCCACCTTTTACAAATGGCAGAACTCTTGAATCTGTGGAGACGATTAGGCAGCAATTGAACAGTTGACATTGAAAAGAAAGCACTAGTACAAAGAGTTAGACTTGAGTGGGCAACATCAACAAGAGAATCAAATGCCCATCTGGCATTCCATTTAAGTATTTAACACCTAGTCGCAGGCATTTTATATTTGTGGCTGAACATAAGTTGAGCCGTAAGACTCATAAGTTGCAAAAGTGAAGTTTTCATCTAGAAAGATAATAATAAGTTCCTTTTATCCCCTTTGTGAGTTGTGGCTTTGTATGCTTGCTTCCTTGGGCTCTTAGGAAGGCGTGTTATGTGACTGCTTTCTTTGTTGCGCTATGTGCCAGAGAGTTAGTGATGCTGACATAAGAGCCCTTGTATCAGATGAAGTTTTCCAACCAGCGGTTGTATGGAAGCTTCATGATTTACAGGTATATCTGCCTAGTTTTTCCAGCTTTTACTGTGGTGATTCCAATTCCAATCCATCTGGTGAGAAAATCATAGCATTTCTCACAGCAAATGCCATGCAGGTTACATGTGGAACTCTTGGTCTGTCAACGGCAACTGTGAAACTTATCAGTGCTGATGGGAAAGAGCATATTGCTTGTTCCGTCGGTACTGGACCTGTGGATTCGGCATACAAGGCTGTTGACCTAATTGTTAAGGTTTGAATTTTTTAATTTTGTCCTAATACACTCATATTTTATTAAGAAGTCCGCTCAGAGAATACCTCTGCCAAATATTATTTTATTTTTGTAGTATCATTGTCTGAGAAGTAGGATATATGTTATGTTAATTCAATAAGGAATCAATAGGGAGAACACATTTGAATTTTCTCATTGTAATCAGGTATAGAAAGCTGCTTCCTGTGACCACCAAAAAGACATTTTTCATCTAGGTACTTTCAAATATGGGGTATAGCATGGTCATTAGTTTATTATCAAATTAACATCTTAAAAGATTATAAGTAGCAAATAAAGTGGACAGAAATAGAATTCATTTTATTGAGTGTTGACTTTCAGAACCGATAGATGTGCACCTGCATTAAGCTGAAGATTCTCACTTTATAAAAAGTTGGGGAGTCCTTTGAGGCAATCACCGTATTATTTATGCAGGTACCTGCAACACTTCTTGAGTACTCCTTGTCTGCCGTCACAGAGGGCATTGACGCAATTGCCACAACCCGAGTTTTGATCCGTGGCGAAAACAACCACACGTCTACACATGCTTTAACTGGGGAGCCTGTGCACAGAACGTTCAGGTACGGCAGTGCTTAATATGTTTACAAAACTTGTTATTTTACTTCGCATAAAGTTTAAGTTATTGCATTTATTGTTTGAATGCCAGTGGTACCGGGTCGAGCATGGATATTGTAGTTTCAAGTGTGAAGGCCTATATTGGAGCATTGAACAAGATGTTGGGTTTCATGGAGCAGACTCCATCAGAGGTTCCTGCAGAGAGAACCCCATTGTCCGTGTAAACATGCCTGACGACTAGTGGTTGCATCTCCCATATTAGTGATGACAACATGATGAGTCCTTGAGTGTTCACCATACAATCCTGGCAAAATGTCTTCAGAAATCTATTTATCAAGGGTCGACATTTTCAACCACTTTGCTCCCCAAAAACAGTGAAGAAAAATCATTCCTGTGTTTGGTGAGTTAGCCTGAAATTCTCGAGCTTATGTCTGAGGAGTGTTTTAGTTGTGTATTATAGACCAGATATAAGTTGGTGTGTCCAAATAGTGAGCTGTTTAGATGTGCCAATACATCTTAGTTTCCTTGTTTCCTTTCTCTGAAGGGTTGGATTTTTAACTTGTTTTTCAAGCTCTCCTAAGTTAGTTGCAATTTTTGACGATTAGTCTTGCATTTGTTGCATATAAGAGAACCTATTCATCATTATCAGACGTGCAATTCTAAAACTACTCTCTAAGGTCTGCCAGCTTCATTCTCTTCTCCCTCCACCATTCCGAAACTCCAAAGCTTTGTTCAACCGTCAATAGCAGGAGGTGGGACACAGATCAGGCCGGCTAAGTTTTGGCGGTGAAGATAAAGTTTTTGCCTATGATTTCTACTGTCATTTCTTCAGCATATGATTCTCCTATGTGTGCTGTTAAGAAACATCTTTGAAGATACTGTTCTTGTTATGAACAGTGGAGCTGGAGACGGAACTAATGGGCACTGGTGGGTTGCCGTTTAGTGCAACTTTCATGAGTTCTTCATTGTATTTTTATGACAATTTTAGCGAAATTTCTTAATACCCCATGCCCTCGAGCCAAGATTTTATAAATTTTGGTACTGGGCTGCAAGTGACTCTGGCTTGAATCCGAGGTACTTCTTGGCTTTTGATTTCTGACTGAGAATGAAAAAAAGAAAGTTGTGCTTCCAACCTGCACTTTGAGGTTCATTAATGACTTCTGGGACTTTGAACCTCACCGGTCAGTCGCCCCTCTTCCTTTGAAAGTCGAGATTCAATCGAAAAAGAGAGGAAACGTGGGAGACGAGAAAATATGCCGTGGTTGCAAAGCGCCATGTCAGTGCATTTATGTAACGTCAGTGTATTTATTTACTCAATTCCAATTACAGATTGACGTGGAATAAATATTTTTCTTTTTTGACTCTCTCTTCCTCCTTTATCCAAACAGCACCGCCCATCTGGTCATTCAAGACGACATCACCAGCATGCTGGTTGGCGTCACTGGCCCGTCCGGCCGACAGATTAGGCCAGGTCGTGTTCAGGCTCCCGACGTAATTTTGTTTTTTCTATTAGAGTTAGAAATCGAAGTCCACGGTCGCCGAAATCCAGAGCTCGCCATCAAGGTTTGCGGCTTGATCGGTAGCCAGACCTGTGGATGAGCTATACCTCGGGGAGCTAGGGATGAGCAAGGCTTGCAGCCATGGATGAGGACCGATACGGACGAGCAACGACAGGGGAGAGAGGGTGGCTTGAAGGGGAGGAGACGGTTCGACGAGATGGTGCCATCAGAGCTGAAAGGGCGAGTGATCTTAAAGGCCGATGAAGAGCTCCATGGCCGACTAGATGTGGCCGAACGAACGACGCCTACCGACTCATTTGAGGGAAGAAAAAAATTTTCTATTTAATTCCGGTATCAGTAAGCGCGTATTAATTATGAGCGAACGTGGGTAAATAATGCTGGCTCCACATTAGCTGCCGACATGGCGTTAGGCGATCACCGAGGATAAATTCTTATTCCGGAGCAAATAAAATCCTAAATTGGGGCGATGTCAATCCCTGACAATCCTGCATGCCGATGTATCTAATTCGAAAGTTCCGAGAAGCTCATGTTCTGTAGATGGCGGCTTTCCCCAAAAATAGAAATTTCCAACATGCCGTATAAAAATACAAAATAAAAATGAAACGATCATTTCAGTTCGAGCTAGATAGAGACGAGAGACGAGAGAGAGAGAGAGAGAGAGAGAGAATAAAAAGGCAAAAAGCAGAAGCGCTCCTCTCATCTCTTCTTCCTCTTCTTCCTCTTCTTGTTCCTCCTCTTCCTCTTCCTTATATCTATCTGTCAATCTCCAACTAGCACCAGAAAGGCAAAGGATTACAGAGCGATCCCTGGTAAGGCTCAACCTCCCCCTCCAAATTCGGTATCTCTCTCTCTCTCTCCTCTTTGAAATCTCTGATTCGCATGCATTTCGCCCCCAATTCGGTTCCTCGTCCCTCGATCCCTTCCCCAATTCCTTCCCATTTTCTCTTCCCCGGTTGATCCGCATCGCGTCTTCTTCTTTCATGGAACGCGAACACCGTCGCCGAGGTTTAGTCGTGAGTCTCTCTCTCCCCTCCTTTTCTCATGTTCTTTCCCGAGTGCTTGCGTCGGGTTGGGATGATTTCCATAGGATTCTTCTTCCTTCCTTCTTTTTCTCTCTCCGCGTCTCTTGTCCTGCAAAGACCCACCGCTTTATGCTCTTTTCCCCGATGACTTGCTCCCGAAGCTACGTTGATTGGTTCTGTAGGACGATTTTAAGGAATTTCTTGAATTTCGAATTCCATGTTGCTTGGTTTATGAATCCGAACGAATGGCCTCTTGTTCCTAATTCTTTCGCATCAGAACTTGGTTGGGTAAAGTTATCTGGGCGTGTGGAGAGGATGGGGATGTTGTATCTGTCCTGAATCCTGATGGTGGAGATGGGATTTTACATCCTTGATCATTAGAACTCGAAAGTCTTGTCCTTGATCATAGTACCTGACTGGGTTTATCTTTTCAATCCAGGACGTTCCCATCTTTTGCTTGGTATGATGAAAAGATTTATCTATCTTGCAGGCACATGCGCCTCCTCCAGGTTACTTTGTTCACCTGGAATATCGGAGAACTCGAGAAAGCCTTCTCTTGAAGAAGAGTCCTAGCAAGAAAATGCGTCGGTGGCTTTGTTGTACCTGTCAAGTCGAAGAATCTTACGTTACAAACGATGATGAACTCCTGGAAAGCCCAAGGAACCATGTGCATGGTATGTTTCGACGTATTTTGTTCAGAAATTACCCCTAGTTGATGATTATGAAAGAGTCGCTCCTCTTAAAGCTGATTTTCCTTAGAGTTTTCTGGGAAAAGTCAAAATGTTTGGTACTGATCTGTAGGTTTCTTGACCCATCAACTTCATGAAGGTATAATACTGCCCTAGGTCACTGTTCAAATTTTGAGTAGTTGCGGTCACCGTATAGGCATCTTAATATAATGAAGCTGCATCCCATATATCTACAAATTGAGTACTTTTGGTTGCAATTATTGAAATATCTAGCATGTGAACTTAAATGATTTTGTGCATCTGGCACATGCTAATACATCTTGTTCCTGCTAGTTTTTATTTAGGCTTACTTCACAGGGTTCTGTGGAACTTTTTTTTTTTTTCCCTTTGGCATCTGGAATTTATTTTTGTCTTTGTTTTAAGAAGAGTAAGGTCTCGGCAAAATAGGGAGTATTTAAGCAGAGGAATGTCATACTTTTTAGTGATAATTGAATACATCAAGCCCAAGGAATTCTGTATATTCATCTCCAAAATATTTTACCATGCTTAATGACCGATGTCTGGAATATCTGATGTCTTACTTTGTTGTTGCCTTGGTATTGTAGACCCTAGTCATGGTCATGCCCTAGTCCCCAAAAATAATTATTCATCAAATAGTAGAACAAAGAAGTAATTGATACACTATTCGGATCTGAATGAAGATCGTTGTGTTTGAATTTTATGATTCTTGGTCTTCACATATTCTGGCGAGGAGTCCTCTCAAAGGCAGCAGAGTGAATCCTTTCTGTCATTTTGTTCTCCTAATCTTTGTTTGTCTCAAATTTGGCATAGGGCACCCAAAAAATTCGAGGTTGTCTGCTCCGGTTAAACCTGAAGTGCAAAAGTCAGCACCACCTATTGAGGTTCCTGCTCTGTCATTGGATGAACTCAAAGAAAAGACTGATAATTTTGGATCAAAGTCATTGATTGGTGAAGGATCTTATGGAAGAGTATATTATGCTAACTTAGATAGTGGAAATGCTGTGGCTGTCAAGAAGCTTGACACTTCATCTGAGGCTGAGTCAGATGTTGAGTTTCTGACCCAGGTATGTGCAGAATTTGAATTCTGGTTAACACCATCTCAGAAAATGAATACCTGTATTAATGTGTTATGTCATTCAGTTTATTTAATCAACGACAGTAGATCCTTGATTGTCATGGATTAATGCATTCAGGTTTCCGTGGTATCAAGGTTGAAGCATGAAAATGTTGTCCAGCTGCTTGGTTACTGTGTTGAAGGGAATCTTCGTGTGCTTGCATATGAATTTGCGACCATGGGATCACTACATGATGTACTACATGGTAACTGAAGCGTACTTGTCTTTTGTGGCTTAACGCTCTCAGTATGTTTTATCCCGTAGAGATGAAATATTCTAAGTGAAGGGTTTATCACATTACAGGAAGAAAAGGAGTTCAAGGTGCGCAACCAGGCCCTGTCCTTGACTGGACGCAGCGAGTGAGAATTGCTGTTGATGCAGCGAGGGGATTGGAGTATTTGCACGAGAAGGTTCAGCCTTCTATAATCCACAGGGATATTAGGTCTAGCAATGTGCTTCTTTTTGAAGACTTCAAAGCCAAAATTGCAGATTTTAATCTGTCAAATCAGGCACCTGACATGGCTGCCCGTCTTCATTCTACCAGAGTTTTGGGAACCTTCGGCTATCATGCTCCAGAGTAATGCATCTGGATCTCTCTTTTATATTTTATGGAGACAATAGATAAGTATATTGTTTGGCCATAATTGTCTATCCAGTTGGACGCTGTAAATTTTTGTGTGAAAATTTAGAAAATATGATATAAAAAATCTCACTTTGTATTTGGGTTCATAAGCAAGTTTGCGGTTCACAAATCAATTGGTTCAGTGATTGGTAGATTGAAATATTTTAACCTTGAATGGGCATGATCTAAGCGAGCTAGCTTAGAATCATCCATCTTCAAATGATAATATATAGTAATAAATTCTTCTGTTTCACCGACAATGTTATAGGTTAATTGTTATGAAGAGATATCCAAGGTCGTAAATAAAGATCAAGGTCTAGCCGAGCAACTTCTACCAAACTTTATATCATCCCTTGACATATGCTTGCTAGGTACCTCAGCCCAATGCACAGTACAGCATTTTGAAAAGTGCCTTAAAAGTGTATATGTTCTTAACCAGGAATCTTTTTCCTTTCTCTGGAATGCTGTAACTGATTCTTAGTCATATACTTGTCAGGTATGCGATGACTGGACAATTGACACAGAAAAGTGATGTGTATAGCTTTGGAGTTGTTCTTCTAGAGCTTTTAACTGGGAGAAAACCTGTTGATCATACCATGCCGCGGGGACAGCAGAGTCTTGTTACCTGGGTGAGCATTTGGTTTCTCTTATATCAGTACCATTGACTAGCATTCCCTTTCTGAGTTCATTTAAATTTGATTGCGTAAATTATCTATGATTTAGGCAACTCCAAGACTGAGCGAAGACAAGGTTAAACAATGTGTAGATCCAAGGCTTAATGGAGAATATCCTCCAAAGGGAGTTGCCAAGGTATTTCTTTTCTTACTTTTCTCTTTCCTCATGTGTTCGCTCATGTATACTTGTATTTCACATGATCTGCATGTGCACCTTGGTGGGCATGTGTATGCATGGTTAATAGTAGTAGCTGCTGAGAAATCTCATTGGTTTGCCACATTTCCTGGATGATGCAGTTGGCAGCTGTTGCTGCCTTGTGTGTGCAATATGAAGCAGAGTTTCGGCCCAACATGAGCATTGTTGTCAAGGCTATGCAGCCTCTGCTGAAAGCTGCGGCACCTGCTCCAGAGACTTGAGTGGAAACAAATTCTGAGTCCTTCAGCATCGCAATATCACCTTATGCATAGTTTGCTCCATATTCTCTGGCACATATGATGATGATCTTTTCTTTTTTCCTTTTCCAGAGTAGATATGATGGGTATACATTATTTGATGAGTCGTTCTCTGACGGGAGATTGTATTTAGAATGCGAGCGGTCCATGCCAAGCAGCTGCTAAGGCAGTCAGTGCCGGCATGACGCTCCTTTAGTTTGTCCCTTTTGTCGCAAGCTGTCTTTTATGGATATACATCTTCAATTCTTTTTCAAGTAAATTTTAGTGGTTGTCTCCTTTACTTCTGCATCGTTTTCACGGCTTCTACTAATCGAAACGTGGGAAAGGCGAAGTCTTGAAGGAGGAGGGCCTGCTTTACATTTGGCAGGTAAGAAGAGTCTGGCAATTGGTTTAAAACTGAAAACGGTGAATCGACCCACCCAATGGACCCGAGGGCTTGAATAGCTCCATTGCCAATTATTGCCTAGGCGTCCAAGGGAAACTTCTCATGCGTTGCAGGAATCACGTGATGCGACAACATGCATACCAAATCAATTGACTTCTAACTTGGATGATCTTTTGATAAGTAACCATACATGATTCAAAGTGCAACGTTCATGGATTTAAATAGCTCGATTGATCACCTAAAATCCTCTCTTCTAAACATGCGCTTTTTTCCTTTTTTAATGAAGGTGGGGCGGGGGGGGGAATTTATAAGTATAATCAACACGAGTACCGAGCGAAAGAATTATCACAACATTGTTGGAGCATTAAAATCAAATCATGAAAAATTCCAAAAAAAAAAAAAAAATTGACACAATTGATTTTTAAACTTTGACTCAATACATAATAATTCTTTAAAAATTTATTCAATATAATTATAATTTGTAGCTCAATATGCAATACGATTCTTAAATTTTTAATTTGTTTACTATGGTCTTTCTTTTTGTACATGATCAATAAAATATCTAAATTATATAAAAATGTTCATTGTTGTATTTTAGGGATTAGGCTAAACATGTCTAAGGATCAAATTGAACAAATTAAAAATTAAAAAATCATGTTTAACAAATTAAAGATTTAGAGATTATATTATATTTTGAGTTCAAATTCGATGATTAGTTATATCATTATTCTCATATCAAATCATATTTTTCTTTTTCAACACGCGGAAACGCTGTAAAGCTTTTCCCTTAGATTTATATAGTTTTGAGATGTTTAAGAAAAGAAGAAGATGAACGGTGTCATTATTCTATAAATTATAAAAATAATGAAAATTCATTTACAACTCTAACTAATCAAAATAATAAATACCCAAAAATGAAATGACTCTTTTAACTTTCTCTCTTCCTAACTACATCTGTTTGAGAGCCTCCTAAACCCCTCCCTCAAACCCTCTCTCTCTCTCTCTAATCGGAGATGGCCGCCCACTCCATCGATTCACCTCCCATGGCTTCGCTTTCCCCGTCGCCTGAACTCGCCCGACGCCTTCCTTCTTCTTCCCTCGAAGAGCGCCGCCGCACCACTTCGGGTTCCGCTTCGCCTGATGACCGTGAGGGCGGCGGAGAACCGGCGGCCGCCGCCGAATCCGGCGTCGAGGGGGATGCGGTCGCGGGCTCGAGCCAGGCGCAGGAATCGTGCGACCACCGTGCTTTGGATTCGTTGCCCGTGGAAGTTCCGGCGAGCGTCGCGAACGTGATGGGCCCGTCGAGTTCTTCGAAGGTGCGGGAGTCTGTCCGTGTGCAGGAAGTCCTTGAGGAGAACTCTGCGGAGGAAGCCAAGAGGGGCTCTGTTTGCGAAGGTATCGGTAATTCGTCTTCTTTGGATATGAATGGAGATGGGGAGTTTCTTGGTAAAGGCAAAGTACCCGCGAATCTGTTGGAAATTAAAAAGCTGCAGTTGTTGAGTATTCTTGAAGGCGGGTCAATCTTCAGAGAGGAAGCCCAGTCGGAGCGTGTCGCTGATAAATCCCCGAATATCGATGTGATGATAGGAGGGCCCACTGATGGAAACAAAATTCCCGGGGAGTTGGTGCATACTTGTGACGAGATGGAAGGCAACAATGGAATCGATGGTTCTCTTAGACGTTCATTGAAGATTCAAGTTATCGATGACATTGCATTGATTGAACCTGTCTCGTTCCCTGGAATTGGAAATGGGGGTGACGAGGAGATGGGAATGGTGGCAAATTCTTCAAGATGCACCGAAGGAAATCCTAATAAATGTGTAAAAGAAGCTGCGGATGGAAAGAAGCCTAAAAATCCTCGGAGGAAAGGGAAAGGTGCAAAGCGAGACAATTTAGTGCATTTTGATGAACCTATAGATGCTTGTCGAACAAAGGGAGACGGAACCAAAAGAAGGTACTCGAGGGAAGAAATGGAGGCCCTGAGGTTTGTTAATATTTCAGAACAACGAAAGTTTTGGAGAGAGATTTTTAGTGGCTTAGGCCCCGTGGCAAGAGAGTATGCAAACCTTGCCAGCTCTAAGCATCAGGCACAGTCTGCTTTGAGCTATCATTGCCAGCGTCAGTCCCTTGGGAGGGCACAGGATCCTGGTATTCTTGGTGAGTTCACTGTAGTAAATTGACCCGGGTTCTTTCTTTAGCTGTCTTATAATATTATTTCTTTTGATGGAAAGGGAGGCTTGAAATTGAATTAATAAAGGTAGTCCTTGCTTAAGTTGGTTTACATCATCTTGGACACACAGATTTCTGACAATGGCTTACCTCTTCAATGACACTGGAATCTGCATGTATGAAACACTTTATTTTTTGCAAGGCATTATGTCTGTTTCTGTTGGGAGTATGCATCGTGTACCTTTTCCTCTGCTAATCTCCTTCAGCTGTTTCATTGGGTTGAAATTGCAAGACATGTGCTTTTGGGTTTGAGAATATTGTACTATTATAAAATGATTAATTTTGATCCTCATAGAAGAATAATCTAGGTTAGTGTTCCTCTAGAGACAATGTTGTATGATCTTGCTTTTCATGGTATTTAAGGACCTTTTAACTATTATCTATATAAAGCCGATTAAAAACTCAGGGAAAAATATCCTTATGATGTGCATGAATTGAGAACCTTGGGGTTTGCTCCGATTGTGTTTCTTAAATTTGAGAGATGCAACTAAATGAACTTTCTGATCATGCTGTTTTATGGGGGTGGTCTTTTGAGTATGCAGTAGATATTATTTTGACCATTCAATTTCTTCATGGTTGCTTTTGTCTGCCTGTGACAAGGCTGACATCTTTTTCCTCCCGTTTCATCCTTAGCAAATTCTGGTTTTGTAACATTTTGCTTTTCTTTTGTGGAGGCAGAGTGAATAAGCTGAAATTCATAACACCATCTGCAGTTGCATTGATAACATTTAAGAAGTTAATGTTTCCTTGATGATTTGCACCCTCAGTAATTATTCTTGTTTTCATCCAGTAAAGTTTTGTTACTGAGGATGATCAGGTTAAGCCTGATTAATTTCCTATTCTCAGGCTCTTTTTTGTCTGGTTATCTTTTTCTTGTCTTAATCAGCCGAAAAAGCTCTTTTGAATCCTGTGTCATCGTTCTTCCATCTCTGTTTGAATCAATACTTTCCACTGTTTATTTTGACAATATTCAAACTCAAAAATCACTTTGTAACCCATTCCTTAAAATAATCATTTGCATAGTCATCTGCCTGATGTGTCAATTTGATGGTTCAAATTTCTGTTCTGAACAGGTGCAATTGCTGGAAGTTCAAGAGGGAATTTCTTTGTTCCCACACTAAAGACCCTATATGCAACAAATTGGTCATATGTTTCTTGATTTCTTCTCTGTTGTACATTCAAAGCTACTGTCTGCTACCCTTGGTGTATGGGCAGACATCTTTGTTCATCCAAATTGTGGTGGAAATGTAAATAAATCACCACAAGCAATTCATCTGTAAATAGAACTGGTTTTTTCAACAGTGTATGGATTCAAATTGTTACCTTTTCAATGACATGTGGGGACATTATTACCCTTATTCTATGCAGCTTGCATTTGGATATATCGCTTGTTCTATGTTTATGTTCCTCTTGATGCAAAGCAATTTCTTTTAAGAAAACTTGGATTTTGTCATTACTTTCAGGTGAAGGGTGTAAAGAACAGGTTGGTATTGTACTAGAGAATACAGAGGATAGTAAAACAAACTATATGAATCGGGATCCTGCTTGTGGTCAAAATATTAGTTGTGAAGATGTTGATATAATAGAAGAAGGGGGCGAAGAAGATAGTGATGACAGTGATGAATACTTTGCTAACATCCAAAGACCAGCCTTTTTGGTTGAGGGAGAACCCAACTTTGATGCTGGGCCTCCAGAAGATGGGTTAGAGTTTCTTAGGCGAGTCAGGTATATGTTTCTTATTCATCTTAGACATTAAATTAGTCCAATTCTGTACAATGTTTGCTAATTTTCCTTCCCATGCCCTTTCTGCTCCAATTTTTTAATGTTATTTAGTTATGTGAGGAGAGTGAATGACATAAACATTAGTGTGGTTGAGAGCAAAGGCTTCATCGACTATTGCAGATTGAGTATTTCACTCTTTTTATCTATCTATTTTTTTTGGGGGGGGGGGGAGCAGGAGAGAGAGAGAGAGAGAGTAAATTTCAACTTACGATATTCAAATTTTCTTAGAAATATCAGAACTGAGAGGCAGATGGTGTTTGCTTCAAGACTGGATAAGTTAGAGAGACATTATCAGTAAATTCTAGAGATGTGAGATGGTGGTTTGTAGATGCCCAGTGAGCAGAAGGGATTAGTGCGTAGGGGGTGACATTTAAGAAGATTGATGTTAAGAAATTTAGGACAATATGTTAGCAGTGAAGCACAAAGACATGAAAAGATACTTTAAGGACTCCCCATGTTGAGTGATGTTGTGCACCTGGTTTTGTGTTCGCAATAGTGCACAGATTGCGAGATTTGAGACAAAGTTTACAGGGTAATCATATGCTAAGATAGCTGTTATAGGAAGGGGTGGGGTTTCGCTTGTCGAGAAAGCAACAGAAAAGGTGATTAGTGAGTTTGTTAATTTGGCGTGCAGTACATTTAAACTATCTTCTGTGGTCATTATGGAAATTCAGTGGCTTTTTTAGCAGATTTTCATCAATGCGAATTTAGTCACTAAAGTAATGGTCTGTATTGTATCTTTTTTTCTTTTTATTTACTATTATTCCAAAAGCCTGAATCCAGTCAAGACCATATATTAATTTTTAACCTATCTAGCTTCCACATCGAAAGCAAAGGAATGTGCAATGATTTGTCAAAAACAAGCTGACCATTCTACCACTATGTAGTGGGGTCAGTTGGATCTTCAAGAATGATCCTAAAGTTAAGAGTGGGCAAAATTAGAATGATGTATCTGGTTTACAGTTTGAAAGTGGGTATCGTGACCCTTGTAATGCTGGATTGATACTTGAGGACCCACCAAAGAGGACTTCTTGTTAGATTTTTGCCTTCACACTAACCTTAAATTGATCCTTCTGAACCATGTCTCTCATATCACAACTCTTGTAGTATTCATTTGAATGATATATACTAGTTATGGAGAGCAAGAGATATGGTTGTGCTGTGTCTCTAAATTGGAGAGGCGGATATACTTTCTTGTGCAATGCTCCCCTTTATTCAATCATCTGCAATGCATTAAGTTACCTCTGTTCATGGCATATTTTAGATTTTACTCATGAGGTTGAGGAATCAATGTAACTGAGAGCATGCTTATGGTGGTCATTGTTTGGGCTGACAATAACCAATGGATGGCTGACAGTATTCATTTTGTAGAGTGGATAATTCCTTTTCATGAGAAATGAAAGTGCAGTTCCTTTCACGTCTTTCTTTACTTCGCCCACCTATCTGTATTTCATCTCATTAAGATGCACCAGGCAAACATGAAACGAGCTCCTGTGGACTTAGCACACCAAATATGTATGTTAAGTATGCAGCATGTTGTCCAACCATGCAACCATTTTTTTAGGGACCTCTTAAACAAGTCATGGGGCAGCTTGGTTGTACTCACCACTTAGTGCTTTTCTGGTGCTTAAATTTCCAGCTTTAAGGTTTAGTGGTAAAATTAATGCTGGGAGGAAGAAACCTAAAGCACTTGGTGACCATCTACTTTCTTCGAGTGTTACCATATTTCCATGGTGGCCCTTTTTTGTTTTTTCTATCAGAATCTAGTATCTAGTAATATAGAAAGAAGTGAAGAAAAGAAAAGCAAAGTGCCTTGGATAGCCGTCTCGTATGAATACCATCATAAGGGCACCATACAAATATGATAGTTCCAACAATGTGCCTGAACTATCATACTGGTCTTCTCACGAGGTTATTCTTCTAGCATTGCCAAGAATTAGGGTCAGAGCAACGAAATGGCTTGATATGATGACTGTATGGTGAAACCTGTTGGCTCATACAGCCCCTATATGTGCATGCTGCATTTAAAAGACAAGACAGCATGACTACTTCTCGGTGAGAAGCCTTACTTCCGTTGATAATCAGCTTTGTGTGAAGCTAATATTCGCAACTCTTGAAGCCAGTTTTATAAAATGATGGCAGCCCGTGCCAATAGTCCCTGCGCATTAGTCTAGCAAGGCATCAATGTACATATAACAATGAATATCTGACAACCTCTCACCCTCCTACTGAACACGACTCATAGTGGCAGCTTCCTGTTCTTTTTGCTTTCTGATGCTGTCGATCCTTCATATGGTTTTCACTGTTTATAACTTGAAAGAATAATTGAAGTGCTCTTGCTCTAGTCTCAGGTCTTTGGCAAGTCTCTGATTATGTATGCATTGTCTTGTCTTAGGTGGGAAGCCGCACAGATTCCGAATGTGAAGGTCGTTAAGCTTGACGAGAGTAAATTCTGCAAAGAACAAAGCGCTTACATGCCTGTAATACCTGAGATTGCCAAGTGTCCAGAACATTTGATGCCACTGAAACAATGGGAGGACACTTTTCTTGCGGATTTTTCAATGTTGAGGAGGGTATGCTCTTTATATCTATGTATATACGTGTGGTGCTCATCTTTGTATCTAGCTAGATTACTTATCATAGATAGTTCTGTCCCTGGTGAAATGTCAGATGAAATCTTGTCCATGCTGATAGGTGACAAGACAACATACGGTGTCATCCCATGCTGCTTTGTTCGTTACTCCATGGAACTGGAAAAAAGTGCTCATGGTTACCTTATTTTACAGGCTTTGTCAAGTGTTGAGAGTACCGATGCTGAAATTTCAGGGAAATCGCGATCTTTGATTAAGGTCGCACAGGAGTACTCTGTTCAACATCCCAAAAGTAATGCTTCTGAAAATTTCGATGACTGTCAAACTGCTCGGGAAGTTGATGAAGCAGTCCTTAACCCTAGTCAGAAATCTCTCGGTGGTGGAAAAAGTGAAGACCCCATGTTATCCGCAATACTTGGGATGGACTCGGTAGCTAGGGTATCCATGCTCAGAAAACGCATAAACTCGGTGGAAGATGCGAGCCTTCTTACGAGAAACGATTGTCTGTGGCTCTTTGCTCTGTGTGCAGCTGTGGACACCCCATTGGATTCTGATACTTGTGCATCTCTTCGCAGTTTGCTCCGGAAGTGTGCGAGCTTGCGAGCTCAGAAGGCTGAGCTGGACGACAAAGTTATAATGCTGAATATTCTGGCCACAATTTCTGGCAGGTATTTCGGCCAGTTGGACAATTGAAGCCTTCTACTGCTCCAGTGGCGGTGCTCTATTTTTTCATTTGGAACTCTTAAAATATGTTTAAGCTCATGTTTCGTACTTACGTTCTGCGAATAGTGCTAGCCTCGTGGTATGTACGAGTGCTTCCTGGGTTTCAATTGAGCCTATTACATCTAATTTTAAGGAATGATATCTCTATTGCAACCCAGTTTCCCTGCAAATGGAGCATGAGTTCTGGACATTGCCTAACAAGCCATCGTTAAACAGCCTAGGGTGATGAAATAGATAATACACGAACAGCACCAGGGGAAAAGGGCCTGTCTGTTAAAAATACTAAAGCGGGTGGATCGATGAAACATACATACAAGTGAAGGAAATCTTATATTTGTTTAAACCGAGGCTACATATACAGAAACCGAGAGAGAGAGAGAGAGAGAGGACTTGAAATGAAAATCGACTGATAGAAAGAAAGGGGAAGAACCGAGGAAAGCTATATTTTGGTATATGGACAGTGCTATGCATAAGGCTAGATTACATCTTTTTGCAACTATTCTGTTGTTCACTTTTATCTGGGAAAAAATAGCCCAAGAGATGCAGTCAATGATGGTCGATCATCACCACCAAACGAAGGAAAGCGACACTAGAAATCCCGCCACATCACGTAACCTTTTCCTTCTTCCTCCTCTCATATTAGCAAAAGGCATATATCACACGAGTCACTGACAAATTTTTATCAATTGCCATTTCCAACAAGAGAGGCAGAAAAAATTTGTCTCCACAAATCCATATGTTACATGGGGCTTAATGCAGACACAAAAACCAGAAGCATCGCCTGCCCTGCATGTTCAAAACTATACGGGCACACGTTTCCCTCGGTAACGATCAAAGAACTGCAAAAACCAAACAGAACATGTCAATGGCATGTAATGTTCCATATAACCATATACTGAAATTTGTGCATGCTCATTAAGTGAAACAGAATGCACTTTTCCCTTAAATAGATAGAAAAACTTAGCCCCCATGTTCACCTGGATAGACAAGAATATCATTACCCTTTCGCCATCCACTTTTAAAAATTCTTAACCACGGTGTTTTCTTTTCAATCAATAAGATCTACCATATGTGATTACAAAAGTATGTCCCCTCTTCCCACTGTGTAAACAAAAAGAAGCCATGATGGTGGGGTTCCACTTATGCATAAAATCATGAAACTGACTAGTGGAAAGCAACCTAATTTGGCAGTGCAAACCACTTTGCCGATGCCGGAGGTTACACAAATTCTTCTATTCCTCTCATTACTAAATGCTACAAAATAAATTGCTTCTTTAAAGTGCTTTTACCTAATCACCTTTTTCAATGCGAAAGATAAAGCTTATGTATCATTGTTCCATCAAATCTGACGATGCAGCTCACATGTAATAGCTCAATCTATATTCTCAAGTTGAAGCTAATCATGTAAATGGTCAAGTTTGAATAGAGAGGTCCACATAGCTAGGCATCATTTACCATGATTAGACCCACCATTCACTCAACTGAGCTTTCCAAAGAGATTATCATGATCAATTATTCCTCATAGTAGATCAAAAGTATTTTTATCATTACATTTCTGGATGAACAGAAATTTATAATAAGTCTATGATAGCATCGTGCCAAGGCTATATTTGCTTCACATTTTAAACTTTCAGACCCTGTCCAGAATTAAGTGAACTGAATTGGACTACCACCAATGTCCAAATATAAATCCTAGCATTTCCAAAGGATGCAACTGATGATAAATGGAGTTAAAGACAAATTTAAATTTTCATTTTCACAAAATACACGACTGCATGTATGAGCTTGAAACACCAACGCACAAACAACTCATTAGCGAGCCATATGTTAAAGATTTTGAGGACTGATAAAAAAGTCATTATAGTTCATCATGTGGTTTTTTGTCACTAACTAATTCACCAAAAAACCACAAAGGCCACACCCAATCTTTATAAGAACAAAAGAATAACCACCATATCTGTAGGGCCTAAAAAACTGAGAAAACAGATAAACATACCGATCTAATGTATGGCTGCTGAATTAACCAACCAAGGATAGGTATCCTTTGTAGAAATACTGCTAGAGTTGGCCAGAAACCACTGCAGACAGAGAGCTAGCTTAATTTAAGTTGAACAAACAATAATTTTGAAACTGCCGACAAATGAAAGGAGCAGACCTGAAAAGAACAATAAAACCATATGATTCCAGAATCATGCCAAGAATGGGCCATCCTATGATAACAAAGAAGAAGCCGACACCAAACGAGATTGTTCCCTGAACATCAAGAAATATAGAAAATGTCAAACAGAAGATTAAAGTGAAGGAGGATGGCTTTATATGCCAGCAGTTTCTATGAAGCATCAGGGAAGACTTGGACCTTGAAGTTTTGCCTTTTCATAAAGAACTGCATGGTCGACTTTGGTCCTATAGTCAAAGAGACTCCTGAGACGAAGAGAATCTGATTGAGAGGAAAAAGGGCCAGTTAAATGGAAAGCCTATCAAAACTAGGACAACAAGAACACAAGGAAAGACCTGCCACACAACAGAAACCAGGTAAAGAAACTCACATTTCCCATGGCAAGCAGTCCCTTGTCAAAAAAGAAGATGATTCCCAGAAATGAAAAGAAGATACCAAATCCGGTCAAGCCTAGCCCGATTTCTGATTGCAATGAAGAAGTTATAATGACACTGTTGATCTAGGGCACAAATACTAACTGTAGAAGCAAGTTTGAGTCCCACGCAAACAGAAATGCATGTCAAGAGTAACACCTATTAGGTACCAAAACAGCAACTTTGTATAGTAACTTGTTGTAAGTTACAAATCATACACTTTTTAGGACTGATTTAAATGTTTATATCCAACAGCCACCTACCAAATTTACTTTCTATAATCGGTTAAAAGCGAAAAAAAGTTCTATGATTGGGTAAAGTGACAAAACTAGTAGAAAACTTTACCACTCTGATGGAAACATAGACCATTTAAACTCTCCCTCCCTCCCTCTCAATCTTGTATCGCTGAATCTGCAGCAGCGGGGGCAGGGAAGAGAGGGGGAGTCTGGAACATTTCCCAGCACGTCATCAACTGAATTTCCAAATGACAGTTGTTCCCTTTATACTCTTTATACTTTTATGGACTGAAGAATTTTGAGATTAGACATAAATGGTTCGAATATGATTATCATGGTTTTCTTACTTAACCAGCAACCTATAGTATCCCTCCCCACTCATAATTCATAAGCCGATATAGACTAGACATTCATATCCATCAAAATAACATAGATCAGTCCTTTATTTCATAATTAAGTTCAAAACCGAAGCAAGGCTATATGAATGGAACAGTTACATCATATTGCACTACTGATACGAATACAATATAGCATAACTTATGGCTACATCTCACAAACGCTCAGAACAGATCCAGTTTAAATGGAGAGTCCCACATGACTTCATTTGACATTTATTTCAGCCAAATAAAGTGAGGAAAACTAGGAGAGCAACCACCATTTCAATCGGAGATTGAACCACCAATTACAAGCACAACTACGGATGTTGCCTAACAGAATCCTATTCCGCAGACATTACAATGCAAAAGTAATTAAAAACTTGAGAAGCGATTTTGCCAATATAAGCAGTTTGCATGCACGTACACCTAAATCTTTGATCTGATTGACGAAATAGAGTCCCCATCCTCATTTTTTTCGTGCCAATCAACTCAACAAACATCTTACGAGACAGATATAAATGGCAGAATACAAGGAACGACAGTAAAAGGAGAAGAGAGATCTCACGGACTTTTGCGGTCATTCATTTCGAACGAAACCATCTTGATTGCTACTGGCGGCGCTCCACTGCCCAAACAACAAGCTGGAATCGACAGTCGAACAATCAACAAAAGGAGGAACCGCCGGATGAGAGCGACGGAAGGTGACTCGAGAGCGAGAGAACAGGTACCTCGGAGAATCAAAAGCAGACGAAACCAATCGGAAACGAGATCGCGCGGCGGTGAACCTGCACAGAATGGGATGAATGGAATCGAGCAGAAATCAATCAATCAATCAATCAACCGAACATGAAGTGAAAACAGGTTAACCAGATCGAATCGAGTAGAGCGAACGCAATGTTCCGGGCGGAAAGCCCTAGCGTGAGCTCGGGGTTGCTCCCTTCTCGGCATGCGAAGCGTGGAAATGAGGAATGGATCTGGAGTAGAGAGGACGAAACAGAGAGAAAGCTCACCTTTCACAGGCACGCACCAGCAGCAGCAGCAGATGAGGAAGAAGACGAAGAGGAGGAGGGGATCGGTGGAGAAGAAAGGAATATGGAGATGAGAGGGGGAGAGAATCGTAACTAACGGTTTTTTTTTTTTTATATATATATATAAAATATATGTGTATATGGCTTTGCGATGTCACCGGACGAATGAGAACATTAGGAAACATTGCGTGAATAGTCTCGTAACTTTGGCTAATTATGTAATATTATCTTTAAATTTTTAATTTATTTAACATGATCATTAAATTTTAATTTAATATTCAATATGATTTTAAAATTTTTAATTTATTTATTTAAAACTATAATGTTCAAATCAATCTAAAAAAAATGCTTTTATTTACATGTTCAAAATTTTAAAAGTCAATCCATGAATTACATTAAAAAAAATAAAAATTTAAATATCAATATTGGATCATTTATGTTATTATCAAAAAATTATACAATTTTTTAGTTTTTATGAGTTATTATTGAGAAAACAATTTATATAATCTAAAAATTCATTTAGGTACATTATCATTTTTATCCAACGAGTTATATTTTCAAATAATTTAATTGTCTTTATTCAGTGATTTCAAATGTAACTCCTTTACGTTGCTAGCTTGTTTGATTTTTCCGTTGTACTTTACTTTCAAGTTCACTGGATTTCCCTTTTCTTTAAACTTCTATTTGTTAGTCTCTATTTTTTTTCAGGTTCTCCGATTGCTGAAGCTACAAAAAGTGTAAATAAGTCATCTTAATATATATATATGTTCAATAATATTTAACATTTTTACTCGATGAAATAGTGTTCACTAAATCCACATTGTTATGACCGTCGCAAGAAACACTTTTTCCAACGGTCCCAGCATATCTCTCTCTAAAACTGCCAAGGCAGCGGTATTTTCCAAGTCCAGCATATCTCTCTCACTATGGACAATTCCTCACCTTTTAACATCAAGCAAAACCTACTACTTCCCGTTGTTCTCTTCATTCACAACTCAGGAAATGACTTCGGCCACGACACAACGTCCAGACTGAGACTACTGCAAACGCCATCCCTACTTCGAAAAGGTCGCCATTCACAGTCCTCGGTCGTCGGCTGGGGTGCGCCCATACAAGCATAGACCACAAAACAACCCCCACCTCAAGAAAAACAAACGAATGACTATGTTGGCTCCTATCAAGAACACATGGCCAAGTGCACTCATCCGAAATGGGTGTGAGGATCACCGTCGTTGCAGGATTTAAAATTGGGATATTACTAGAAAGAACCCGGGGCTCAGTTGACTTGAGATAAAAGGAACAGCATACAGGTATTTGCTGCAAAGAGGTGGAGGGGCAAACAAGTAATTGAACAGCTATTGGGACTGAACAACCACCTCAGTGACTTCCATAGTTTAAACAGATGTTTATTGAGGACTAATCGATACATTTGCCAGGGTGCTTCTCCGGCAAGAATGGTATGAAAAGAATACAACATACAGTTGCTCTTGTACCTGTCAAAAGCACAATTATTGTTGTCTTTCTACCTAGTTCTACAAAAGGCTTCTTTCATAGTGGTCATCAGCACCATCATCAAGAGAAAGTTCCTACAAGAACAAAATTTAGAAAAAAAAAATAATCATTGAACAAAGCCAAACGGATCCAAAACAGCTAGGATAGAAGCACAAATTGAGAGGCCAAAACATCAATCAATGTCCAGTAGCATTTAGAGTATGCAAGACACTTAAGGAGCAGAACCAACTGCAACAGTCATGGTAGTATTGAGTTTAAGGAAAGTACCAAAGAAAACACACACCTAAAAGTTAGCTAGTTTTACGTACAGGGAAGGTTGCACTTGAGATCTTACTCACCTCTACCTGTGCAAGCACCATATAGAAATGTAATGTAATGCATTAGGACTATTTATCAGCTATTCATGATCCACAACCGATTTTCTTAAAACAGATAAGCATTCTTCCAGGTCCAATGAACCTAATACTATTTACCTAAGATTTGAAATATTCACTATCTATTTCCTTTAAATAAACAAGCATTCCTCTTGTCCGTTTAACCTAAAAGTTGGAGTTGCAAATGAGTATTCTTGTAAGCTTAGAATTATAGAATGAGGATCATTAGAGTACTTTCTACTGTAATTTATGTGTGTTCCATGGTTGTGTTTCTTAGTAATCAGTAGGTCAATAAAATTTAAATTTCCTTCATAAGAAAATTTTGAGAAAAAAGATATAAAAGATAAGATATTGCACCACTTGTAGAATC
This sequence comes from Corymbia calophylla, assembly GCA_014182845.1. Classification (NCBI taxonomy): domain Eukaryota; kingdom Viridiplantae; phylum Streptophyta; class Magnoliopsida; order Myrtales; family Myrtaceae; genus Corymbia; species Corymbia calophylla. The sequence continues at coordinate 314,789 of CM024693.1, forward strand.
AACAAGCTTCAGGTTCCATAGTGGTTCCAAAAGGCTGCAGGCATATTAAGGTGGGTCGAATAAGTAAGTTCCAGTGCAAGGAAAAACAGGATCCCAACCTCATACCCTGCACACATTCCTACTACCTACTTAATGATGATCACGTGTTGTTTTGAGTTTCAGCCAAGGCCAAGGCGCAATGAGCAAAAACTACAACCTGCCTGATAGCCAAGGAAGTCCTCTAAGAGAAACTCCATGAGGTTTTAGTAAAGAGATCATACCAAACCCAACGCTTCTACCAGACTTTTAGGTCGCTCTTCACCACAAACGCCAACAAGCATGTTCAGTAGATACTCCCTCTGTTCTGGCTTTAATTGTTTTCCGAGGCCCAGAGCCACCATTTCCATCTCAGGCTACAAAAAGAGTAGAGGGATAAGAATTACAAATAAGATATATTTACTTAGATAATAAGGCAATTAAATAACAAAAAGGCTATCTTTTACGAGCAAAACTACACATACCGACAGCTAATAAACAGTGTAAACAAGCTAAGATACTTTGGTCACATCTGTATGTATAGAGCTCCTGATTAGAACCATAACTCTGAAAATGAATCAAAGCTCGTGGAATTGATAAAGTTTCTGACAGGGAACATACAGAAAATTCTCTTGGAGGGAATATTTGGTGAAGAACACAAATACTTGACAGGTGAGCTAGTGCTTCAGAGTGTTCACCTTGCATTTCCAATGCCTGCAATAAAATGTGCAAGTTGCTTCATGAGGCAGCAGAACATCGACGTTGCCTCAGATAGCTTCAACTATTCAAAAATAGACATTTATCCCATAATTGATCCCCTGTGGATCTCTGGTTCTAGAATTCATTCTTTGTCTAAGGTTTTACTGAAAAATTTTCAAAATAATAGTTTTCATCTTCATGCTTGGTACCGATGACAATTCACACAATCCACATACTTCCATGCACTTTATTTCAACTAAGATTCAAAACCAAAAAAAGCAAGAAAAGTAGTTCACATAATTTCATTTTTCCTCTTATTCCAGTTTGAATAGTGAAATCAGCACTCTCTTATTCCCTAATATTCAAGGAAACTGTTCTTAGTTTTCAAAATATTCAAAAACAGGGTAGGCTACCAAACATGTTGCCAAACCAGTTATTTTGCTTCCATGGGAAATGACAACTTCAAACTGAAATGTTTCCAATAACCAAATAGCGCTGATGTTCCAAAGTTTAATCCCAGGATTAATCTTAAAGTTCATTGCATTATTTTTGCTACAAGAAGGATTTTTACTAAAAAGATTATGCAACCAATTTCTCCAGCATCTCTTTATCAGTTTTCCACCATATCAACTAATACGAGAAGGATTAATCTAAAGCACATTGCTCTTATTTTTGCTACAAAAAGGATTGTTACTAAAGAAATTATGCAACCAATTTCTCCTGCATCTCTCAAAGAAGGATTAATCTAAAGTTCATTGATCTTCTTTTTGCTACAAGAAGGATCGTTAATAAAGAAATTATGCAACCAATTTCGCCCACATCTCTTAATCAGTTTTCCACCACATCAGCTAATACAAAGAAAAAATGTGCCTCTCAATTTAGGAATTCATGCAATCGACCTGATCTTTGAAAAACAGGCCCTGTTTGGTTCAGCTTTGCCAATGGGCTTTTAGCCCCGAAAGCCCCTTGGCCAAATGCGAACCCGTTTGGTTCAGCATTTGAGGACCCCATTGGCCAAATGCTAGCATTTGGAATGCTGGTGGAATGTTGAACCAGCATTGGGCATTCAGCATTCCAAGAATGCAAGTCAACATCATTGACTTTTTTTTTTCTTTTTTTTTAGAAACCATTAAGTGGAGCCGGCCACCGCTGCTGGGCGCGACCTCCGGCGACTGCCGTCGGAGGTCGCGAGACCCCCAGCGATCGTTGCCCGGGGTCGCGCGACGCCTGGGTTCCCGGGACCCAGGCGTTGCGACCTCCGGCAGTGACGCGCCTGGGTCACGCAAACCCAGGCGTCGCCACCGGAGGTCGGAGGTCGCGGCATGACGCCTGGGTCACGCGAACCCAGGCGTCACGACCTCCGGCGGCAACGCGCCTGGGTCGCGCGACCCAGCGTTGCCACCGGAGGTCGAAGGTCGCGGCGCAACGCCCGGGTCGCGCGAACCCAAGCGTCACCACCGGAGGTTGGAGGTCGCAGCGCCACGCCTAGGTCGCGCGAACCCAGGCGTCGCAACCTCCGACGACGACACGCCTGGGTCGCACGAACCCAGGGGTCGCCACCGGAGGTCTCGACCTCAGGCGCGATGCCTGGGTTCACGCGACCCAGGCATCGCCGCCGTACAGCAACGCCAGTGGCCAGATCTGGCTGGCCACCAGCCACCTACTTGTTAAAAAAAAAAAAAATTTAAAAATAAGAAAAGCTATTTGTAGATGCAAGTTTACCAAACGGTATTTACACCAAAGTCATTTCGGAAAACTCAATTTGCCAAATACTTTTGCTTTCACCAAATACCCATTGAGCTAAAGATACTTGGAGAAATGCAAATGCATTCCCCAAAAGTTGAACCAAACGGGCCCACAATTGAAAGATCATGCCTTTAGTAAGTATTTTATGGGTAAAGCAATATCATAAACCTTTCCAGATATCAATCAGGCTATACAACTGTTGGTTGCATTGCTTAATTTTATTCCTCGCCCATTTTTGTCACAAAACCCGTTAACGAGAAAGTAATGACACACATTTATGTAGTTGAAAGTCATTCTTTATTCTTTACATGCTTATGTTGTGCCTAGATGCCAAACAGGAGAAATATTTACCCAGGCTTGTAGAAAACCAGATCGTGTGCGTGCAGCAACAGCGGCAGACACAATTCTTGCTGCACGAATGTTCTCAAGCCCTATGTTCCCAGCAAGCCCAACAAGGAATTGCCTAGGTCCTTCCCCATCTATCTCTAAAGAGATGGATCGACCTGAAGAACTATAAATTTCTTAGAAAATCGTAACTTCAAAAGACCAAAAGAGATAGAAGAACGAGTGGATAGAGGGTGTGGTCTAAAAAGTACATACTGATTGCACATATTCAGAACAAAGTCAACAGACACACGATAAAATGAATCCCGAGTATTTTCTGTGCCAAAGGAGACTCTGATTCCAGAAGTCCTGCATATGCGACGCAACTGCTCATCCATACAGGCAAAGAGAAGTCCACAATGTCATTAATGGATCACCTAATAAACAGCTGGTGCTGAGGAAAAACCATTACACAACAAACAGAGAAAACAATAAATATAAAAAGACCCAAGGTGTGTCATTTGGTCATAGTATGGAGAAACTGAGATGACATGAGAAGATGACAAATGAATCGGTAATCTCTTCCTTGAACTGGCATAACTGCACTAAATTAAGGGCACCCAATTAACCTTAGAAAGCATGCAGCTTGTAGATGATGTGCACAAATCATGCCAGGTTTCTTGGAACAGAAAACAAAAAATACAAAATTCCCTCAGTTCTTGCAAACCGATCATGACTAAAGTTGTCCTGACAAGAAGTGCCTTTCCCTTATTTTAATTAATATCGCCGCAAAATTCCAAATACCATGTTTAGAAATAATTGTGCACAATCTAATAATTCAGTGCGAACCTTCGTATTCGTAAAATTCTTCATTTTGACAGATACAACTCACTAATAAAAGAGCAACAGAAATTACAAACTCATGGGAAATATAAATAAGTCAATAAAATGCTTCATGCCAAATTATTAACAAGTCGAGAGGACTAACTTGAACTATGTCAGCGATCATGATGTCCTTACCACGCAACCTATTGTCGACAATTTCTGCATAACAAATTCGTGAGTTGCATTGAAGTCATAATTGAAGGTGATCATAATTGAGAACATATAAGCAATAAATGTTTCCCATTCACATGCAGAGAACCATTTAAATAACGTTAAAAAAAACTCTGGGAAGAAAAAATTTCCATCAGAGGCCAGATGTAACCAAAATAGCAGCAGACTCAAGGAAATTGGAAGCCTCAGCAGCTGCAATAAGTACGACGAGAATAGAAGCATGAAGATACAGAGGTATATCCTTCTATATGACCATAAAGGCCTACGACTGATTCAAGCATGCACCAGAAGTACCTTTGACTGCAAATTCCCCAAATCATTGACCAGCTCATATTACCCATTATATGAAGTCAAGCAATGCACAATGATAGAAGAATAAACAATACATATCATCTATTTGATCACCAGAGATAAGATAATGAAGGCCAGACTGTTAGCTTGCATTGAGTGATGCAGAGCATCCAAGAAGGCCGAAGTTAATGCCTGCTAAAGTCTGACTAAGGAATAAGGAAGGGGACTAAAACAAATTTCTTTTGCAGTGTAAATCCCATTTCTTTATAAGGTTAATGTTAGTGACGGATTCCCAAACTCTTTAACTGAGCAGTCGATGCCCTATTCATATTTACCCATAATTCTAGAGCTGAGCACCCAATTCCATAGAGTCAAACCTTTTATAACAGGCACAGGTTAAAGTACAGTATCTCCAACAGACTAGCAAGGAAACAACAAGCAATTGTTTGAAATGTCAAGGCAGCAACAAGCACAGACCTCGCACCAATCTATTAGCCTCCCTCTGAAAATACTCCTTATCCACCTCCGAATCCATGGCTGACGAGGCCGTCGAAGCTGCCCACCATTCAGGCAAATTCTCTTCAAGCCGAGGCGTGATATCCCTACGCCTTCTCTGGGGAGACCTATCGACAGTCCCCCGTAGTGCAGGCGAAAGGGGATTATCCAAAACCCTAGAGCCGTCAGTCTCCTTCCTCGTCCCAACAACTACCTCCCTGCCACCAAGGCTCCTGTCTCTCCTGACCACCACAGCTTCATTCCTCTTATACCCGAACCGCGACCTAATTCCCAGCACCAACTGAAACACGACCTTGAGCGCGAAGACGACCACAAAGCTCAAAGCCACCACACTCCCGACGAACTGGATGGTCGACCTTCGGCAGGATATGACCATCTTATTATTGTCGTCCAATGCGACGAGCGTACTCAGGTCCTCGTACGCGTCTCTGCTGGCGGAGACGAGAGAGCCGAAGCTGGACTTGGCGCGGGCGGACAAGCTAGTGAAGTCGATGGTGAGCTCGACGACGCCGCGTTCGTCGGAGGCGATGAGCCCGGGGGACATGGCGTCGGAGGCATCAGCGGCGGGGAGGACGTGCCTCCGGCGGCGGCGGAGGTGGCGCCTCGGCTTCTTGGAGCAGGAGACGGAGAAGAGATGAGGAGGAGGGGGAGGAGGGATGGGGTGGCTCCGCAGCCGGGGAGGCCATCGGCGGCGGCCGGGGTGGTGGCGGCGGTGGTTGAGTACGGAACAAGAAAGGGAGGAGGAAGGAAGGAGGAAGAGGAGAGAGAGGGAGTGAAGAGAGGTCATTGAGAATTTGGGCGGAAATGAGAGAGAAAGAGATGAGACAAAAAGCAGAGTGAGAGAGAGTCCCAACGCTTTTGGAGGAGAAAGGCGAATCCAAGCCAACCAATGGCAACCTTACCATAAACACAAACCTTGGTAATTTCACCATACAACTTTGTTTCATTTCCATGTTTTGAATTAAAAATTATGATAAGTGGATTAGAAATCTTAAAATTTGTTAATAAAATATAACTGAATTTTAAAACTTTCAAAAAATATAATTAAATCCTAAAATTTAGCATTAACGTCTAACCCAAGTCTAAACCTTTCAAAAAATGGGATCAAATCCTAAAACTTATCAATTTGGTCCAAGCAGGTCCTTTCGTTGGTTTCTCCCTTTACAAGTTTTTGGACTCGATTGCATTTTCGTGATAAGTTTTAAAACTTGATTATAAAAGTTTTAAGATTCGATTGCATATTCGTAATAAGTTTTAAGAATTGATTGCATTTTTTCAAAATTTTAAAACTTAATTACACTTTTGTGATAATTCTTAGAACTTCCGATGCACTTGTTCCTCAAAAATTAAATGACTCTTTACCAAAAAACTAGATGACTCCAATATATATATTTTTTGTGAGAGAGAGCGAAATTGTTATTTTCATAATAGGAATTTTCCGTATCGCTAAAGATAAAAAAAAATAAAAAAAGAATGATAGAAAAGATAATATCCGACTGTGTTTGGCTTAGTAGTCTTAGTAGACTCATCTGTCTTTCATGGGATCACTTATTCTACTCACGTGACAAAAGAAATATGTAAAGAACCCGTGATCTTACTACACCTACGAGTCGATGTGGCTAACCTCGGACTTTGGCATCTTCAAATGCAACTTAATAACTTTCTACTCATAAGAGGTTTTTGTTAAGATCTTCACTCCTAAGGCGACAACTCAATGTGGGCCCAACTCATAAAGGGCATGCGACTCATGCGGACTTTGAAGCCATCCCTACCTTCTTCTTCTTCTTCCTTCATATCACTAGCAATAATTTGTGAATGCGGCACGCGCCCTTTTCATTTGTTTCGGAGCCGTTTTCGCAAGGCCTGCTAAACTCACTATGGGCTTGTTTAATTCGGCTATTGGAAAATGTCTTTGAAAAAATATAAATATTTATGATTTAAAGGGATTTTCTGAAATACAAATAGCATTTAGCATATTGTAGTTTTAAATTGCATCGATTTAAATGTTGTTTGATAAAAATTATTTTTGTAAAGATTTTTTGTTACATTTGTTATTAATTTTAAATATACTTTTTTTTTATCTAGCAGTCAAATCTGACCACCTATCAGCCTCACTTAAGGTTACACGACCTTAGGCGGCGTCGCCTAGGTTATTATGACCTAAGTGGTAATCGCCTGGGTTTCTACGACCCAAGTGACAATCGTCTAAGATCACGCAACTCAAGTGATGTCGCCTAAAATTGCACAACCTCAAGCAACAGTCACCTAATGGTCGTAACCCCTAAGCAACAGTCGTCGAGGTCAAGCGACCCCTCAAGTGAAGATTGTTTGTGTGGGCAATCCCTTGGCCGGTGGTCGTCGACTTCTATTCAACTTTTCCAAAAAAGATGAATAATGATTGGGACTTGTATTCCAAGAATACTATTTCCCAAAGAACCTCCGGACCTGCTTTGGGCTAAAAGCCCTTAAAGCCATCTGGAAATGCAATTGCATCTAATCAAAGTCCTTCAAAAAATGAAGCAAACACCTTTGCATTAAGCCAAATCCCTTTAGAGCCTAAAAGCCCCTTTCAATTGCTGAACCAAATGGGGCCGCACACCACACCACTAGGCAGCTTGCCTGAATGTCGAGTCTTTCAAGCCCAACAACTCACCTTTATTCTATTTGGTCAATCGCACTAACTGCAATCAACCGTTAGCACACACTAGAAAGTGTTTCGAAAGGCGCTGGCATGCCTTGTCGGGCCTTGTCGAGCGCGCCCAAGCCAATAAGAATCAACACTCCTACGCAAACACGTCTTATGGGCCCAGGCTCACCCAAGCCCAGTCTTCTTATAAAGAAAACTTAGTATATTTTAAATTACGGGCTCATCCAAGCCCGGTCTTATTCCTTCCTTTCGCAAATCCCATTGTCTCAAAAGCGCGGATTGAACTAAAAAATCTCATAAAAAATAAAATAATCTTCAAATTGTAGACGCCAGTGTGCTTCCAATTATCAATTATCATGCCCCTCTTATTGCTTCAAAGTTAATCACCAGCTTACCATCCTGTTCCCCCCTAACAATGTATGTACCAGAAATCAACGATATGTATGTATCATCTTCTTGAATGAGCTCCATAACCCACTCTTACAAGCAAAAGTCATGAATCCGAAGTTTCCATGACCAAAGAATCATAGAATACCACCCCAATTCACCCATGGAATACTCTAGAGCTTCCGAAACGTTCTCGGGAACAAGCGATAAAGTAATTGTGCCTAAGTCTAGAATTCTCTCGACATAAATGTCGATAATTGATAGATAGGGAGATATAATCTCATCCATCAAATATAATCTCTATCAATGATTATAATCTAAGGACTACTAATACAAAAAGGAGTGCCCTCCCCCTCATTGTAACCATCCGACCATTTCACAATCAAAGTCCCATTATCTCCTAGAGCTTTCTCTAGAAACTTAAATTGTTAGGATGTCACAACAATAAATGAGAAGACAAAAGCAAGGTCACTCCATAAATTTGTCATCTTGCTATATTTCTGCATTTGGAAGTCTCTAAGATGTACAAGTGCACTCTTTTTTATAGTGACAAATGCATTGGCTGAGAAGTATTTCTTTCTCAAAGATTTCTGGCATAATTCATTTCCATAATACATCGTAGCCTGTAAACATTTGTTGGTATCAGACGATACTCACAAAGTGACTAATATACTAGAAAGAATCACGCATACAGCAAGAAGGAGAAAGAAAGAAAAGGGGGCAAAACTCCTTTCTTAGCTGGTCTAAGATGAAGGGTTCACGAAACTTGTCGCTTGATGTAGAGCCTGCTAGGTCCACTCCTAACTTATCCACTCCCCCCCTGTTTGGCATCAGTGTGGTTTTCCAAGAGCCTCTTCATCATGACCAGCAAAAGGATCCAACGAAGTGGATTGATTTCTCTATACCTTTGTTTTATTTCTCTGTAATAAATGGCTAATCCTGTACCCACTAATCACTCCTGCAAGAAGAATGCTTTTAATCAATTTCCTAAAGAGGGGAAAAAATAAAAGGGCTACAACTTGCGCTACCAGAAATGAAAAACTTGAATTGCATCGCATTACAACGTTTATGATGCTGAAAAACGCACGAGAAGTACCCACAACTTCCAAGCTAAAAAAATGTTCGAGTGCAGCAGCCGTCTCATATCACACAAACTTAATGAGTTTCACATACAACACCAATATCATATTGAACAACAGAATCACAGACGCAAGAACTGATGGAGTCTTCCAAAGTTCCCTACTCAGCTAAAAGTAAATGTTACACAGCACATTCAGTCTCAGACACTCCATCACAGGACATTTATTTCATGGATGACTGGCCTAGATAGATCGAATATACAAGTGGGATCAAGTTGGAGAGACAACTAATACCTGAAATAACTTCATCTAGGAAGAAGTGGTTGCCGGTCATCAGATCCAACTCTATGGGTAGCCTGAGAGTAGGGCAAATCAACAGAGACGAGCATCAGTGAGATGACAAAAGTGTAGAAAAAGTACCATCAGTACATAAAAAATGAAGGATTTCACACCTCATCATTAGCTCCTGCTGCCATATTTATAAAGGAATCTTTCGACCTGGAAGATGATCAACAAAGTCAACCCAACTATCCAGCTAAGTATTAGTAGGGAGCTTCCATCAAATGATCCGGACTTATTCCACAGGAGCAACTACACTTGTCTTAGACATTTATTAGCACAAAACTTGTGCACTTCTTCATAAACATAATTTTCTTAAACAGCCAATGATCCCAGTGATCTGGGTAACCCCTTTGACTTCTGCCAAGTCCTAATTAAACCTACTTGGAATTTTGCCAAAGTTCAAGTTTTCAGCGAAAAGTAACACCAGATCCTATCCTCTAGGTATGTAAGAGTACCAACACAATTGCTAAGACATACCTGTGATTATCATCCGGTTCTACCAACTCCAGCGTTCCATTCTGCTGTTCATCTTTGACTTTTGATAGGGGTGAAAAGAACTGAACAATTAACAGCATAAGACAAGTGAAGGAAAAAAGGTGCAAATATAAGACCGCTATTTAAACAAATAACCATGGAATAATTCTCCACTTACCTGGTGCATTGAGATAAAAACAATGGAAATTCCCAACATAAAGTTTATCGTTAAACTGTGACCAAACAAAGCTGCAGATGCTATTCCTGTAAAGATTGTGGCAACTGTTGACGAGTACTTCTTCAAGATTGTATCTGGAATGCCCCCAATATACATACATATGTTAGAGATGTTAACCCATCTAAAAGACATCTAAAAGACATATATATTGTTAGAGATGTTAACCCATCTAAAAGACAGAAAGCACATAATAGATTAGTTCGGTTCCATTACACAGGAGGTCTCTAGCTCTCAAACTAATAAATTAAGAGCAAAGCTACAAACTCAAGGAATCAAACATACAGTCCAACCTGCATATTTGAAGAAAAAGGACGATAAAATTCCTTGGGCCGCATTGTTACATATCAGAAGCATGGTAGCTTTTGAAAGTCCTTGTAGAATATCAACGTTGTCTGGACCTGAGAGTGACAACACAAAATGATTAGAGAAGATGCATTTTCTTACAATGTAGATTGGTTATCCAGAGCAGAAAATCTCCATAGCCCAAAAGAGGAAATCTTTACCAAAAGAAATGCAAATATAAACAAAGACATCTTTAAAGTTCAGTTTTTTCATTAGAAGTACCGTAGAGCCAGAAGTAAAAAGTTTATCTTGCAAATACGTGGAATAGAGTGCTCATTATGTTCAATTAAGGGGAGGGCATAGCTTCATGCAGAAGCATCTAAGTACTCTTGTATAACTGAAATTCAGGCTCTCTAGGAAACATGCTTTTTTCTTTTTTTGTTCTTTTGGCATATCCCAAGATCAGATCCTGGGTCCCCCCCACAGGGCGCAAAAAAAAGAAAAGAGAAAGGAAATTACCAGGCCACACCACAAGCGTGGTGGCCTTCAGGAATCATAATAGTAAACTATTTCATGTCCATACCTTTAACAAGAGCCATTCCAAGGATTCCTAGAAAGTTGAATATAGCACCATATCCATACAAAAACAAATTCTGCAAGCCAAAGGGCAATATAAGTACTTAAGAAGAAGAGAAATTGACATTACTAAAGTTACATTCTCCAAGGGTCTCATCGTAAAGCAATAAACAATGAGCATATAGAAATGCTTTCCACTAAAAATGTTTCTGAATACCAATGTGATATCATTCCCTCTACAATTTTAAATTCTGGTTTCCAAACCACTAGGTACATATTTAGTTCACAGTTTCAAAACATTCTAAATTTAGTAGTCCTCAGTGTTACAACTTCACCATCCTTTCTACTTTTACTTCAAAGAAATTCTCTTTCAGAAAATACAGCTTAATATTGCCATTTCCAACTCTGTACTAATCCAAAAAATGTGTGGCTATTAAAATAATTGCAGCCATATCTTTCTTGGAAAATAATCCAGTAATAAATAAACAATTCTCAAGATCCAAATTATTGAGCCTCCTCAATCAGGTTCAAAACATACAAAAGGAAGCAGCTCAACTTTCTGCTATATTCCTAGCATTAGATAAACAACGCCTGTCATGAATACTTGTTTTGAAAAGCTTAGCAATTCATGTACATCCTAAAGTAACTAAACTAGGCAGAAAGCTCAAGATGCTGATGAGTTGCACTGACTAAAATCTTACCTGAAGGTAGATGCTTGTGTCATACTGGCTCTTTAGTGCATACTCATTGAAGACAGAGGCCATAGATGGCACTGTAACCTGAAAATTTCTCCATAGAGTGAGTGTAACAGATAAAGAATAAGGTTTTGCCTAATGATGATAACTCTTGCCAAAGACTAAATAGTCTAATGCTTGATTCATAACTCCAATCCATTCCCCCCCATACCCAGAAGAAAGAAATAATAACGATTGCACACAAACCTAAGACACGAAGAAAAACATAACCAAAATTGGTTTTTAAATTTATATCATCCAAAAAAAAAAAGTTCCCCATACTCATTTTGATGCTTGCTAAGCAATTGGCAATGCATATCTGCGAAGGAACAGCCATCATTTCTGAAAGGGCAAGAAAGCTCACTCACAAATATCAACGTATAGATGTATGCACCCGCCGCAACTGGAAGACCCAGAGCAGTAGTCCCTTCTGGCAAAGACCGCAGTTGATTCACACTGATGCCAATGAGCAACAAGGCAAGAGCTTCCCACTGTCAAAGAGAAATAATCAGTTCTGCACCTTCACTTAATTAAGGAACACCAAAGGTGTGGCAAATAAGAAGAGTCACAGAAATCTGCACTGGTTTTAAGCAAAGTGAAAGAAAACACTAGAAATAAAATAGAGGAGATACTGACCTGAATTACAGAGAACCGACGTTTCATGACAATCTTCAACAAAACAGCAATCACCAAAACCTGCATGAGACATTTCATCGGGGTAGTACTCAACGCGACTTTCCAGCTTAAACACCAGTCTAAACAGGAGAATTTGATATCTGACAATATGGTTGTCATATGATCATATCTATAATGAGCATGCCAGACAACTTACTAAGGGTTAAAAACCATATGCCATGGTGAAGGAGACTAAATTTGGGTTATCGAAAAACTAAGCAAGGAGGGGGCCCATTTTCAAGAGTATTGAAAGATCAAGCATCTTTTGTTTGGGAAGACGATGTGCCATCAGGCCTTTTGAGAACGATCCTGATTTTTGGAGAGTGAGAGAAGTCAAATAGAAATTAAAGGCACCTTACCCTAAAAAGAGCATCTTAAAACATGGGAAGCCCTTCAATTGCTTTAAAATGAAACGTAAAGCAGTAAATTCACCATGGCAAGAATTCTCCGCTACAATGAACAAGGATGACTTTTAATGGATAACTTTAAGAAAAAAAGCGGAGAACCAATACAACTACATTCAAAGAAAAATATAGACTTCTGGACACAATGGCAAACCACAAAGAAAAAGTTTGCAGTACTACCACTATTCTCCTAAAAAGGAGAACAATGATCTACCACCAATACAGGGAGATGAACATTACTCTCATTAAGGAACAATCAAAGAAAGTTCTTACTAAGACAATACCTTGAGATTACTTAGCATCTTCACAGTTGCAGGATTGAAATATAGCTGTAGAAGATGGATTCTATTGTTAGTCGTAACAAATCAACAGGAAAAGCAGTAGCTCCAAAAGAAGCAATGACTTCAGACTCTATGATCAAATATTTCCCTTGAAAAAGTCTGCAAACCAGAAGCAGCATTTGCTGCTATCCGGTTTTCTTAGTGCTTACAGAATCCATCCCTGCTATATGGGATCTCTGACAAAAAATGAAAGGAGAAGAAAATAGATAGAAACTTTGCATCGGACACATTTTCTTTACTTCTATGTGGCTTGAGCAGATATGACCAGTTTCGGTAACATCTGAAATTTTGTCACTAAGTATTCTGAACTCAGAGAATTGCCCTTTTGCCATTCCTAGACAAGCCACATTATAAATCAGCAAGAACATTGTCAATAAAGTTTCACACTACAAAGAACTAATTCTAGAAGCTTCAAATCAACCTGCCATTCCCATGGAAATTTTTGGAAAGGAAATATGCTTGAAGATTGGAAAAGACTGACTATCTTTTGGAAAAGACTGACTATCTTACAGTCATGCATAATAGACAACAGTAGAAGGCTATCTGCTCCTTTGAAAAATAAATAGCATATCCGCCATCCAATATGCAAACACAGGCACAGGCACGTAGACAACGGAACGTGAATCAATAACAATGTACTCATTACACATGCAGCACACGGAGAGAGAGTTTTTCCTTTCACTTGCCACAAGAGCTTTTGAAGAGAATCATACCTGCATGATGAACTTCAAATAATTATTAATTGCATAGAGAAGAGCTGGGACAGCCAGAAGCACATTGTTGCGAGCTGCCTACAAAACCAAAGACATTAAGAAAGGACTTAATGTGAGAACTACTGCATATATCAAGACGTAGATATTTGCTCTTGCAAATTGCTACAATTGACCTTTTGTCAATGGGAAATCTATAGTTAGCCAGTTCTTAGCAAACAAAATTGACATAGCTTATAGGTAGACTAATAACTTAGAACTTGGTGCTTGAAAATTGTAAAAGTGGTGACAATTAGACACTTCCTTTGCCACATAATAAAAGTTGGCTGGACATCTTTCTCCAATACTTCTTAGAAATTCTTTAAGAGAGATCTAAAATGTAGCCAGACAACTATAAGAAATGCAAAACATATTTTAAGAAATAAAATAAAAAATTGTTGTCAAGGTAATATAAGCAGACTCATGATGTTCACCAGAAACTGCTCTGAAAAATTCTTTAATAACAGATGAACATGAGGAGAGAGAGCTGGGGATGAAGCTTTTCCCCTTTTTGGGACCCTGTGCAGTTACCATGCCAAGGTGGTCATCAGTCATTATAAATTACTGCAGCCTGCACTGATGGCATTGTGTATAGGACAATAATTCTCCTAACTCTATTGTGCCATTTATAATAATTTTCATTTTAATGACACTATCAATTATGTGAAGTGGCATAAAATCAACGCCTTTGAAGGCTCTCCTAATGGCCTAAAGCTCTCTTCAAACTTCAAAGTAACTGAGATGAGAGAGAACAGAATCATTCATTTTTTTTCCGTCTGACCACAATCAACTGCAACCAGAATTGCCGTTCCCTCTCCTTCCACCCAATTTTTCACACAAGTCCATAAGAGGCTGATGACAACTGCTTGGAGCAGGGACAATTCAAAAGCAAGCTTTTGATTATTTTGTCAACATGTAATGTATAAAGTCCCAAGAGTCCAAAACCTTCCACTGCTTTCTGGTATCGTCAAGAATAAGTATGAATTTTGAGGTGGCTCAATAACAAATTCTTTTAAAAAAGCTCTCATTAGCCAAGGACTGATCCATGGAATATCCTGTTTCCGCCACAATCCTGATTCCTCTTTTACAGGGAACTTTTTATCAAAGAAGCATCTACTTCTGTTAAACTCCACGTCAAATAATCACACTCTAGCATCTGCTAATGGTAGGCCATATTAAAGGACCACAAGAAAAAAGTTTGTCCATCCGTCATTTTCCTGATAAAATCAGTCTCAAGAGACTACTTTGACAGAAGAGAGGCAACAACCACTTCCTTCCCTTTTTATCTCCTCAATCACCTTAAAAATCTAGGAGTTGAGACAATTAAAAGCTTTATTCATACCATATATCTTGCCAAAACGAAATTCTGTTCCCATTGACCATTTAATTAAGAAAACCGCTCCTTGTCAAATACTTTTCTAAACACAACCACAGGTGTCCCCAGAATCAGGCAAGATCCACCCAGCAGTCTTTAGACCTTTGCCACAATCCACTTCTTCCCATGCCCATCTTACATTTCAGAGACATCACAATGTCTCTTTCTTGTTTCCTTAAAGAGCCTTGGATTGAACCCCTAAGGTTCCTCTACTCAATAGCTATTGAATTATCTCCATTACTTGAACGAAAATATGCAGCCTGCTCAACCTAGAAGAATTTACTTGGCATTGCCATCAAGTAGTCTTCCTACCTCATCCAGAATGTTTGAAATTTTAGTTGTTGTCATTCTTCCTCTTTGTCCATTTGTGTATTCTGTTTGGCGTGGCCAATCAACAACCACTCCTCTTCCCTTGATTGCTTAATTGAGGATACTGGACATATTCATGTAAGTGGCTCTTAATTCTTTACATAAATCACACATAACTGAGCAAATAAAAAACAACACCAGATCAGTTTCAGATGAACAAAAGGACTTTTGAGCTTCTCACTCATTTTCTTATGGTAAATGATACAAGAATTTGTATATGGACTTTCTAGTTATATCAATTTATTGGGGTTTCCAACCCTCGCGTTTCATGATCCATATTTTGAGAAGTGCTCTAACATGCACCTTATTTACCTATAATTAGGGGTGTGCAATGGAAATCGCCCGAACCGGGACCAGACCGATCGGTTCTGGGCAGTCCTAAGGGGTGCCGATCCGGTCCCCAATTCCTATTTCTGGAACCGGTGACCTGTCGGTCTAGTCCCAATTCCAAGATGGGAACTAGACCGATAGGACTGGACCAACCATTCATGTATATTTTTTAATTTTTTTTTAAAAATTTTGAACAACTATTTTGCCATTAGGCTCATTACTTTCCCATTCTGCCCTTACTTTCCCATTTTGCCGTTACTTTCCCAATTTGGAAGCCCACATGGGACGTATATTATTTTTTTTCAATGTAATGACAACGAGTCATTTGGTTCAATGGAACTAGACCTGCCGGTCCGGTCCGGTCCACAGTCCCAAAAAACGGGAAGTGGTCCTCTCGGTCTGGTTCCCGATTCTTGAGTAACGTGCTTCCTTAATCACGAATATGAGTGGAAACATCAAAAAGTGTCGAACAAATTGTAGCAGCAGCAGCAAATGAGAGACTAAAACAATATCAAAATTTTTGAAGAAATGTTCTTCTCATCATAGCCACAATATAGATCCCACTGACCATTGATCAAACAAAAACCTCCATTTACAATAACATCAAGCCCACTTCAACCTTAGTGGAGCACTTCAGAGTTTTCATCATCAATATAGCATGCTAGAAGATTCTAATGGACTTATAAAAGAAGCTTCTAGTGATAAAGTACTTTTTTGGCAAAACAAATCAGTCTGCAGGGGAACTGCAAATCACATAGGAGGCTCAAGCTGCCATATTCTGCCACAAACAAGTCATTCATATACTCCCCAATTAGCATCTAGTAATTAGAAAGCATGATCACAATGGTAATCCAAGCCAATCCCAAAGAACAAAAATGACTTAAATTGAAAATACAATCTGAGGTTCCTCAGCAGTCCAGCTGCCCATTCCTAAAAATAATAAAAGAAATGCATTACCTGCACAAATGTGGAGACTGAGAGTAATGGCTTCTCCCCAACTTTCTGACGTCTAGCCTGCACAAACAGAAGAAAAGTTAACCTCTAACTGAAACATACCAAGTGTTTCAAGGATTTATTAGCTAGGCCAAAATACGCCCAAGAAAGCACAGCTGCACCCAATTGCAATAGCAAATGTGGAATAATCTTTGTTCAACGAACCGCATCAAATTTTTCTAAAGACTCAGTGACATCATAGATAGATTGTCCATTCATATTATATCTTCTTTTTACTCATGGAGAGTTCAAAGCAATAAAATCCCATGCAGAACAGCTGAAGTAAAAAAGTTTATGTATAAACATTTGACAATGATAAACATTACCTGGAACAAAAGCATAACGACTGCAAAGAGGACCTTTGCAGCTTCCGTCAAAAAGTTAACACTGATAGGGTTGAAGTTGAATTTTCCATCGACCTTGGACATGTAAACTAAAATGGGCTGGCCAAAAGACATGGACCATAATTGTCAGGTTCAATCTAAAACTCAGAAAAAAGCCAAAAGCAAGTTTTTCAAGAAATGAAAGTTGAAGAAGCTAATTCTTGCACCAAAATGGCAATGATTGACTGCTCATCATAAGAACTAACTAAATGATAGGTCTTTATTCTATGCAAATGCCTACAGGCTGAAACTATCAGACAGTAGAAATAGCTAAACTTATACAAGTTCCTTATCATATGTAAAATGCACAGTGGTAAGTTTCCCTCCATTTCATAGTCACCTCACTATTTGTTCTAAGCAATAATGTGATACTGCAGAAATTTGAGTAATTACGTGTATTTATAATTTACCTGTAAGCCAACCAGGATGCAATCCCCAACAACCAAAAGAACATTGAGAGCCCGTTGTTTTGATGACGCAGTGCTTTTATGTCGGTCATAAGCCCTTGCCACAGTTTTAGAACTTGGGGAGACAAGACGTGAGTGGCAGACACTGCACTCCAGAATTCCGTTCTTCATATATCTACCCCTCTAAATATTACACCCTCAAAAGTTATTTCTGCAGCAAACAAAACAGCAATTTACCTCTTTCATCAAAATAAACACTAATTGTAATAGAAACTGAATTTTTCTACATCCATCGATCCTCTAGTACTGGATCCATTTTCAACAATGAATACAAGAAACACAGGCTAACCAGTGCTCTGACCGCATGGCATATAAGCACCAACCACAGTCCCTGAATTTCACCGCAAAATTTTACTTTTCTTGACAGAGTGTTCTCATTTAAATCGGGAAAATTTATTAGTATATAGGGTGAGGGACAAGCAAGGAAGAGGTAGAAAATGGCAACATATCCCACAAAACCTGACAAGTTGATACCTGTCGAAATATTCATTATTACCAAATTTGCTGAAGATGGCCTGATGCATCAAATAAGAGACTCAATAGACTAGGGTCCTTTGCTTGGTTGGGTTGATAGTTTTGTCCATGGGGTGATTTAATTTCTATTGAGATTTTAATGAGTCTCCTATCATTATTTGAAGTGAGGTTGTAGGTTCTTTTTATTTCTGTTTTCTGTTCTTTATATTTCTGAGCAAGAAACTCTAGTAAGAGCACGTTGAAGAAAGAAATGATCGGGTGGATTCTCCCAACGCTTTAAATAAGCAACACCTACCAAATTAGAATAATTTTTGTTTCACAAGATTTCGACAGTGATAATTAAATCCCAAATTGCCATGCAGTAGAGAAAGGACATTATAGAGGACATATAGGAAATGAAATAGCTTTGAAGAAAACTGACAAGAAGACCCATCACTAAAACGATATTCTAGTCAACTATATGTCTTATCCTAAAACAGTTCCCTAGATGAGCTTCAATGGAAAGAGATCGATCACAGAGACAGATGCCCGGGGAGAGCTAGGAGAGCAACCAATGTTCTAGTCAACTATTTGTATCTTATCCTCATCATGCAAGCCACATGAGAAAATCTTCCAGAGCTTTTAAATTCTTTTGTCCGCTGATGGAAAGACAGCAAGATGGAAAACTAGCACGCGCCAGTAACAGTCAGATTCAGCCAGGGTGGGGGGGGGCGCCAAAAGCTCGCACAGGAAGCCCAATATGAGTATAAATGAGTTAGCACTTTAGTACATTTTCTGGCGCTTTTCTTACACTGAGCTTCGCTCAATCCCACACTCTAGATATGACTTTAACTTGCACTACCGAAGCCTAGATTGTTACCTGAAACTTCAGATATGTAACTAAATTATAGGGGATAATTACTATAGCGGTGGTCTTTGTGATGTAGATCGTCCAATCTCTAACGGGTTTGGTGAAAGGACTTGGCCTTCTAATGAAGCAATATGCACCACCATGGCATTACTTACCTTCCTAGCTAGCAACAAAAGGCATGACTGAAAAATGGACTCACAAGAAATCTCTGTGTTCAAGCTTCAAGGGTAAATGAAAAAGGAAGAGACGAGAGTACATGAATGAAGGAAATGTTGGGAGTGCCAAGTTAAGCTAATGAGAAGTCAATGCTCGATTGACAAAAACGAGTTGCCGACAAATATCTATCTTGCATGAATTAACTTTGAGCATGATCTGACCCATTCCTGCGCAACCCTCAACTCAAAATCCATAACCTGATTGCCCACCGTGACCACCCAAAGGACCGAACTTTGGCCACTTTGGCCAATGACCAATCGATATTAAGCTCGAAACAGAGACGACGGAGCGCTCCCAACACGAAGTTTCACCAACAACAGAGCGCAGCGCAATTCGCTCCGCACATTGCGGAACGCGCAAAATCCAAAGCATCCAACGACTGATCGTCGGAGATTCCAACTTCAGAATCGCGATTTCGAACAAACCCGGCATCGGATCTCCAGATCGAATACAAAAGAAGGAGAAACCCGAAGCGATTCTCCCCAAAAAAAACCAAGAAAGCTTCACCCGTTCAGCTCAGCACCAGACAAAGACAAATTCATTCGCGTGGAGAGAGGGAGAGAGAGATGCGTACCAGCTGAAGGAGTCCGCAGGGAGGCGTGGTGTCGGTGGCGCCGCGAAGGCAAGCGGGCAGAGAGAGAGAGAGAGAGAGAGAGAGAGAGCAGATCTGGGAGGCACTACTGCGGCGGAAGAGACAACAGTTGAAGTATGTATGGAGGATCTCGACCTGGAAGAGAGAGAAAGAGAGGAAAGAGAGGAGAGAGATGGGGAAATTGGAACGACAGGTGATGGGATGGGGATGGAGATATGGGGTTTTTCCGTATCCGTATCCGTGTCCGTCTGGAAAGCCAAGCTCATTCAAATCGTGCACCGCAGCAGACAAGATCAACTCACCCACCTCCCCTCCCCCCCAAATATGGAATGGAATCAGAAAGTAAACCCTTTGTCCCCTGGGGGGAATAGAGGAATATTTAGATATTTTTTCTCCTCTCGATTTAAAGTCATAATTAAAACACGAAATTTAAGGTTCATGACATTTTTCACGTGGTTTAGCTCTGGCCCAAAAATAATAATAATAATAATAATAATAAGACTTGACTAGTGTTAAATGCAATGATACTTTAGGAAGATTTTGGCATAATTAGATTAATGTCACTTTATCATTCATAGTATTAGACACCAGCAAAACAACATGTGCGTCAATGTGTATTGTATTACATACGGTCAAAAAGAGAGGATACATTCATCAAGAATCTTGAAAATCCATTATGAAAATTCAGTTGAGTCCTAAAACTTTAAAAATATTGTTAAATTTTAAAATTTAGCCGATCGATGCGATTAGGGGTTTCTAGTAGCTTCGCGTTTGAGCAACCAAAAATGGCCTTGTGGCAATTGTTTGTGTTTTTATTTTTTACAGCTTTTTGTCTCTCTTTATCCTAATGCGATAATATCTATGACACATTAACGTGTTTGAATAAAAATACTGAAAATTCTAGCACCAATTTATGAGCGTGACTAGTTTTAGGATGGGTAGATTCCAAACCATTAGAATTTGTTCCAAGTTTTTGAAACTTGGAACTTACCTTATTTTCTAATCCGATCCTAAGAAATGTCAAGAACATGTTTTTCTTTTGTTTTTTTCTGTTTTATTTTTTACGGAAAAATAATATGAGAAAAATAAAGTATGAATGAGAGTGGGTGAGCAAAGGCGAGTTAGGAATGAATGAGGGCAAGCCACAAGGGAATGAGGAGGAGGGTAAGTCATGGGAGAGAGAGATAGAGAGTGTTATGAAGTGTTTAAGTGATGTTTGAGAGAATATAGAAACAAAAAAGAGAGAAAAGATACCAAGATAAAAATTAGGTTTTTAGATTTTATGAAATCATTTTAAAAATTCAATCTAATTTTTAGGGGTTCTTCACTCGCAATCGGAAACCAAACCAGTTCTAATAGAAACCTAACATCAAATCAGTTTTCAAGGCAGTCTGATTTAGTTCCGGGTAAAAACAGTCCGACTACACAATTTTAATAGTATACATAATTCAGATAGGAGGGAGCTAATGGAGATATCCAATTACACGAAGGAACAGTCGTCGATTGATGTTTGGTTGGGGGAGAGAAGAGACGAGAATGAGAAAGAAGTAAGAAAAGCATCTTGAAAATTGATGAACCAGAACTTTCTAAAGCTACGTTTTTTCTACATTCCACGCGCACTCATCCAAACAACAATAAAAAAGATTCACCTTTCTTTCTGTCTTTCTCTATTCTATTTTCCACTTTCGTTATTTTATACTCCTCTTTCTAGTGATCCTTTTTACTCGTTTCGCATATCAGGCCTGGCTAATTCATTTCGAATTGACGGGTGAAAGATATAGCTGTACCATGCACAAGTACAATAATAAATTGTTCATAAATTCAGAAAATTCCCGGATGTACGACCAATTTGGCGAGATGCCCGATAAATTCGGCACAGATTTTGACTTTTTTTTTGTCAGATACAGATTTTGACTTTATAACGCCCGTCTTCAACTGATCTCTAATTGTTTTGTAACGAATAAAATACAGTTGATATTTTGAATTTCATGTCATGCCATGGCCCATAAGTTTGTTGTTCAATCAGTCGAAATATTTTCTTTTAGGGAAAATATTACAAAAAACTCTTAATTATGTCATTTGGCACAATTTTACCCTGAACTTTTTTGTGTTATCAAAAATCATAAACTATACTATTTGAGATAATTTTACCCCGAATTTTTTCTTGTGCCACAAAAAACTTTAAACCATGTCACTTGAATTACATTTACTCCAAACTTTTTAAATAAGGGCATTTTTGTCTTTTTACTTCTTTTTTCCTTTCTTCCTCTTCCCATGGTAGAGGGAAGTCGGCAAGAGCCACCCTCCTCGGCAATAGTAGCCTTCCCCAGGTGTCGGGTGAGGGCGGCCCTTCCGACGTTGGGCGAGGGTTGCCCCAGTTGGATCTTAGCGAGGGTGGCCCTCGCCTTGCCTGAGTTGGGCTAGGCGAGGGATGCCCTCACCGAATCCAGCGGGGGCGACCCTCCTTGACATCAAGAGAAGGTCTCCCCTGCCGGATTCGGCGTGGCAACCCTCGCCTAAGTCAAGTGAGGGCGTCCCTTGATTGAGTTGGGCGAGGGCCACCCTCGCCGGACTCGGCTGCCGGTGAAGGTGGCCCTCACTATCTACCGGCCATGGTAGAGGGGGAAGAAAGAAAAAAATAAAAAGTAAAAAGACAAAAATGCCATTTAGTCAAAGAATTTAGAATAAATATATCCCAAGTGGCATAGTAGGATTTTTTGTGGCACAAGAAAAAGTTCAATGTAAAATTGTCCCAAAAGGTATTATTTGGGGTTTTTGGTACAAAAAAAATTAGAGTAAAATTGTCCAAAGTGATATAGTTTGAGGTTTTTAATGACACAAAAAAAGTTTAAGGTAAAATTGTTCCAAGTAGTATAGTTTGGGATTTTTGATGGCATGAAAAAAAATTCAAAGTAAAATTATCTCAAATGGTATAAATTTGGAGTTTTTGATGGCATTTTTTTTTTTTTTAAATTTATCTCTATTAAGCAAGAGTTCATACTTGCATTTGTAGTTATGGATTCCGCTCCATGGGGTCAATATATAACATTCAATACATTCTAGATGCAATTATCATCACCATGCTAAGTTCTCATTTCACCATGTAAATAAATGTGTCATCTCATCCAAAGTAGAAATTGGTAAACGTTTTGGTGTTGTGGTAAAGGTTTAAACTTGTTAGTGTTATATCTTCCAAACTTGACTCCATTATTTTTTAGTTCAAGTACTTTTATAGGGTCAATGGAACCTTCCAAACCCATCTTGCTTTTGGCTTTGGATAAATATTTTTAAAAAAATATAAATACCTTTAGATGAAATGAATTTTTTTTAAATGTAAATAATATTTGGTAAATTTTAATTTTAAAGTGCATTGAAAAATAATTTTGACTTGAATACCGTTTGGTAAAAATTATATTTTATAAAAAAACTTTTATTTTTTTAAAATTACAAATAATTTTCGATGGAGCTTAGCCGTCACCAACCAAATATAGCCGTTAGATAGCCTCACCTGGGTCGTTGACTAAAGTGACACTTAAGGTTCTCGCAGCCTTAAATAACATCGCCTCGGGTTGCCGCAACCTAAGCATTGCCTAAAGTTCGCGCAACCCCTCGCCCGGCAAATCGTTAGTGTCTATTCAACCCTTCCGTGCAAACAATGAAGAAGATGAACATTAATCGGGCTAAGATTTGCATTTTGCAAATGATATTTCTCGAAAGATCTCCGAATTAGTCTTGAGCTAAAAGTCCTTAAAACCCTTTGGAAATACAATTACATTTCCTTAAAGTTGAGCAAAAGACAAACCAAATGCCATTTGCATTTGTTCAAAAGATTTTAGAATCTCAAGACTCATTTGAAATGCTAAACCAAATGGGGAGTCATTTTAAAGCCATTAGGACAAGTGCGCTATGTATAGGCATGAAGTACCCAATAATTTTCACGGCACGAGAAAGTAGGAAGTTGCTTTGCTACATTGCATTGCTCCTTGAAATACTAATCAATTCAACCTCATGCTTGGAAAGTAAAGCTAAACGAGTCATGCAAGCACGATACCTGCTAGACTTATGAAGCAATGACTACCAAGGGGGTCGGCTTAATAACAAAAATCGATGGTTCATCACGATATTATGAGCTTAGCTTAATTCACGACATGAGTAGACTTTTAGAAGATTTATTCTGGATTACCTAAATATGAGCCCTATTTAAATAAATTAAAATTTGATGAATCACTTTATATGTTGAATGAAAATTCATTGACAATTTGTGTGGTAATTTTTTTTTTCCTAATGACGTTGGACGTGGGTGTCACCGGCGGTCGCCCTCCCTGCACCACTTGGAGGAAAATGAGGACTTGAACGATATTGCAGCGAAAATGACGATTTATGCACGGCGCCAGGTAGTGCGACAACAGTAGTTGAGCTCGTGAGACGGTAGTAGTTGAGCTCCTCCGGTTTCTTTGGCAATAGCCTCGGCACAAGCGAAAACCCGCCCGCCGCACTCCGCCGTCCTCCGCCGTCCTCCTCCTCCTCCTCCTCCTTCGATTCTTCCGTCGCCGACCGCCGGGTAAAGGATGCTGGTGATTCGATCGGCATTTCGCGGCCGCACGAGGCCCGTCTCCGCTCCCTCGTCTCTCCTCTTCACTCTCGCCTACTCTTCATCTTCCTCTTCGTCGGCGGCTGCGGTTCACGCCGACAGGGCCATCAGCGAGGGTCTTCGGAACGATTGGTCCCGCGACGAGATCAAGTCCATCTACGACTCCCCCGTCCTCGATCTCCTCTTCCATGGGGTCCGCTTCTCTCTTCTGCCTCTTCTCCTCCTGAGTGTTTCCGCCCTTTTTCCCCTTCTCGATTTGCTATCTACTTCGCGTAATTGCTCTCCCCCCAAATGGGTGTCGCTTGGCCATTAGTGTAAGGGGGAAGAGAACGATTGCAAATGCGAGTTTGATTCGTGCCTTTACGTTGAAAAGGAGGTCGAGGGAGGAAGGAACAGTTGGGTTCCATGCTTTGACCAAGTGTTGAATTTTGCTGCTGGAGTATTTAAGATGTACAAGACATTGCGTTATGCGTATATTGTCCTTGTCTCTTGTTTGAAAGGAATTCTAATAGCAAGGGCATAGATTTTGAGTTGAGACATCAGCACCTTTTATAAGTTTTGACTGGCTAAATTTTGTGCTTTTGGTCAGGCTCAAGTCCATAGACATGCCCATAACTTCAGGGAAGTGCAGCAGTGCACACTGCTCTCCATAAAAACAGGCGGGTGCAGCGAGGATTGTTCGTACTGTCCGCAGTCCTCCAGATACAGCACTGGGTTGAAAGCCCAGAAGCTCATGACGAAGGACGATGTCCTTCAGGCAGCTCAAAAGGTATTTCCTCTGGACTGGTTCATGGTCATATAGATTCCTCTCTTTTATCACCTGTCCGAGGCGCTGGCGCCACTTTTTATCTTTTAATGCTACTTGTTTTGGAAGCAAATCATTCCTCTTCTGTGTGATCTTAGCCAGTAAAATTTTTCAGGCCAAGGAGGCTGGTAGCACACGCTTTTGCATGGGTGCTGCCTGGAGAGATACCATAGGCAGGAAAACTAATTTCGGCCACATTCTTGAATATGTAAAGGAAATAAGGTAATATTTTCAGACTGTTATGTAAAAGCACTGGGAATATCCAAAATTCTGTATGATTTTGCTCCTCTTTTACAAGCAAGTAAGTTAGGATTACATATCTTGACACAAATAGCAGGAGGACTGCTCCCGGTGACAAGCCTAAATCAATTACAAACCTTAGAGTCTCTTATTAGAGGAGTAGCGGGTTGTTCAAGTACTGACCTTTGGTCATCGGGATTTCGGCTTATGTTGCATGTTGTTGGTGGAGCTGTGCTTCTCCTTTGTTCTTAAAAGATATGAGATGCAAAGCATCCTACTCAGAGAGATTGGAAAAGGAAATTGACGGAAGTTTTTTCTGTCTAGCTACTTCTCTCAACATGATATAACCACAAGACATTGCTCTACATTGTTGTGGAACTCTTGCTTTCTTTGCAAATTTGGGAACTGTTGCTGTTGGATCCTTCACGATGTGTCTCACAATCATGCATGCAGTTTCCAGTTCATTATTCGTGGTTTTATTACTACACCAAAAAGTCTATCTCAGCCAAAATTGTTAATGTTTATTTATTTTTGCACTCAAAACCTTGAGATTAAGTTTGATTAAATGTTCCTTGAAAGTTTCATCCTGACATTAATCGGTCGCTCAGCCCTCTTTTCCTTTTCTTTTTTTTTACCTAAAAATTTATGACAAGTAACCTCAGCTTAGTTGGTAAACTCAGCCTTCCTGTGTGAAATTGAGGTATCTTTAAGAATGTGCTGCATATTTGATGTACAGCTGAGTAAGTCAAATTTAATTTGACAGGTTACTTTTGGTCTGCTGCTTTAGCTGAGCATCTTCCTGATTACAACCATGGCCTCCATCATTTCATGATGAGCAGACTAGAATTATGCATAGGATGAGTCTTGATTGACTTTTGGTAAATATTAATGAATCTAGAGTACAAAGCTATTGTGGAAATTGAGTAATATCTATGGACCTTTTGGAAATTTACATTTCCTTTAGCCATCCTACCATTTCATGATTAATGGACTAGAGATGAGTCTTGATTGACTTTGGTTATTATCTCTGTATACATCTCATCTCGACCACTGCCAGTAAAGCTTAATTGAGCTTTGGAAAATCATGAAGCTCTCTGTTACACATTTCCAGCCATGGCAATCCATATTGGTTGACATAAGTTGGCCAATCTTTTGCCACTCTTCTCAACAATCCATTATTAGCTGATTATATATAAAGGTGTCATAAAGAAAGATAGATGCCAATAGTTTGATATGTTCAAGACCATTGTTAGCAAGTTTAATCATGCTACAAAGTGCTACCTTGGCCTTCGCAAACTTTTTCTCTTGGCTGCATCATGCAGCCTGGCCAAATTTATTTTCCCACAGATCTGTCTGTCCTTTGTTTTGTAGGTGTCTCTCACTCCTTTCCCCAAATTATACTCTTAGCAACTCCTATGTTCAAACAAAAAGGTTTTCTGACTAGCCCATGGCTTACAAATGTTTAAAAATGCTCTATTGCTGTTTCCCAAGGCAATCCACATTGATGTGATGGAAGTGAGGGTCCTAGAACTGAACAACCCATGTTTTAGTTGCATGTCTGGGCCATGCATGATCGGATCTGAATTGTGTCAAAAGTCAGGATTCCTTTATTTTTATTTTATCATTTATTTAGATCTAGGTACTTCTTTTCCTGCTAACATTTCTTCCTCCTTCACAAGTTTGACTTTGCTACATGTTATTGATCAGGGAGATGGGGATGGAGGTCTGTTGCACCTTGGGCATGCTAGAAAAGCAGCAAGCCATTGAACTCAAGAATGCTGGCCTGACTGCATATAATCACAATCTCGATACTTCAAGAGAATATTATCCAAATATAATCAGCACAAGATCTTATGATGAGCGGTTGAAAACCCTCGAGTACGTCCGTGATGCAGGGATTAATGTGTGCTCTGGTATGCTCTCGCTACAGATTATTGCTATTGGGAGAAATTCTTTGTTGTACAAAATGTAGTGTAATTCATAAGGTTATCATGTTTTCAGAGGAACTTTTGTCTGTATTTAGCAAATTGTTCATTTTTCTGAAGTTCTACCGAGGATCTGACCTCTCTGAGTATTCTGGAGAACAGTCTGGAGCATTTTGGGGAAAAACAATTCAAATTAATGTTTAGCATTAAAAGCCTGTTTGTAATCACAATTATGGTGTAGATAAGGGAGACTTTCTACTTTAATATTTAATCGCAGACAGATTGAGTAGCAAGTTCAGTTAAAAGTCTTGAATAACAATTCTGATTGGTGCTTTTCTTACCAATGCATATAGTTCTTTTTCCTGGCTTTCTGAAGTAATTGTAGTTCTTAGCTGTTTGGTCCCATTCCACAGAGTCCACTAATGTTATTCATTTTTTTGCCTGCAGCCAAGTGTAAACTTTCTTTCTGAATCACCTACAAATCATGAGTTTTGTTGTTTCATGGTTTTTACCTTAGATTTTTTTTTTCCCAAGTCTCCCTTTTCTTCAATCATCGATGTTACTGGTGTTGGCTCTGCTAGTATTGACCCCCTAAGTATTCTCTGGTACAATTTTCCGAGGTCACTAATGTAATGGCATAAATTAATATGAAAGTAGTGGCTCTTTTTAGTAGTCAATGACAATATTTAACAGGAGCGGTTTAGACTGTGCTTCACATACTTTTTGTTTTTTTCTCATGGTTGTGTTGTATAAGGACGACTCTTCTCAAGAAACTTCTAGCTATAAATTCTATAATTTGCATGACCAAATCAAAATTCTTAATATACAGGAGGAATTATTGGGCTTGGAGAAGCAGAGGAGGACCGGGTTGGTTTGTTGCATACTTTGGCAACCCTGCCAACACATCCAGAGAGCGTCCCCATTAATGCACTGATTGCTGTGAAAGGCACACCTCTACAAGATCAGAAGGTAATTTGATTTTCCTTGGTAATAAATTAGTAAATTGGGTGCCCAAGTGATTTTTAATCAGTAACAGCTGCTTTAGGCAAATTGTTGTTGCCCCCTCTTCTTCTTTTCCTTGTCTTTCTTCTTAATATAGGAAGCATATTTTTATGTATGTTCGCCTGGCATTGCTTTCTGAGATTTTATGGACTTAAGATTTTCACTGGAAAAGACTTGGTACTAAAGATATGACAGAAGAAATAATGATAATGGGCAAAAACTACTTTTTAACATGTTAATGGAAACTATTTGGGATTGAAAATGTCCTGGTATGTGAAAATGTCTTATCAGGAGGTATATTTTCAACAGGGAAAAGATGCAGGAAATTCTGGTAGACTTGCAGAATGATTTCTGACAGATTTCATATGATAATCAAGACGATCTCTAACAGTTTTTAGATGACATTTTCGTGGCAAGTGCCTTGAAAGCATTGTTGCCAATGCCTTTCGTATTGAAAATGAAAAGAAAAATTATTTGTTCTGAAATGTTTTCATAGGAAAATGCTGCTTCCAATTGCACTACAGAATTTAACAAGCATGCATATATTTACAAGTGGAGATCACCAGTTTAGTGTCATCAGTTTGTTTTCTATGAAGCAGTACCCTGAATAATTGAGGTTACATCTGGTTGGATTTCTTTAGGAGATTTGTCTTGAAAAAAGGCATCTCACTTTTATGTCTGCTTTTAGCCAGTTGAAATATGGGAGATGATAAGGATGATTGCCACTGCAAGGATAGTCATGCCAAAAGCAATGGTACGGTTATCAGCTGGCAGAGTCCGTTTCTCTATGCCAGAGCAGGCACTATGCTTTCTGGCCGGTGCGAATTCCATTTTCACAGGCGAGAAGCTTCTGACAACTCCTAACAATGATTTCGACGCCGATCAACTCATGTTCAAGATGCTAGGACTAATTCCAAAGGCTCCAAGTTTTGACGATGGTGGCGCAAAGGATAATGCAGTGGAGCATTGTGAGGAAGCCATTTCTAGTTCTGGTTGAGGTTATCTGGATTGGTCCAAAGAGGCCTCATGAATCCTGATGGGTAAGCCTCGACTGGAGGTTTGTCTGTTCAATTCTTTGAACTGAGAAAATGTCCTGCTATCTATGTATTCACCGATTAGCTGAGCAATATGGAGCGCCATGCACTAACTTTTCATGGTTTATGGGTTGGATTTACTTATCGTTAACTAGTCAATATGAAGAAGATCAAATGAATGTTCTGCAGTCTGCTGCGTGGAATGTCGACGCAGATGGCCCATGGGCTCCATGTTGCAGTCTGTTCTGTTTACTTATGAGCAAGCGCAAGCAAGGATTGCCGCCACTCGGGTAAAACGAAAATCAACTTTCACACTTTCATGGAGGGTTTCTTTGCTTTAATGAAATTTCGAAACCCTCAAACGTCGTTTATTTTGTCGACGAGTGGCCCACCTGGGACATTGCTTGTCAATACGCATGAACAGAGCAGTTTGCCTTATGGGGTTGCTTCACTATTGTCCTGGAGGGGCATTTCATCAAGAAAATGCAGAAAGCAAGGCGCCCATGAGTTTTGGTTGTTGAATGCTCTGTCTTCTCGTTACGGATTGTCGTGTCAAATGTGGAGTCCGGATCAAGATGGAGTATCGGGCACTCATCTCCAACTCTTCATCAAGAACAGAGTTGGGGAATTCTGTGAAACTTATGAATTGGTAGCGTTTAGAATTCAGAGCAAAACGCACAGGACGAGGCGCGCAATTCTGGCGTGCGATATATATATAATTGAGAATTCCAATTCTTTTTTTTTTCTTTTTGCGAGGGAACCGGTGGAACTAATCGTACGTTAAGTGATAGTATTTACATAAATTTAGAAAACCATGAAAATTTTCAAATTTTTTAAAATGGCCTTAAAACCTCAAGCATAAATATTTCAGTATTCGGGTTGCTTACTGTTAAATGGAAAATGCATCTCAAATGCTAAAATGGGTAAAACATTATAATAAAAAAAAGTTCAATCCAAAAACACCCAAAAAATTATTTTTATGAACTTAAAGTATTGGAGATGCAGTGCAATCAAATTGGAAGTAAACCTCTGGTGAAAGATGCTTCTCATTACAACTTGATGCGCCACCTAAACCCAATCACGGGTCGCATATACCCTGTATGAACCGGGTCCGCCTTCTTAGTCTCGATTGGGCACACCCCAATCCATTATTTTTTTATTCTTCTATGATGGAAATTTTCAATTTTCTTTATTACCACAAATGAGACCGGATAAAGACTTATTTACCAATCAATTCCGATGTTGTTGAAGACAAAGACAAGTCAAGAGAAAAAGGATTGCACTCATAAACCAACTTTGGCATTTGTTACTCTTATTTGTAATATCAATGAAAGGTACAAGATTATAAACTCGAGTTATGTTATGAATGAACCATTATTGGCTTGTTTTGAGCAACATCATGGGATGAGAAATTAACTTTTTATATTATACGCCTTGTCAATTACAAATTATAGCCGATTTTTTGTGTCTTTATGCCGTGATGATAATGAGTATGTCAAACCTAGGTGTGAATTGTCCATTGACAAATCATAGCTAGGCGATCGGCCACCATTCTTTGTACTATTTTGACGTTGAGAAAAATTCGTTCTTTTTCGTGCTTTGTTGTTCTATTTTATTGTTTGGGGAATTTTTTTTTATGTATATTATCTTGAGACGTGGATAAAATATTAAGAAAAAAGGGAATGGGCTAGATCTAACGGGCCGCAATCAACAATTCACACGGGTCATCGTTTCATTGGCCCTCGGCCTCCCATGCCCGTTGCCATTTATACGCCTCTACCTGCCAACTTTCTTTGACATTGAATTCTGAAAAAAACCAGCAAGACACGCGCGTCTTCTCCCTCCTCATCATCATCTTCTTCCGCATTAATTAACGTTTTCCCTGATTTTCTTGCCCCATTAGCGCAGACGTTTTCGAGTCGGGAAAGCGAATCCGAGGGCCATCGCAACCTTCCATTTTCGTGCGATCCGCATCTTTGAACGCGTAGAGATGCGCCTCGTCCTCTTCGCATGAGGTGGTTCAACTCCCCCACCAGCTCCTTCCCGTTTCTCTTCGCGCTCCTAGCTCTCTCCTTCTACTTCTTCGACGCGCATCGATCGGCGTCTCGCGCTCCGGAGGAAATGGCCGAGGAATCGTCCAAGTCCATCTTCGATTTCACCGTCAAGGTTCGTGCCCGTCCCACGAGCTCGCGTCCCGTTTTCATCGGTCCTTCTTTTTTTTTTTTTTTTTTTGGAGAGATGTCGACTGCGATGGTCGGTGGTGCTTATCCTGTTCTGTCTGGTCTTGTTAGAAGCTGCCCTGTATGCAAGATTGGAACTTTAGCTCGTGGTTGAGGATTTTTTTTTTTTTTTTTTTTGGGCGGGGGGTGTGGGGGTGAGCTATCTCCATGACGTACGAGCTTGATCGGGTTTGAGATGGTAATTGCTTGCACGTGCTCGGACAGAGAGTAACGGTGCGGTTGAAATTCTTAAGTGAGGACAACTCTTGCTTGGTTTCTTTGTACTGCGGCGTCATTAACATGTGACGTAGCCGTTCCATGGAACGCTTGCTTGAAATTCTAGTGCTTTTCTTCTGCAACTGCGAACTCGCATGTTTTTTAACGGATCAACGACCTGATTGTGGGAGTTAGGTTGAATATTGTTCAGATCATGAATCTTTTGCTTGATCACAGTTTTTTGTCAATCCATAATTTGCCTTGAATCCTAAAATAAACCATTTTGGCGACAAATCTGTGGCGATCATGCCTGGTCTTCTTTCAACTTGATATGGATCGCTGTGTGTACGTTCACTT
This sequence comes from Corymbia calophylla, assembly GCA_014182845.1. Classification (NCBI taxonomy): domain Eukaryota; kingdom Viridiplantae; phylum Streptophyta; class Magnoliopsida; order Myrtales; family Myrtaceae; genus Corymbia; species Corymbia calophylla. The sequence continues at coordinate 346,802 of CM024693.1, forward strand.
CTGTTGAAGAGGTGGATATGCCATATTGTGCTTCTTATACTGTAGAAATTTATTCGATGTAGGTTCCCTTTTCATGGTGTTTATAGTTAGAGATATTTTTAACCGTAGTTGTGAATCATCTGATGCAAACGCAGGACATTCGTGGAAATGATGTGAGCTTGAGCGAGTACTCTGGGAAGGTTCTTCTTATTGTCAATGTTGCTTCAAAATGGTATTGCCACTGGATGCGCCTTCTCTTTCAAGAATTGTGTTTCTCTGATCAGAAGCTTGATAGGAATTCAGCAACTTAAGTGTTCATGAAATGGAACATGCGGCGTTTAGTAGTGGACTAGTTGGTCCTATCATATGTCGCTATGTGTTTCACTGCATGCAGAACACTTGCATGTCCAATCTGGAACCTGTTATCACTATTTGGTAGTTCAAACAGCCTGAAGCCCGGGCTGCTTCTCTTTCCCTTTTAACACCTAGGCATAGATCTGTTAACCTTTTGTTCTAGATGTGATTGAGCGGCCCATTGTTAAATCTAGTTTATGTCCCCAGTGAAAGTCGACTCCTTGAACTTATATCATCTGCTTCGATACTATGATATCTAATATAGCGCACACATGTTTGCAGTGGTCTCACCCAATCAAATTACAAGGAATTGAACACTTTATATGAAAAATACAAGGATCAAGGTTTGCCCTTTAGTCTTTTGTGTTTCAATTTCGTTCTCATATGTTTTGCTCTGCTTGTATATGTTCATGACTGATATATCTTAGCAGGATTTGAAATACTGGCATTTCCATGCAACCAGTTTGCAGGACAAGAACCGGGGAGTAATGAAGAGATTCAAGAGACTGCATGCACTATGTTCAAGGCTGAATTCCCTATTTTCGACAAGGTAAACACGAGAAGCCGAAAACAATGAGAAAAATATTAAATGAAAGGGAATTCTCAATATTGTGATTCCTTGTGCTTTTTTGGTCATTTTAACTTCAGAGCACAATCAATCTCTTAGTATGCATAAAAATTGATGATTGAACAGCCCCAGATGAGGTTGAGAATTTGCTTGCAACATGTTTCGGTTACTCTTTTTGCAATGCTATAAAGGAGACTTGTTCAATATGCAAGTTTAAGTTGCATAACCGTCTTCCTCTTTTACAATTTTGACTGCGTAGAATATGGAGAAAAGATGTCTTGAGTTGATATTACGCTCTATTTTCACTATTATAGTCTATTGCTCTACAGGTCGAGGTGAACGGCAAGAATGCAACCCCACTCTACAAGTTTTTGAAATCTCAGAAAGGGGGCATATTTGGAGATGGCATCAAATGGAACTTTACAAAGTTTCTGGTGAACAGAGAAGGGAAAGTTGTGGATAGATATGCTCCAACTACAGCACCTCTTAAAATTGAGGTTAGGGATCTGATTTACAAGAATGCAAGGAGCAATTTAAGTCAAACCTAACTTGTTTTTTGGGTAATTCTGCAGAAAGATATCCAGAATCTGTTGGGATCATCATGAGCAATAGAGGTTTGTGCTGTAGCCTTGAACACTTCGTACTTTCATCTGCATTACTTGGTCTTGTGCCCCACTATGCTAATCAAAATAGCTTAGAAGATGAGTATAGGTAAAACTGTATAGGGCTGTCCACATCTTTTATTGCCAGAGGGAATGGGCTCTGTTTTCAGTTTGGGTCAACTGTCTATAAGCTGCAGGTACTATAGATTTCTTGTGACTTGACCCTCTATTTTCTTTCACAATGAATTCCTCCATACAAATAAAAAGGTCGATCAAAGCGCCTTCATCATCCATTGCTGGGGTTTCTAGTTGACGTAACTCCCCTGTATGGCCTATACCACAAGAAGTTGGTAAATTTACCTACTCATCAGAAGGAAGTTAGAGTCAACCTTCTATACTTGTGAAACTTCTGTGGAGTGACTTCATCATTTTAGGGAAGCAATTGGCACCCTACCTAACAATTTGTAATGGAGGGGTATGCGAAGTGTTTTTGAATAGTTCTAGCTTTTTCTTCCTCTAGAAGAAGAAAAAGAAGCTGAGGAAGTGAAGTTACAAAATCCATCCTATATTGAGTATCCTTGCTCTTCCAGGTTGCACTGTAATAGCTTCAAAGTGCAGTTTAATTTCTAGCTTCATATACGGTATACCTCCTTGGAGGCAGAACCGAGTCTTGGAAAATTGCTTCTCTTCATGACTTCTTGGTTCTTCAGGGCAAAGGTCGTGGAGGAAGCTCCTTGGAGTAAACGTCTACACATGCCGGTTGCTGCAGTTGACTTCAGTTTATCTTGCATCCCTTATATTGTCTTTCTGTGCAACTCAATTTCTTTGCTTCCTTTTATTGTTGTAGACAAGCAATGGTCTCAATAATGTTCCATTTTGTGTTTGTGTTTGCATTTTTATATATGTAATCTGCCCTCAACATAATAGGGTAGCCTGCTCTTCCTATGTCATCATCCCTAGTGAAGTCGAAGATTTAAGTTATGTGCTTTCTATGTGCCAACCATAGGCTCGTTAGAGGCGATTTATTATGTTTGGATGACATGGGAACGTCTAGAACTACTGACCTACTGCTTTAAGCAGAGCACAGACAGTCAATTGTCACACTCCTACACTCCAAAAGAGAAGTTCTATCTTGGTCATTCAGAAAGACAGAAGTACATGTCGAAATCATGCAAGTCCAATGCCTATTTGTCATAAAACTGCGAGTTGGACCAAAAGCAAGGCGTGGGGCGTTACTGAGTGCGGCACTTTATTCGACTGCTCTCAACAAGTGAGCAACTTGCATGCTACACGCTCAACATAAACCGGCAAGAACGGAATCCATAATGCAGTATACTGCGCAATTGAAAGATCGATCTTCTCTATAACTTCCTCATTGAGCCACCATTCTTTTAAACAGAGTCATATCCTAGCCAGCTAAGTCCCTAATGGGTTAGAGGACACTGACCAGTGATTAACCTTCTAGTTTTCAGAATCAACTGGTTCGAGTTTCTCTTGAGATAATATTGAGATGAGCCAATGTGCTTATGTCAAAATGGACATAAGAATATTAAAAGTGCCAAAAGTTTCATACAGCATAGCGCTCAATTTAATGTCAAAAGTTGTGGCTAACTCGCTTAAATGTCAAGTCAAAGAAAAAATAGTCACTTAAATGCCTTTGACAAATTCGAGCTAAAAATATTACTCGGCTTTTTATAAATAATTTTTTAATATAACATGGCATTTTTGGACTAAAACCTAGTCCACATGGACTTGCTAAACGAGAGAAAATATTGATTGAGTGGAACGATGGCCCGCTAGCCTAAATGCCATTGCACGAAGCCCAGGCCAAAGACCGACGCACAAAGCTTCTCTCAAAATAGACGCACTGTGAAGATTGTCCTCTCCTTCTCACTGCTGTCGACGGTTCGAAGTCAGTGGATGATGTTGCTCGCTTGCTCGCGTGCTGCCTCTATCGCTCCCACTCAATCACTCCCTCAAGGTTCGTCATTCCCTCTCTCTCACTCAATTGGCTGGAAAAACTAATGCTCAGAGAGAAAAATTAGAGCTCGGTTCTCGGCGCATTTGTGGGGACGTTGGTGCTAGAGGAGGAATTTGAGCCGCTCGTCATACTTTTGGTCTCCACTTGCGAGATTGAGATATTAATTTTGGAGGAAAATCGAATTAGGATTTCAAATTTAGTAAAATGATTGAATGTTCGATGTCATTTGTGGATATATATGCTGATTAGGCATGACGAATTAGGTCGGTTAGAGAAATTAATAAAATTTAACCAACTGGCCATTTGATTTTTTTTTAAGTAACACTTAAGTATATTGGTTTTACTTGAAGTGATCCACAAAATACTCTTGAGGCTTCTTGGAAATTTTGGCACTTCTTGTGTGTACTAATGAGTAATGCCCGTCAAAAACCCATGCGTGCATGGCGCTAAAGAGATCTCGGGGCACTTTTCTGGGGCCCGTGGGGTTTCTCTCAAGTGGAGTCATTTTGATTGTGTCCTCTCCAGGAGGCGGCATCCTTTGTTCGTTCTTCGTTCGTTCTTGATGAACCCAGGTGAATCCTTACGGAGAGCCGCTTGTTCTGGGTTTCGTTTTATACTGCTCCATTGTTCAAGTTTCTTGTGTTCGGTTCTTTTGTTTATCTTCATTCCCAAGCAGAGAGTCTGCGTTGATCGTCGTCTTTAGTTTTCCCTGAATCCTTCCAAGGAAGTTACTGTTTCCCGCTGGCTTGCGAGCGAACCGAGCAAGAACTCGAGCGAATCATTTTCTTCCCGTTTCCCGATAGAGTTGGAAGGGGAATCAATGTGGTCGTGATGGCGCTCTCTTTCCTTTGGAATTTGCAATATCTATGGCCCTTCTCCAAGCTGAAATCCGACGACCTGAAAGTTTCGAATGAGTTGCTCCGGAAACTTCAGATTCCTGAACAGATGAAGCGGTTTGTCTTCGCCACGACGGAACCCAAGTCGAGGTCCGTGATTTACGTGCTTGCCATGCAGAATTTATCCATGCAGTCCGCCCGGATGCCGAGTGCATGATTAGGGAGATTCGGCGGAGTGCAGTAGTGTCGGGTTTCATGGAGATTTGTTCTGTAGAGTGTAGGCCAGGCGACTGCGCCATGCCCACTTCGGCATTTGGCGTTCTCAGGCGTTGCCTTGTGGATAAACTCAACAAGGAGAAGTATGAGAATGTTGCTGGGGAAATGGTTTTGCGAGAGATCTTTGGTATCGGTTCTCAAGGCCATTTCTCTGCCGCCAAGAAGGCTGCACGCGATGTTGGTTCATCGTTCGTTATTGTACAGTCACCCTTTGTAAATTGTTCTTCTGAGGATACTAGTCCAAGTGAAGCTGATTGTGGGCAAAATGTCCAAGGTTTAGTCAATAGCTCGGCTCCAGAAAGGGTGGGTTCTGGGTTTTCATCTAGTTTGAGGAGGCTTGGTCTCTATGATGATGTCCATTCTCAAATGGTAAGAATTGTATCTTCAGAAATGGATCCGCTGGCATGGATGTCGAGTTCTTTGAGTTCTGATTCGAACTCGGGGTCAGAGAAGAAGCAACCCATACCTGATTACGAGGCTCCATCATTTGCCCGGTCCATCTATCTCGTACTTGTGGATCTTCATGATATTCTTGCTGGGATCCCATCTTTTGGAAGGGCTCTAGTCCATGCTCAACAGCTGCTTTCTGATGTGAACAGGGGGCGAGCTGTAGATGGTCGACTAATTTCCGAAGTTTATTCCTTCCGGATTGGTGTTGAAGGGTTGAGGATAGCACTGAATAACACCGCGCGGCTGAGCGGTGATTCTTCCAAAACCGAAAAGGCACAAGTGCTCTTTGCTCAGGCTCTTCGGAGTCGGGCTAAAAAGTTCAAGACTATAGTTGCTGTAATTGATGCTAGTGCCCTAGCGGATCTCAGGAAGCACTGGAACACTCCCCATCCCCTGAAAGTGAAAGAATTGGTTGAAGAACTTGTTACAGATTCTGAGGGAGCCGGAGAAATTCCCAATAGAAGAGACAAGAAAAGAATGTTGTCTGATAAACCAGTGGCGGCAGTCGGTGCTGGAGCTACCGCCATCTTAGGAGCTTCTTCTCTGTCAAAAGTCCTTCGCGTGTCCGTGTTTCTGAAGACCTTCCAGATTGCCGGTCCATTTAAACTCATGCCATCTCCAACCCGAAAGGCACTAGCAATGTCCTTTGGCAAGTCTCTTGGTCCCGCAAAATTGGCGGCCCCCGGAGTTGCTAGCTCGGCCACAAAAACCTCAGCCTTGAAAGCAACTGCCTTGGCTAGGAAAATCTGGATGGAGGCTCATGCTCTTATCGCCTCTGCTAAGAGCACAAGCTTGTCTACCATGAGAACTGCATTCTATGAAATAATGAGGAGACAGCGCACCAAACCAGTCGGTTTCCTACCTGGGCAACAATCGGGTGCTGTGCTGCTGCTTACATAGGTTTACTTGAATATGGAGATGGCATCGAATGCGCTGCCCAAACACTTCCTGCAGCTCCCTCGATTGCCAGTGTAGGTCAGGGAATCCAAAGCTAGAAGCAGGCATCTTGGGCTATCGTGCATGCTAACGGGAGCAGAGTACAAAAGCCTAGAATCTTCGATGTACAAAATTGAAGAAAGTAAACTGTCAATGATGTAATAGGTTTCAATGGTTTTCTTTCAGCTCAATGACACACAAGATGCAGCAGTCCAATTGTTGGAGTGGAGTCCTCCTTGTGTTTTCCTTGCTTCGTTCCCTCTCTTTCCTTAGCTTTTTGCATACTGTAATCTCAGGGTAGCCCGCTCTTCCTCCGTCACCGGTAATGAAGTCAAAGATCTATGGCATGTGCATTCTATGCGCTGAACATAGGCTGTTTAGAGGTGAGTTATGACCTGTGGATCGAGCGTGGCTTTGCTTGTATCTTCATGTTTGGATGCTATCGGAACGTCTTGAGCTACTGAACTATCGACTTGAGTAGAGCACAGATGGCTAAAGGTTACATTTTTACACTCCAGAAGAGAAGTTTCACGTTTGTTCATTCAGAAAGAAGTACTTGTCAAAATTACTTGTCAAAAGTTACTCGTATGTCCTGCAAGACGGGATGGACAATTTTCCTTGTGCCACTCTGCAGTACTGAACCTGATCTAGCGCGAGTGGAACTTTGGCTTTGAAGGAATTTGCTTCTCTGGAGCTATATTTGAAATGAGATTGTCATAAGCATGTAAAAGGAAAGGGAAATGTGACCATTAGAATATTGAAGGAATGAATCAAAAGGCAGAATATTATAACGATTACAGTCTAGAATTTTCTACAAATCAACGCAAAGATAAAGAATCGAATCATTTGGAGATTTTTTTCTGATATATCTTTTATTCAATTCCATATAAATCAAATTACAATCTTTTATTTTTAATTTCTATATAGGCGATAACATCTTTATTTATGTATCAATGTAAAGCACATTTTTAGGCTCAATTTTTGTTTTCTTTTGTGAACACCCAAAAATAAAAGTCGAGCTTCAGTTCCATTTACAAAATATAACCTTTTGATATTGAATAAGCTTAAAGAGAGAGAATGTATCACGCGTAAAATCGAAGATGACTAAAACTAAGAAAGGAGTTTAAAAAAAAAAATTATCCTTATAAGCTTCTTGTCGGGAAATCGAAAAAGAAAATGTTGTAATTTTTATTATACCGACCCCACATAATTAATGCTTTAAAAATCGGGCTTGTTTGTTTTCAATTAGTTTTAAGCAAAAAATACTTTTTTAAAATAAAAAAAAGGCAAAATTCGCGGATTGGATCTCGGCCCAATTACGACTCAGGCCCATATCACATCCACGGGCCCAGAGATGAGTTCAAGTGATTTTTGACGGCGTCCTCTCCCCGGAGGCGAGATCGCTCGTTCGTTCTGGATGACTCCCGGCGAATCCTTATTCCTGCTCCTGCACTCCCTCCTCCTCGGAGAGCGGCTTTGCTAGGGTTTATCTCTCATCCTGCTCGTCCGATTCGATTCGTTTCGATGCGGTGTGCGCCGATCGCTCGAAGCTTCTTGTGTTCGTGTCCTTGATCGATCTCCATTCCCCGTGCCGACACTGCGTCGATCGTCGCCTCTAGCTTCGCTCTGTTTGTGCGCCCTGAATCCTCTCGGGGAAGTTCTGTGTGAGTGAACCGTTGCAGCAACTCCGGCGGATGAACTCCTTCGCGAGTTTTCTTTGGTTTTCCGATTGAAGTGGGAAGGGAGTCGATGTGGTCCTGATGGCGCTTTCTTTCGTCTGGAGTTTGCAATCCCTGTGGCCCTTCTCCCGGCCGAAGTTCGATGACCTGAAGGCTTCGAACGAGCTGGTCCGAAACTCCCGGTCCCCGAGCAGACGAAGCAGTTCGTCTTTGCCGTGAGGGAACCCGAGTCGCAGTCCGTCGTTTACGTGCTCGCCGTGCAGAATTTGTCCGAGCGGTCAGCAAGGGACGCCGAGCGCTTGATCAGGGAGGTTCGCCCCAGCGCGGTCGTGGCGCAGGTTGATCCGTTGGATTCTGGTGAGATTCAGTCTGTCGAGTGCGTGCCTGGCGATGGGGTCGACTGCCCCGTGCCCACTTCGGCAGTTGGCGTTCTCAGGCGTTGCTTTGTGGATAAAATTAATAAGGAGAAGTATGAGAATGTTGCTGGGGGATTGGTTTTGCGAGAGATCTTCGGTATTGGCTTTCATGGCCATTTCTTTGCCGCCAAGAAGGCTGCACATGAGGTTGGTTCGTCGTTCGTTGTTCTAGAGTCACCCTTTGTAAATTGTTCTTCTGGGGATACCAGTCCAAGTGAAGCTAATTGTGGGCAAAGTGTTCAAGGTTTAATCAGCAGCTTGGTTCCACAACGTATGGTTTCTGGGGTTTCTTCTGGTTTGAGGAGGTTTTCTCTCTATGATGATGTCCAATCTCAGATGGTAAGAATTGTATCTTCAAATATGGGTCCGCTGGCATGGACGTCGAGTCCTTTGAGTTCTGATTCAAACTTGGGGTCAGAGAAGATGCAACCAATACCTGATTACGAGGCTCCATCATTTGCCCAGTCTATCTATCCTTTACTTGTTGATCTTCATAATATCTTCACTGACGTCCCATCTATTGGAAGGGCTCTTGTCCATGCTCAACAGCTGCTGTCTGATGTGAACAGGGGGCAGGTTGTAGATGGTCAAATAGTGTCCGAAGTTTATTCATTCCGGATTGCTGTTGAGGGGTTGAGGATGGCACTGAATACCGCAGCGAGGCTGCCCAGAAATAAAAATGGAAGTGGTGATTCTTTGAAAATTGAGTTTGCAGATCTTCCACGTGAGGAAAAGGCACAAGTGCTCTTTGCGCAGGCTCTTCGGAGTCAGGCTAAAAAGTTTAAGACTATAGTTGCTGTAGTTGATGCTAGTGCATTAGCGGGTCTCAGGAAGCACTGGAACACTCCCCTTCCCCTGGAAGTGAAAGATTTGGTTGAAGAACTTGTTACGGATTCTGAGGTGGCAGGAGAAATTCCTAATAGAGGAGACAAGAAAAGAATGTTGTCTGGTAAACCGGTGGTTGCAGTTGGTGCTGGAGCTACAGCCATCTTAGGAGCTTCTTCTCTGTCAAAAGTCCTTCCTGTGTCCACGTTTATAAAACTTGCGACCTTCAAAGTTCCTGCCTCATTTAAACTCTTGCTGTCTCCAACCCAAAAGGTACTAGCGATGGCCTTCGGCAAGTCTCTTGGTCCCTCAAAATTGGTAGCCCCTGGACTTGCTAGTTCAGCTGCAAAAACCTCAGTATTGAAAGCGGCTGCTTCAGCTGAGAAAATCCGGGTGGTGGCTCATGGTGTTATTGCCTCTGCTGAGAAAACAAGCTTATCTGCCATGAGAACTGCATTCTATGAAATAATGAGGAAACGGCGCGTTAAACCAGTCGGCTTCCTACCTTGGGCAACATTTGGGTGCAGTGTTGCAACTTGCACAGGTTTACTTGTATGTGGAGATGGCATCGAATGTGCTGCTGAATCACTTCCTGCAGCTCCCTCAATTGCCAGTTTAGGTCGAGGAATCCAAAGCTTACAGCAGGCATCTCAGGCTGTCGTACATGCTAATGGGAGCAGAATACAAAAGTCTATAGAATCTTTGATGTACAAATTGAAGAAAGTAAAATATCAATAATGTAAGATTTTGATCCATTTCTTTCGGCTAAATGATACAGCAGATGTAGCAGTCCAGTTGCTGGACTTGAGTCCATGTTCAGATTTGATTTTCTGTACATAGAAGCTTTAACCATTCCTTGTGCTTAATTCTGATTGGTCTTGAAAGTTTATGGATACATTGCAGTTAAAGTGATATTGCTGTATTTGAACTATGCTTTGGATCATTTAGTTTTTGTTGGGGTGGGTTTTCTTTTCTTTTCGGGGCAGGAGAAGATGCCCCTGAAGGGGGCAGGGGGCGGGGAGGGGATGAAACCCCAGAAGTCTGAAATAAAGGGAACTTTAGTGGATTCGATGTAGTCAGAGAATAGTCAGACCAAGAAAATCTGTCTGATATGAGGATAAATGGCATTACATCATAGCTATCTAAATGAAAGCATTTAGGATTTGTTTTGGAGAATTTTTTTGCAGAGTTGGATACAAAAGTTTCCAGTAGAAAGGGGATCAGTTATCATTGCAAATAAGGGTAAGGACCAACCTTAACAGGATTGTGATATTATTGCCAAACTGCATTGGTATTACATCCAACTGTATTTTGACTCGTCTTACTTTGCGGATAGGAAATATTCACAATCCAGTTGATGCGATCATTAAGTGTGAGATGGTCACATTGGAAGAAAAAAATGGTCTGTTACTTGATTCAGTTTTTTAACAATGCTCGCACAGCATGGTTTTGCACTTTAATCCATCCTTCGAGTACAGATTAAGTTAATTAAGTTCCAGCATTTAAGGTTCTCCTTTTGCATATAAGTGTTCACTTAATTGTCAACAGACTGATACTTTACAGGAAAAGAATGAATTGATTGATGCTTACTGTTAACGACTGAGATGTGAATATATTTATAATTTGAATATCAACTTTAATCAACAGTAATCAATCCTTTTGCATATCATTAACAGTTAATATATATTTTTCTTATATAGTGTTACTTAGAGTATATGTGGCAAATATATTCTGGTTGTTACTTCTGCAGAAATAGATCGGTAGGTTCACTTTGCCATACCATGAAGGGCTACAAGACCAGGAAGAATTTTTGTTCCTGTATGTGTTTTCCTCTTTGTACTTGGCTAACGTATGAGTCTGACATTCATTTGTACTGAGTAATTTAAAGGATCACATTTGTGTATGACAGAAGGATTCATTTGCGTTAATATGTTGATGTTGAGTGGCAACTGGGCAGGTTGAGTCGCCACTGTAAACTGCTTATGATGTTTAATTGACAAATTGATCTTTGTTTTTTTGTGCTAGGAAGCAAGGTGCACAGTTTCTTTTTAGTTCCTCTGGATTAGTAATATTGTGTGGCTGATGCTTCCTGACCCTTTCCGAGCTGTTGTCTAAATAAAGTTTTGCTTTCTCTTCCTTTTCTTGTCAGCTACGGTTGAAGTTCATCATAGAGGCCTGGCAACAGGTTGTTTTAGACCTTATATTACTTGATTCAACTCAAAAATGGATGACGTGATTTTGAATTTGGAATGTAAATACAGCCGTTATTTAGGTTAAAATCTGATGGAGTTGTTTTGATTTTTATCCTGTCCTGCTTCGATGAATCTGAAGGGTACTTTTGGGAGTCAATGTACTCAGAGTATTTCAGATCAAGAAAATCTGTCTGATATGAGGAAAAAGGGCATTGCTTGACATCTGTCTACGTAGAAGCGTTTAGGATTTGTTTTGGATAATTTATGTGCAGTATTGGGTATGAAAATTTCCAGTAGAAAGTGGATCGATTATCATTGCAAATGAGGGTAAGACCAACCATAACAGGGTTGTGATTCTATTGCAAACTGCAATAATATTAGACTGAACTGTCTTTTGGCTAGTTTTACATTGTGGATCAGAAAAATTGGTAATCCAGCTGATGCCACCTTTAATTGCGAGAAGGTACAAGTGCGTATGTTCAGTGCAAGAACCTGAAACCTTTCTTGTAAGATTTGTTCCAACACTCTTAGAAATGTGAACCCATAAGACAGGGTTTGGAATCTGCCAAGGAGTGTACCCCTTTATGGCTTAGTGAATCCCTTTGAAGCTCTCGTAACTAAACTGAGTGCTTTGTCATAAAGGGTGATTGAACCAGGGTTGAGAGTTATTGAACTATCCTGAAGGAAGGAAGATCGTTGTGTGCCCTTTCAATAGTGACCCTGTCTAGAGATTGGGAGTTCCAGCTTCTTAAACATTGCCATGACACCTGTTTGCATTTTGGAATGTTTACTAAAGTTTGTGCCATGCATGCGGGTGCACATGGATGTATGATGTGCGTGTGTTGCTGCACAGCTCCAACATGATACCTCACAGTCCCATCATTCCATACTGGCCAGTGCCATTGCTTCCCAAACTTACACTCAGATCTGTTATAACAAAAGCGGGATACAACTCTTTTATGATTCCAGCTGGGTTAATGATCATCTGGCCTTTATTCAGTCTTATTGGTCCCCGTAGAAGCGTTGACTTTTCTCATATTAGTTAGTGCTCTGCCTGCAATGTCAACCTCTGTTTTGAGTGTGGACTTGATGATAGCTGTGCAATCTGGATGGTTTGTAAGCCAGTCTACATAAAATCTATTAAACTTCACTTGTGATAGGATGGAAGTGTTTATTATTGAAAAGAAGCAATACATTTGCCCTTTTCACGAAAGAAAAAAAGGAGGAAAAGTAGGCATGTTGTTGAAAAAGCTTAAGAGATATATAGTATAAAGTGGTGAGGTTGGTCAGGTGGCTATGCTTTGCTGTTTGTAATTGTAGTGGCTACAGAGGAAACTCTGTTTTGTCTGATTCAGGACATTAACCTGCGCCTCATACTAATTCCCTTTCCTTCTTACTATCTTTAGATAAAGTTCTTCTCTATTAAGCTCATAAATAACAAAGTTTTGGCCAAATATCTGTAAAAAAAAAAAATTAATTGATTTAATGAGCTGGAGGTATGAGTATGACATGTCATCCTTTCTCCTTTTCTTCCCCTGAGATGCTCCTGCACATCTTTATCGTCTTCTCGACAGCTGCAGATTGGTCTAGTGGAAGAGGACTCTACAAGGACTGAACTTGTGATGAGATTAAGTCTATCTATGACTCTCTGATTCTCAATATCTTCCTCACTGAGTAAGTACCTTTGTGTGCTCTTTTTTCCTAGTTGAAAATTCTGCATACATAATTATGTCTAGGGGATATAGTCTCACATAAATATTAATTCTGCTGAGCACATCAGAGATGTTATTTGCATGCACCCCATGCATATGAGCCCAACATATTTGGGATTGATCAAGTGGGCCTCCAACATGCACCGGGTTTATACAAAAACTTGATCAGCCATTTGGTTCTCTGGGCTGCTGAGACATTAAGAAATGTCTAGTTATGTTTCATTGATATAGTCTCCGTGTAAATATGAATTTTATTGAGCACAACAGAAATGTTATTTGCATGTCCTTATTTATATTAGCCCTACATATCTGGGATTGATCGAGTGGACATCCAACGTGCACCAGGTTTATGTAAAAACTTGATCAGCCATTTGGTTCTCTGGGCTGCTGAGACTTAAGAAAGGTCTACATAACTAGTTATGTTTCTTCAATATTGTCCTGCCTAAATATGAATTCTGCTGAGCATGTCAGAGATGTTATTGGCATGCGCCCCATGCATCTGAGCCCAACATATTTGGGATTGATCAAGTGGACCTCTATCTTGCACCAGGTTCATATAAAAACTTGATCAGCCATTTGGTTCTGTGGGTTGCTAAGACATTAAGAACGGAACAGAAAAAATCAATGCTGGAATTTGTTTGCTGCACAATCTCTTGCTGTTGGTTGAACTGTACTTCTGACCTTTGAAAAAGTGTCTTAGCTGAAATAGTTTATTCTTGAATCTCCCTGGTGGCAAGAAGAATTTCATTTTGCTTGTCGGCTTTTCTGAAATAATTTGATGTTCTTCTCGGGTTTAAGAGAAGATGGCTATCTTTGGTGAAGAGCATTACAAAAGACATTACTGCCTTGTGAAAGTTCTATCAAGGCAGGAGCCTGGGCTCACATCGAAG